>CM073759.1:152527014-152957942 GCA_037127475.1 Arma custos
AAAGTTCAAACACTACTTCATTATCATTCACTGGAAAAGAAAAACGGCTAGATAATTATTCAATGGTTTAGATAAAAATAATGAAACCAGAAATTAGATATGGATATCGCACTGAGCAATTCCTCCTTTCAAATTGTTAGATACAATCGAAAAATAATTCTTGTATGACAAAAGTACTTAAAGAACTGATTTAATAAATTCTCTCATTGCTTGATGTTTTATTTGATCTCTCATGAATATACAATTAATAACATTAGTATAATGTTTTTTATCTAATAATGGAACTAGTCATATATTCGGAGTTGATGTGTGTAAGAATAAAAAAGATGAAGGATAATATATCATAGGGAAAGGTCGAGACTTCGATGGACGATAATTATCATGTCAATTTTCAGTTCAATATTACAGAATTTTGTTTTACAGTTCACGAGTTTGTTATTTATAATGTTTAATTACAGAATAAATTATATTAATTTCAAAATTTAAATTAGGATACAAAACTGATTTTATCTTGTTCGCTTATTGGAGTGCTACCGATGGATGGTTTCTCCACAAGTTTATTTCTTTCTTTTTTCATGTCACTTGTAAATATTAGCAGATTTACTTGTTGTGATATTATTACAGTTGTAAATATCAATAAACTAATCTAAAAATAAAAAAAAATCTTGTTCACTGACTGTTTGTTATCAACATCTGATAACACTGGCAGCAATATTTACTTGCTGGAGTCCGTAGGCTATGTTAGTCCGACCAATTCGGCGCCGTCATCCTTCATCGTATCATTTGGTCGAGAAATGAGGACATAAAACTTTAACTATTTTATCAGGGATGACCTGTGGTCTAGTGGTTAGCGTAACAAACTACTAAGCCCAAGATCGCGGGTTAATATTCCGGAAGGTGGCCCTAGGATTTTTTAAAGGTAGTAAAAAAATCCTTAGTTACGCCGTCCTTAGGAAGGGACGTTAAACGGGGGTCCCGAGCCTGTACAATATCAGGTACTCGTTAAAAATCCCTATCCTAATCAAACCTGGATAGGAAAAATTTAGAGCTGCCACTTTAGCATCGTCCGATTATCCACAGCAGCAAAAATTGACGTTTAATGAACAAGCAATAACTATTGTATACTATTAATTACGCTTATAAAATATACCTTTGTTGCTGGCTAAAGGGCATTGTAGTAGACGCATTTGCCAAAAGCTGCTGCTGACTAAAATTAACAAAATAAAATGGCATGTGAAAAGCTGTCTTGAGAAATCTTCAAACCCCATTATGGCCCCGCGTCAGAGATAAAATAAAGTAAATAAATAACTTATACATTATTGACGGAATTATTGTTCTAGGAGATTCACAGACTCCTTCTTAAGGAGAACTTCATAAAACCCCTATTTTCTGCATGCCCTCTTGATGAGTGGCCCAAAATGTCGTTTTGCCCAGGTCCTACAAGATCTGGATCTGGGTCTAACCACAAGCAACAACAATCACTTGGCATCTTCCACATTCTCACGCTTATTCGTTTGTAGCTTTTCATGATAACAAAACTCAATCAAACTAAATTCATTTCCTCAAATTTCGTTAGAGCTTTGCATTCATTGACAGATTAACTTTCCATATCAATTCTGCAACATCCCAATGTTGCATCTCGACCATATCCATTAGTGTATAATCTATTCTAACATTCTCCACAGCTGAAGAACCTCTCATGAACACTTTTATGAGGATGTCTCGATATGCCTGCTTATCCTTTGTCTCAAATAAATTGCTCCATTGTTGAAACGAACCTGATAAATATTTCACTGAAACCGAACTAGATGTGTAAGATCACACAGAGCGACCCTAGCATAGCCCATTAATATTCCTGTATTCTTCTTGGCCTGTTGTGATTTTTCTCAGTTTGAGGATTCATCCAGACTCAAATATGTCATATTTCCGCTTCCCAAGATTTCTTCTTATATTTTATGAATCCTTTGAAAGTGATATTATTTCTAATTTATGATTGAAATTTACAGCTATACTGTAATCATACAACAAGTAAATATAATGACACCTGGTAGTACTCAAATAACAAATTCAATTAAGAAGGTCACGAGGTCATCTTCTTTTCAAACCGTTCTGAGGATTATCGGGATTCGAAGAGGTAGGTTTGAAATTAGAGGGTTTGAGGGAGAAATGAAGTTTATTATGGAAGGCTTGGTATGGGATTAAACCCAAATCAGCAACAAATGAGACATTAAGATCATTATGGATGATTTAATCGTAACAAAGTAAGGAACAGTGAGAATTATACGAAGGATTTCGGATTGTAAGGATTGGTTATGAGAGGAATTCAATGGATTGGTGGTGCCCCAAAGCACCACTCCGTAAGCCCGAGTGGATCTTATAATGCATATTCATGTATATGATTCTTTTGTAATTAATTGGGAGCCTAGAGCATTTGTCCAGTCTGAAACGAGGAGCACTTTCTTGTCGTTTAAGTCTAGTGTATGGATTCCAAGTTAAATATTTGTCAAAATGTAGTCCTTATTCCAAATTATTATCATTGTAAATTATTAAATTATTATGTAGTCCAAGAGTATTTGGACCTGTTCTATAGGAATCGGCAATATGATTTTTATAACAAAAAAGTCACCTAAACTACAATGCTCAGTTATGGGTTTTGGGTCCTGCGTTTTTGGATGATGTGGAAAAACAGCTTATCATTGATGCAGTATGGCAATTATTACTTAACAAACTTTTTAAACTAATTTGTCCTAAATAGTAAGATGATATAGGGTTATTATCTTTATATAGGAATATTATTAACGCTATTTATTTATAATAAACTTTATTTTGTTTTTCAACCTTAATTATATATTTCTGCATTGATTCGTTCAGTATTATGAATGATAAAAATGATGTTGGATTTTAAATGCTCTATTCGATACAAAAATACCAAATTCTCACCATCTCAGTTTTATTGATGATCTCATTTGAGAAGAACGGGAAGCCTTGACATTAGATGTGCAATGATGGGTCAACAATCAAGCAACAGACGAATTTCGGGTGGGACTTTGGTATTTATAGTCAAGATTTTAAGATTACAAGAAGAAAAAGAATCCTTCAGATGTGGCTCATTTATATTAAATTTTTAGTGTAAGCTCTTAGGATTGGCCGAAGCATCTGTATATTATCGTTATATTTATTAATTTAGCTGTTGTTATAACAATTCTTCATATTTATTAAATATTATAAATAATAAGTGATTTAACTTAATTGTTTAAATAATTCTAAATTAGACAGGCACGTATTTAATTTTTCTATCGACATTTAGCTCTGATTATTTTATCTTAATCTTGAGATTTTAAAGCAGGAAAATCTATTTACAATTCATATTTGGGTTTTACTATCAAAATAGTAAAAAATATTCTTACAAAACCGTTGCTTGAAAACAATCCAGTCTCTAGCACATACTGAACTCAGTACTCATGGGCTGTTGTACAGATTTTTTTTTTTTTTTTTATCCTGATTGACAAACACGCCACCTTACGAATTCAACATACCATCAACTATCAATATATTGAATGTATGTTGAAGCATTGCCATTTCGAAAAGTATTCCATTAAGAATTCTTGGTTATATATATATATCGTTTAAAAGGGTATTATTCCGAGTTCTTTAATTTTTTTAAAAATTTCCTAATCTATAATCTAGAATAATTTAGTTACAATTATTTGTGAAAAAATTATGTTAGTTAGCTGTTCCAATTACCATAGTACCATAGCTTAGTTGTTTGTAATGTTTGTGATTTTAATTCATGTATACATGTACATATAATATTCATGGTTATAAATTGAGACTAGAAAAAAAATGTCTGAAGTGTTTTTCTTTTCTTGCTCACTTCCGCCTTCGAATTCTTGTACCCAGGCCATCCTTGGAACACATAAAAAAATATTGGCTCTATTTATAAGAATTTTAATTTTGTTTCGATCACGGTATTTAAACTTTATTGAGTTGGTTATATATATATATATATATATATATATATATATATATATATATATATATATATATATATATATATATATATATTCTTATCGTTGCCATTTACAGTTTCATCACATAGAAGTATTATTTTTTTCACATTTTCCATTTGAAAGTAACCGTTATTAATATAAACACTAGGATCAGTTTTAATAGCTAATTAAAAATACATTTATATTAATTAAAGGATATGTCTTAATAGTGCTGCCAAGAATATTAAATTAATGTTTATAAAACATAGAGAAGTGTGGCTTGAATTTATTTGCTATATTAAAGAATAATTTTGTAAAAATAAGACAATGTCTGGTTTATAGATGACAACACACAGTAGTCGACGAAGTGAATCTTCAATTCATTGATAACAAAGATCTGGAGGATTTTATCTTTTCTTTTTATGTATTTAATTTTACGGAGACGTGTGTGTATTTCAATTTTAGCCCTTAGATGATATGAAATACATATATCGTGTATCCAGAACGATAGAGACACTACAGAAAGTTTTTAATGTCTGAAAAGATCAGATCACATCACCCGAATTCTATATTATCAGTCTGGCTAGTAGAAACAATTATTAATGTATATTGGGAGTATATACATTCCTCTGAATTAAAAAAATATATATTCCTACTTCAAACACAAACATAAAGTGTGTATATTGAGTTACAGTTAAGCGGTCATCGTTAAATAACTAATGAGGTACCATCTAGTATTGTTCTTAATATTGACTCTATTGTTAGTATTGCTCTTTTTATTTTGGATGTTTGATAAGTTTAAAACGTACAGAAATATTAAAGAATGCCTGACTTGGTGTTAGAATGAGACAAAGAAAAAAAAAAACGATCGTTTGTTTTTCATCATAGCCCATCGTGTTGAAAATAATTTTCTTTTACCATTACGATTATCTTAAACTAGCTTTTGCCCGCGGCTTCGCTCGCGTGGAATTTGGTCTGCCACATGAAGTTTCGTGACAGATCATTTTATAAATAATTTAATTTTTTTTTTCAACTATAAGTTAGTCGTACTTCCAAAATTTCAGATGTCTAGCTTCAAAACTGACGGATTCCATACAATCTTTGAACCCCTATTATATTAAAGGGGAAACCCTTGAGGGTGGAATTATCCAAATTTCTTTCTTAAGTTATACAAAGATCCTATCTGCGAATTTCAAAATGCTAAGTTTCTGATTTGCCTTTAATTATGTACTATAATGGATTCTCCATAGAACACAAAAATCTCGCACGTGCCCCCGTGTCCCCCCCTAAATACGCCCTTGCTATGTGTTATTATGAAGTATAACCTATATTCCCTACTGTAAAATTTCATCCAAATACGTTCAATAGTTTTTGCGTGAAAGAGAGACAAACATACAAATTTTCGCATTTATAATACTTATTTTCGCCACCTCCTTCCACCCGCCGCGACCAAACTCCCTTACTACCATCTGGCGACCAAGGGGTATTTACCACCCCAAAGGGAAGTTGATTGGCTTGGTGGTGATAGAGAAAACTGTGTATTTACGTACTAACAAAGCATTTTATAATATATATTTCTTCTGATCCCTTCCAGTCCCAGGTTCTCAACTCCAATAGATGTCAATATCGGATCGTTTTGTTTGAAATGCCCGTTTTCAAAGGAAAGATTATTTTATCATAAACACTTTTTGAAATCAAAACATTTTTATTCAAAATATTTACTCTCATTTCCTATACATTTCTCCTAATGTATTCTCAAATTTTCAAACCCAAACTGATAATTTCAGTGTTTTGTGATGAAATAATGTCTGAAAATGCGCTTTTGACTTCAGAATCATTTTCAAATATTTTACCCTCAAGGAAAATGTGGAAATTCCTGAGCAGATGGAAATCTATTAGAGATAAGTCTGGCGAATAAGGTGGTTGTGGGAGGAGTTCATAACCCAGCTCGTTTAGTTCCTTTACTGTTTATCCTGGCGTTGTCGTATAACAGTATAGGCCCCTTTCGATTGACCAATGCAGGCTGTTTTTTTAATGCAGGTAAGATATTGTTGCATTACGTCAATATCCTTGCAGTACGACATGGATGTGATGGTTATTTATGAATTAATCTGCATCACTAGCTTAAAATTACTCAAACCAACAGCAAATGGTCTGTTCCTCAAACCAACACCCTTCTACGAACGCGGTGGTAATGTTTCTTCCAGTTTGGGCTGCTGAGTGTCCAAGTTTAAACTCATAAAAAAATTACACGAAAATTGAGTGTTTCCATGGTCATATTTACTAGCCTACTAAACAATGTTCGTTCAATTCTAGTGATACTAAATATTATCAAAAAAATAGGATTAATAACAGTTCCCAGCTATCTATAAACAACAAAATTCCACTGATTCCTCTTTGAATTTTATGATTAAAAAAAAAACGGACATTTAAATGAAACGACCCATTATTTAAATAAAATAACATATCGTATATCGCTGAAAAATATCGATTCAACATACAAAGGGAGCTGTAGGGCACGCTGTCCTTTTTAAACAAAACTAACAAAATGCCTGGACCTTGACCAGGACAGGCCCTATTTTGACCCTACCATGTGTTTTGACCTCTTTTGGACTGCGTAGTCCCTTCCTGCTTAACCTATTCAGCAGTACAAAGAACCCACCTACGTCACAACGGAGTCAATTTCTGCACATGTACCCTTCGTATTGTGGTGCACGGTGTTAAGATACAACCGTGCTGCTTACAGTTAGCTATGTAAATACATGACATTGGGGTATATTTTAATGTCAGGAAAAAACAGGTTTAGTAATGCATACATAATATACAAATATAATTTTTTTAAATTAAATTTAGAATCGAATATTTTACAATCGATAAAAACCAAGATGTGTTTGCTCGCAAAGTATTATCATCCACACTGGAATTTTAGCATTGATAACAGTCATATATCAAGTAGCACAGCAAGAAAAAGCATGTGATTCCCATCAGAAATTGTTGACTGCTGCAGATTCTATGAGAGCATTCAACGGTTTATTTGCTGCTGATTTCTGATGTTAATGTTTGGTCTGGCTTCTTTGTTTATGCATTTTCACGCGAATTATTATCTAATAGATGCATTAATACGAGATTTAAAATGGGTTTTTAATAGTCTTACGATTGATTAGTTTGATAAAAATATGTTTTAGATATATTTTATTTTAACTTTTGGCAGTAGGTTAATCTATATTCAATTTTTACATTAAATAAGTTTGCGTTTTGATTACGAAAAATACTATTCAATACTGTTTTAAAATTCTTCCACGAAAATTTAAGAGATTTCGTTCCGAGAGAATGTGGTATGATTATTTTTTGGGGGGGTTCAACGTATATGCATTCATAGGGGGTAGCTCAGTGTGTAGAGTGCTGAGTTGCTATGCTGAAGGTTCTTGGTTCAAA
Source organism: Arma custos (assembly GCA_037127475.1). Classification (NCBI taxonomy): domain Eukaryota; kingdom Metazoa; phylum Arthropoda; class Insecta; order Hemiptera; family Pentatomidae; genus Arma; species Arma custos. Next base: position 152,534,439 of record CM073759.1, read on the forward strand.
TCCGGCTGAGGCAGATAAATTACTTTATCTCTTAACAGCCACAGATACACAATATGAAATTTATAAATCCTCCTAAGACTCACCCAACCTCTATAATGTGGACCCAATCCATAATTGGGGAAAATCCATGCGGTTAAGCTTTAATCCGGAAAGATCACCTCCCGGCACAGCCGTTTATCCTAGAAACAGTACAGTTTCTACAATGTACTGTACACAACATCTTTTTGTGACTTCGATTGTTATAAATGTAAATAATGGTATTTTGGTCCCACTCTTCTGGTTTCTTCTCTCGTTCTCTTTTCTGCCCGGAAATTCAACAAAATAGAGTCCTTTTCATCTTTTTCAATCCGATTTTTAAACTTCTGATTAATGTATTTAGAATCACATGCAAATTTAATCTACTGTCATCACAAATTTCATGCAGTTTAATGAAGCTATCCTGAATTTCTATTTGATTCACCTCATAATTTTTACACATTTTATCCGAGATCGCATTGTCTTTATAGTTGGCAAATGCGAGTTTTTCTAAACGGATATGATAACTCTAAACTTAGCTATCATCCAAGCTCTTCATTACTTAGATGTCCTTTACGTGCAATACTTGACCGACTGCAATTTTTTAATTTTATAACCTGTTTTCTTCATCAGGTTTCCAGAAACAGTTGACCTTCTTTTAAGTCCTCTTTATCCCTTCTCCAAGCTTTTCATAAATTTTCAAAAACCCTCCTGTCGATCGTACCCAGCCATTATACCAGCATTTATGAAATCTTAAGTTTTAATTCATAAATACTTTGAAAATATAATACAAGTAATCAAATATTTAAAACAAATAAATAAACTGGAGCCAATAAATAATTATGAAAGATCCAAATTTTCAAAGACTTTCTTTTCTAAATAGAATAACTTATATAATTGTATACCTCCCTTTTCAGAACTTTTGTTTGTAACAATGGGTGTAATTGGGTAACCCTAATGAATTCCTACCGTCAGAAAAAATGGCATTAATAAAACATATTAAGTATCAGCAATATGTAATTGTTTTTTGTTTTTTCAAATCAGCAATAATCTTTGGCCAAATTATTGTTGCGGTAAATTAAAGGTTACTGATAAACAATGCTTAACGGTTTTGGGAAAAACAAATTTAAGTTACATATTCAAAAGGAAACCTATATCAGTTAGAATTTTAATTCTAAAAGCAACAAAATATATATTTTTAAATTTATTTATTGATATTTACAACTGTATTACAATAATACTACAAATTATTAAGTGATACTCTTAGACTGTGTATAGTCTAAATACGGTTCCAATTAATTCCAGGAAATTGTTCCAAGTCATCAAAATGTTTATCCTTTCCTTCTTTAGAAACTCCTTCGGAACGAAGAATTTTATGAATCTGAGTCTTTGTTCCGCCAAAAGTTTGTTGTCTGCGCCCTATATTTCACAACTTTCATTTCATCTTAGTAAATGTATTTATTTCTAGGATTTCGTTACTTTTTTATTGAAATATTTATGCCTGATACAATAAAGATGAATTTTATTAATGTATAGCTTATAATTGTTAGTTATTGTTTATTTGTTCCTCTGCTAATAATAAGAATTTAATAATGCTCGTATGTTATTAATAGCTATGTTTTTACCTTTGTTTCTAAATCTTTTTTATGACTTTTATCAGACAATTAGCACAACGGTAGTCGCAATCTGAATGTGTACGTGTTAAACTTGAATTATCTGCCACTTTATGCATACATTTGAGAACTTTTAGGAAGGGAATTCCATTATAATATATTTATAGATATAACCATTCTCGTACCTCCATTAGAAATTTTAATATGTAAATTTCAGAAATCTGTAACTACTAAATGCTGATATGATGCATCTCCACATAACTTATTCTTTTAAAAGTTAGTCAGCAGTGTTGATTTGATGATTCATGTGCAAAACATCGGATTCGAGTCATTGTAGGATTATGGTCGTTTTTAAGAAAACATTTTATGGCGGCTTCTTATTTTTTTTTCGTAGATCACTAATTTTGTGAAATAAATATTAGTGTGTGAGAATAAAATAATTTTTATAATGTGGCTCCTCTGAAAAGCAGAACAAAATATAATTGTTGTTATAAATAATATTTCATATGTATATAATACGTATTTAAATATCTCTTCTATTACATATTATTAGGAAGAATATTAGAGTTCAAGGTGCTTTTGTTTCACCTATTTTCCGTTTTGTTTGTTTATTGAACGTCACTTCATGGTGCTATGGCTAATCGGACGATGCTACAGTGGGAATCCTAAATTTTGCCTCTCCAGGTATAATTAGGACAGGGATCTTTAACGAGTACCTGACACCGCACAGGCTAGGGACCACCATTTCACGTGCCCATACGCGATATTAACCAAGGATATTATAGTCCCTTTAAAAACTCCTAGGGCCATCTGCCAGGTTGCGAACCTAGGTTATCATTAGCAGAGAAGGTTGTTGTGCTAACCAGGATACCACAAGCGGTCACCCTATTCTCTGTTTTGTATTGCTAGTGAAAATTATTTCATGAATAATAGAATACTAATTTCTAGAACAAAAAGTATATAAATTTCTTGCCCTGTTTATGGCGTTCATTTACACCTAGATATGTATCAAGCTCTTTTCATTCCCCACTTTTCAGGTAATTCTGCGTTCCTATAATCCAGGCATTCCTCTCTCTGTCCTGAGCTAGGAAATTTTTTTTTTATATTCCATCATTGTTTTTTTATTTGTTTCACTATAAATCTGATACTTATTAGTTACCAGGAATCGAGTCTCAAAAATAAATTAAAATTAGGCGTTGATGACCAATCGGTTTTACGCCTCAACTTTGAAACAATCAACCAACCAATATCAACTTACTCTCTCCCTTTCTTAATGTTATAACAAAAAAAAAACTCTATTCGTCCAATTAGATTTTTTTTAATTCTCCCAGGATTGATTTAACATTTGAACATCACTATTTTTTTATTATGAACTGTGCAATAGAGAGAAATTGAAGATATCGACAACGTCAGAATAATTAATTTTATAATCAGTAATTTGTACCTCAAATCAGGAACAAGTTTAATAAATTAAATCATGCTGTGGATACATTAATTGAGATTTCAAAAATATATCTATTCAACAAAAATGTCGCAATCGCTTTATAGGCTAACTCCATGACCTTCTAAATAACAATTATCAACGATTTGTCTGGAAAGATCCTGTGACGATTAGTACAAATAATTGAACACTTTGATTATGTGGACAGAATAGAGTAAATTATTTGATAAAAAGTAATGTTATAACTTTTTAAATTAAATCATTATGTCTAATATATTTTATAATATATATTTTAGGTCTGTGATGTCTGCGACGCTAGTGAGCCTTCGAAGAGCCATCCTGCCAGCGCAGCTGTGGATGGTACCGAATCCTTTTGGATGTCACCTCCACTGTCGCGGGGGATGACCTACAGTCAAGTCAACTTTACCATAGACTTAGGACAAGTAAGTTGGCCATATTACTTAAAAACGCTTTTTTTCAATAATTAGCTCAAACAAATTATTATTTAAATATATAATGCTTGACTAAAAATAAATAAGTAAAATCAAAAGTTTTATCACAGGTTTATCATCTATATTAATTTATAGGTTTGTATGCCCTATTTTTTATAATTTTAAAACTCCAGTAAATAATATAGATAGCATTTATTAGCTCATAGTGGAACACATAAAAAATAAAACCGTACATTCGATCACGATTAGTTAATTAGTAAGAGCAAATTCGACTATAATTTGGGATAGAAAAAACCCTCACACAAAATGAAAAATAACGTTTCTTATTAAATAAATAACGTTACTAATACTAGTTAAAATATATATTTTAAAAAATAACTTAAATAATTATACAGGATAATAATAAAAAATTAATAATGACTTTGTATTATGTGATGCATTTTATCATGTTTCATATTTTAATCTAGCATTCATTTCTAATTACTTCCATTTTAATTTTTTATAATACATTTGTACAAATTTTAATATCTAGCAGTAATGTTCATTAGGAATTATATGTAAAATTTCACTGTTTTCTTTCCTGCATTGCTTGGCCCTAAGACTTAGGCTGGAACGTCGGCACATATTAAACGTAAGTTTACACTTAGGTATGTTTTTTCTTTCTTCTTTTTCGTCAAAACTTGAATAGCATATACCATCACGATATCACCTGCATTAAAACACTTCTAAATTTTAAATAGTTTGATACGCTTCACATTTTACTCAATGGTACATGTTGAATGGTGTATCATATTAATCAGTACGAATGTGCTAACTCATGGTTAAAATAAAAATATGCCACCTAGAAATTTCATATGGTAATTCATTATAATTAATTATCCTGAAATGATTTTTTATGACTTGTTTGTACAGCAATAAATAAAAAATACTACTCTATTATGTCGTGTAGATAATTTATACAAATTCTGTGTGCTTCAGCTTTTTAATTCTTAGAAACAAAAAGCCTGCCCAGCAAATATCTAATATCAACCCGCGTTATTTTACCACTTCACATTTCCGCTTTAAATAATTTAAATTATTGAAAAATTGCTTGCAGGTTTTGAAATTTGAATAACAGATATGTTTTTAGGAGATTAATCAATTTTTTATTGGTAGATTAGAATAATAAAGTTTACTTTAACTTTAGTTTCAAACGGAAAAATTTCTCTGAATAACTTAACATAATGAAATCGAGTTAAAGTGACATTTTGACCAAGGCCTCAGATTGCAGATTACCAAATCTGGAAAACTAAAAATTCTAGATGCGCATAAACTATTATTGGGCTCAAGACACCTATCTATACAAGTCCATGGGTCCTTCACACAAGCAAATGATGCGTCCACCGTGGATTCCAAAAGTGGTTTGGAACCCAGTATGAACTCGTTTAAGAAATGGCAACGATAAGGTCGAATTGGAAAGCTGTGGAAGAGATAATTTAACTGTACCGGCTAAGACATCTCCCACTATAAGATATTATAGTCTCATATCAAAAAAGGAATAGAAAGAACTAGAGCTCAAGGAAGGGTTGGGAAGTTGGAGTTAGCTGAAAGGTGAAACATGAAATATAGAAATAGAATTTATTATTATTCTTTAGTCTTAGATTATAACTCTTTAGAAGTTATTATTAGTCTTAGAGTATAATTATTTTATTCATTTTATTGTTTATAGTGAACTAATTTAGTGAATTGAACCATAGGGATGAAGGTGGAGAATAATCTTAAGACAAATGATTTTTGACTAGCTTTTATAGGACAATATAAAAAGACTCTCCAGTTATTTGATTAAACCTTCATTAGGTTCCATTCCTGATCTCGAGGCAAATTCAAATTTACATAATTGTGTATGGATTTTTTAATCAGGCCGGAACGATAGGACAAAATAAAATAAGTTGAACATTTATTGAGGTGTAAAATTTATTGAATGCACCCCCCTCAATCATTTTCAATATTACTCATACATCCAATCAACCATTTCACTTTTATAAATATGCATCAATTACTCTATTCTAGGTATAAATTACTAATAAACATTAAATCAAGTACTTACCTACGTTTCTGTATATTTTATTTGGATATCACTATAAATTTCTATCCCAGGATGAATCAAAACTGCAAATAACAAAATATAGTAAAGGTTTGCCTTTTCACGTTCCTTAGACAGAAATAAATGAGCAATCTATTGGTAAAGCATTTACGATGTGCAGCTCAACTATTTCGTCAAAGTTAGGCCTCATAATCTACTTTGATATTAATGTATAATACTGCGCTTTAAACTTCATTCATTAGGAATGAGTCGAAAGAAAAACTATTGATAGTTTTCATTAAAAGAGCAAATTTTGATTTTATTTAGATTCTGACACAGACTGTTTATTGTAAAAATGAAATTATAACGAACATTTTTATTTATTTAGACTTTTTTTCTCAAAATTCCTCATTCGATTTTAAAAACTGTGACTAGTTGAAGTATAACTACAGAATAGCCACTGAATAAGAAGCATTGAGAGGCTTGGGAGTGGTTACGTCGCGACCCTTTAATATGGAGGAAGGGAAAAAAGTCTCATGTAGGGTGACCGCCTTGAGGACTATCTCATGGCTAATAACACATTATAAGTAGAGGAGCAGATATTATCGCCATCGTTGAGAATATGCTTATTTCGATTCGACATTGTTCAATTATGATAATAATGGTTTGAATAGCCATTATAACTGCTCGTAATTATTGAGGCATATGTAAGTTACTACGAGTGCCACCAATAGTATCACGATTTTTTTTATATTAATCAAAATTTAAGATTATGCTGTGAATGTTAAATATATTGCAAAATTTTATCAATACAGTTTAGAAGATCATTGAAAACAAATAACCTATAAGGATTATATTTAAGTGGAAAATAGTCGAGTGGAAAATTGTAATAATGGATTAAATGGTCAGTCAAAGGGGGTGCAGTCAAAGATTACACAAAATAAGAAAACATTATTGTGCCAACGTTTCGGCCTAAGATGTAGGTCATCTTCAGGGCTGGGAAAAAGAAACATAAAATAACTATATAAAACATTGCAGTAGATGAAGAATGACAGTATATATGAACAGAATGGATAAGAAAGAAAATAAATACAGAGAATAAGATAAATTATGAAATAACTAGTAGGAAAAATAAAGAGTAAGGTACATTATTAAATAACGTAAATAACTGGTGAGACGTAATAAGAATAGAAAATATAGTAAAATTACAAGCAATGATATATAAATTGTATAAACAATTTTAAAACAACACAAAATTATGATTTTATATCTATTTTCTTATATGATTAATGAGTAATCTTTGACTGCACCTCCTGCTCTATTCAATCCATTGCAAGGATTATAAGTTAATCAAATTAAGGTTAATAACAAATTCTATAAGGATTCTAATTTCTCAGAATAATCTGAGGTCTGATTTTAAAACCAGAACTATAAAATAGAATTTTTAGTGGAAGTAAACGATTCGAAAAGGGAATGCTTAAAAACAGATAGGATGTACAAGAACAGAAAAATGTATAACAAATTAAAGATAATTTGTCAGAACACAAAATAAACTTGCGCAGCAGAGCCTTTGGGGGGGGGGGGGTAGTTACCAAAGACGGCAAGTATTCAGATATTAGAGAATTCAGGTAGCATTCAGAGGCCGAAAGATTTTGAATTAAAATTCATTTTTAGGGAAAAAATACAATTAATTTTTCTATCTTTTACTATAATTCCGCTTTAATATTATGAGGCAATGATATTGTTTTGCTGATTAATTAACGTAGCCCTACTCCCACCCTCAGGAATTCTGGTGCGTAGCAGCAGAACTCCATCAAGAAAGCTGTAGAGTTTCAATTTTGTACTTTAGTTTTCACTAAAATATTTAATTATAAATATCAAGTTGGTGGGTCGAGAGCCCAAAAAGGGAAATCTTCAAAACCTCCTTTTTCATCAATACATACACATACACAAAAACCTCAATCTGGAGCTATAGTAACTCAATCTGGAAGGACTGTAAAGGTCAGCGAAACCTAAAGAACTGCAAAAAAATTAGAAAAAAAAACAAATTTTGTTTAAAATTTACCTCCAACTTATAATTGAATTTAAAACTAAGAAAATTAAATTAAATTCCCCAAGGACAGTTAAATCAATAACTATTAATGCATATAAATATTGAAATGCATAAATATAGAAAAAAAATCTATAAGATAAGAATCTCTTATTATTTTATTGACCTATCCTTACTCTTTATATCATATAAATTTAATTTCATAATTTCTAGGTGAGTTTAAAGTTTTAAATTTGAATACAAAAACATGATTTGTGGTCCTAAAATAGTAAACACAGATGGGTATGTACTTTTTGTTGAAATAAAATCATTGTTTAAAAGCGATAAGAATAGCGCAAAATAAACGTCTATCATCTGATGACCGGCAATTTCTTTCAATGAAACCAATATTCTTAGAAATTTCTTATTTCTATAGAAACTGCTTTCTTTCTTTTTCTTTTTTTTTGGGGGGGGGGGGGAGAATGGGATAGCTATATGAGCTCTCCTCTGATAGTCATCTGCTGCTAAGCTTTGATACTTTGCTTCCAATTATGAAAAATAAAATGAACTGAATAGATAACAGGAACTAAAACGGACTTAAAATCTAAAGAATTTGCTCTAGTAATCATCAGTAGTCCTCATAATTCAACTGTTTTCTTTACGTTTCTTGGAGGAAACGAAATGTATGCTTCGAAACGACTTCCTCCTTGTTACTAACAATTAATTATCTCGAGAAAGGTTTAATTATAAAGATTTGAATTCTGGCCCAGAAATTATCAGAACTGGTTCTTAAAAAGTTTTAATTGAATTTAGAAATAATTATATTACCCCAAGAACAGTTAAATCAATAACTATTAATGCATTATAATATTGGAGTAATATTGAAAAAAAAATCGAAAAGAATCCGTTTATTATTTTATTGAGTTAACCTTAATCTTGATTTCTAGAAATTTAATCTCATAATTTATTGCCAGCGTCTTATGTTTAATAGAAAAACATGATTTATAATCCTAAAATAGTAAACTTATTTATAAAAATAGTAATATTATTTATAAAAAAAAGAGATTTATAAATAATATAATTCTGCTCTAAAACTCATTTTAAAATTTGGGTCGGATATTTCAAATATCTCAAATATGTCTTCCTCCCCTCCCTCCAACGGAAATCCTGCTTATGCCATTGAAAATAATTCATTTTGAATTTATGAAATTTTTAATTTTTTATAATTACAATTGTTGTTATTATTGTGACAACTTCTGCCCTGAATCTTCCACCTCTCGCATCAAATACTCCTGTAACATATTTATGAATGAATTATAGTCAGTTCTGATTCCTATCAAGCAGTCAAATTTAAACTAGGCCTACTATCAGAGGCTCCGGGGTCAGGGAGATAGGAGCGATATCAGTTCAACGACATGAGAAGGAACATTTCAGATTCTTTATATAATCCTTGGGCATAAAGGATGTCTTCGCTGATTGGCTCCTGGAGGCTATTATCCTGCCTCCTGTGTCCAGTCCCGCCTCCCTCCTTTTATTTTTCTAGTCATCGTTATAAGAGATATAATGGTTTTCACGGGGCTTTATATCCCATCCATCGTGATTCGCTCAGCAAAATATTCTCTTTTTTTTGTTTCGAAGTTATTTTAATTTGTACTTTTTATTATCTTGATTCGTACAATAGTTGTTTGGAGAATATATGTTAAACATTTTCTCACTCATCAGTAATTAAGCATTACAAGATATAATGTCAGTTACAACCACTAACAAATCTTGTAACTAATATAGCCGTATTCGTACACTCTTGTGAATAAACGAGCAGCTAGCACGATATTCCAAAAGCTATAGAAAAAATATAATAATTAAATTGTAAACTAGCTTGAGGGGTCCAATCTATTATATATCAAGAAATGGTAGAACTATGATTTAAAAAATCTTCCCCCGCTTAAATTTTTATTTTATTTTTAAATACATTAAAAGCGGTACATGATACATGAAACGCTCTTCCATTGAAGTCAAAGGTGAAAATTTGGAAGGTATTCTTATCCTGCCGATTTGTTGTAATTCGGCAATAATACTTAAGAATCAACGTATGCATGTAGAAATAAAAAAAGCTTTCAAGATTAAATTATAAGAAATTTTTACACGTAGACAAAGAATAATCTAAACTAGCAATGTTATAATACTCCTTTGCTAAAATAAACAGAAACGAAATATCATAATACGACGGGTAAAATTTTATTGTAGAACAGGCGACTGAAATCACTAGTGGTTGGTTAGAATAAAATATTATATCGCGGAGTCCCACTACTAAAACAATTGCTATACTTTAAAAAGAAAATTTTACTTACAGACCAAATTATTGTGTACAACATGCTATTTAATTAGATTATGGTCACCCTGTTATATTTTAAGCTAATGTTATCTATAAGTTAGGTATACACCTGAGAGGTACAGCAAGTATTTCTAACTTGACTCACTTATTCATAGAGAAAGTATATATAAATCGATTGTTTTTACAATTATATCGAAAAAGTTCAAACAATATTCATCAAACTCGTTTTATCAATGCAAATTTCCATATCTTATTGTTAGTAAATATACAGATTGCAGGCATACTGTTTGTATAAGGAAACAAATTTCCGGCTATGAGAGTAGTAATATATATGTTTATTGTATGTTATATTATACCTTTGGAAAGCTAAACACTTAATTTAAAAATAATCATATGTAACTCTTGAAGTTGTTGATTTTTTACTGTATGTTATAAGACGGGTGTTCATATGTTTTTATATAACAAAAATTCATTAACAAAAGTTTGATTTAAAGTAAAATAAAATTATTTTTATTTTTACTTATGATTACAAGTTATAACTGAACTCGATAAAGACTTCGTTCTTAGCGACTGGCTCAGATCTCTGCTTATCGAATTCCTTCCAGGCTGTAGAATGTGCAACCAAACTGATGAGTGTGCTAAATAATTGAGTGTCTGCTTCCTTCTAGTAGGCTTCTGTAGTCGTATCAGCTTCGTGTTGGACTACGCTATAAATCGCGTTGTGAATCTTATTCTGTAATTTTTCTAGTCAGACATTCTAGAAAAAAAGAATGATTTTTCTTTCTTTCAATGTCGAGTTTACAGATCACTCTACTTCTTCCATACAATGTTTCTAAGAAAATTAAAATGTTTTGAAATTATTCAATATCCTTTTGTAATTCCTTTTATTTCGTAAAAAAAAAATATATATATATATATATATATATATATATAAATTTAAACTATAAGAAAGGCCCTGACTCGCTAAGAGATTTGTTATGTCAATTGAGTTTTTATGAATATAACTCTACGATACTCAAACAACTATTAACCGTTGACTAAATGCTCTCTCCACCAAACCAGTTCGAAACCCTTATCGACCAAATGATGCATAACAAAGTCTTCCCATTTACTTCTTACTCTAATTGGTGGGCTTTAGGGTAAAATATTTTACGTCATAATTCATTGTCTCACCAAGAACCTGTCGTGCTGATCCTCCTATAGTAGGTTTGACAGCATGATCCCGGATCTCATGATTGTTGCCAACTTTAGACCAAACCTTAGTGTTGCAGGTAAACCGCGGCAGTTCTCTTTGACCCATGGCGGAAGAGAGGGCCGAGAAATATTTTTGGCATATCCTTCGCCTTCAACAGCGTTCAAAGACCCTACGCAAGGTTGAAAGATTTGAAGTCCTGCAGCAATGAATATTCCCTCGTCATTAGCAAGATGAGCAACTGGATTGTCAAGAACTAGGTCCGGGCATGGGTCTCTGGAAATTCATAAGCGCTCAGTAACTAGGGGGAGGATACCCTATCCCTGCCTATGTTTTTATGCTATCCGGCATATAATGTAGCCGAAGAGGTTTAAGAAGAAACTGAGAAGTAGCGAAGAGCAGACTATGTGCACAGCTATATCGATACTGAGGTACCAAGGTCTGCTTGCAGCATGGCGTTATCTCGCAGAAATGCATAGCATCTGTCTATATTGCCTTACAGCAATGTCAGGGTGGCAAATAAAATTTTAAAAAATTAAAAATAATAATAGTGTGATACCCTTGTTGAGGAATGGTGCGTGGAATGAAAACGGCAGTCGAGTCCCAACAAGGGTTCCGAACAACTAACTCAGCTTAGTAAGCGGCGGCTACCGTAAGGTAACCTGATTGGCAAAAAAGTCAAAGCCGACTGGTCTGACTAATGCACATAGTATACTTTTATTACAACTTAATAAAATATTATTTAACTTAAAATTATAAAAAACCTTATTTATAAAATAAATTGATAAGTATGCTGAAAGTATATGACAACCCAATGGAATTATAAACACTGAATAATCGTTATAGCAATCATAAAGACTAAAACCTTTGTACAAATATTAAACTAAATATTTACTAGTTTTTTTTTTATGAAATTGAATTTTACTCTGGATTAATTTCAGGTTATTTATTATCAATTTTGTAGGGGAAAAAGACACCCCTTGACGTTAATACATAGGCTATGGAGTTTGGCGTTAATACACTCATTGTAAAAACTATAGCTTGAGTAAATCAGAGCCATTATTGCAGATGATCAGCAGAGTTTTTAGTAACTGATCTCAGATTATTATACAGAAAATGTAGGGAAAAAATCATTATTTTTTCGTGAATTCTAGAACAAATAATGCAAATAAGTTTTTAAGAGCAGATTCAACATGGTAAAATATTTTATCGATGTTAAAAACAACGGTTAGGTGTTTTTTGAAAACACATCGACTACTATCCGCAATATAACATAGTCATGAGTTGTGTACGTCAGTCTGAATGTGATATATGAACAAAGATTTTCTCCACAATCTCAAGACAACAACAAGGCGTTGATGACCTAAGGGTTTTACGCCTTTAAGCACAAACAAACAAACAACGGTTAGCGGTGTATTAACAAACTTCATCATAATTTCACTCATACTTTTATAATTAAAAAATTATATTTTCAGTGAAAAAAATTCTTTTCTAGACCGTTTTTAATATTGGCGTCCAAACATTCAATCAAATGAATTGATGCTTATAAAGATGATAGTGATTTATAATATTATGGCAGACTTCAAAGATCCTATGTTAAGGAGACCACGGGCTGCAAGGGATGGAAACACATGTGAGAAAGCACATGTTTGCTACGCCTAAATAGTCCGAGTAGTTTCTGCCTCAATTCAATTCATTGAGCTCACTTATTCAGAGCTATATTTACCAGAATATTTTACTGACTATAAACATTTTCTTCATCAATTGATGTTTGATAACATCAAACCTTGATAAGATGATATGACATCAAATGATTAAAAAAAATCATTAGGTTGTCGCTAGTTTAAATGATATTTTTTTTTCTATCGAGCCATTAACAACCTTCATGTTTGGAAATCGATATCTTAACTATTGTCCTAATTTTATTTTTAACACTTGTTATTAATATAAATATAAAGCTAAACCCCTCTACAACGGACAACACACGAGTGTCCGTAGGAAAGTAGTATATAAGTGCTTTTTACATATTTAATTGAATTTAAGTTAAAGTAAGTTTGTAAATAAGGATGAATAAAATGTATTTATTATTATTTGTATTTAAAAATAAATAAATAAACTTTGTGAAATATATGTGTAAAAAATATATATTATTTATATCATTTATTTTATCTTTATATTATATAATTTTTTAAATATTTTATTTGAAAAGAAAAGATATGACCAGGACCGGGACTCGAACCCGGGACCTTCACCTTTCCGTGGTGACGCCTTATCCATCTCGGCTATCCTGGCTTCGCTTCACGGCCGGCCATATTCCCTCTTTTCATATCCAGCCATATCCCCGTGTATACATCGCAAAGTGCGAGAACACGGAAATGTAGGATCAATTCATATCTTTTTTTTTCAAATAAAATATTTAAAAAATTATATAATATAAAGATAAAATAAATTATAATAATCTTAACGACTTTAAGTCAACTAGATCCAAAATAAAATAATGTTAAAGTAACATTCTCCCCGTGTATACATCGCAAAGTCATTTTCTATAAGTTTAAAATAAGCGCTTATTAGTGATGATAATACAGAAGTGAACAAAAAATTCATTTTGTCGTAAAAAAGCGTGATATGTTTGATGTGAACATCTGTAAGTCTTTTATTGACTGATGTTGGTAAAATTAGATTTATTATATAAATATCTTAAAAAGCACCCCACGTTTTTTTATGATAAAATATATTTTTTTTGTTCATCACATTATTCTTATTTCAAACCTACTATAATTATTTTCTACTTATTAATTTTTCCCTATTGTGTTTTCCAGTTCTTTAAATTATTATTTATTATATAAACCGACAATGGTATAATATCCTCTTTATTACTTTACCTTTTTACTACGGACTACTGCACTTTAACTGTTCAAGAAAATAACAACAGCGAGCTTCAGGCCATTAAGGTACAATTGCTATTACCTGAACTGCTTATTAACCTGCGCTAAAGAAAAAAATCAATTCAGAAAGTAATGATAAAATAACCTTAAACAAGGAGGGTCAGACAGGTACTCCAAAACTGTCTTAGAGGAGCATTATTTTGAGATTAACTTCTAATATTTATATTTCCAGGTTTTTACAAATTTATTTGTAATTATATTAACACAACATAAATTTTTGGTTTATGGCAATTCCATTTTAGTGTTTTCTCGGATTCTTAAGATGAATTCAGAAAAAGAAGCACACTTTTTAAAGTGTTTCCTTACTTTTTTTTTGTTATTATATAAATTCTTATAAATTTAAAATAGTCAAGTATAACAAAGATGGACTGAAATATTTCATTAATTTCTTTAATTGTGACAATTAATTAATTTTATTATCAATAGGATGCAATAAAAAAAAATCCCAAAACCATAGCCTCAGGTCTATACAATACAAGAAAAAAAAAACTAGTCAACTTTTCGCGGATTCGGGCACTATCAGTACACGCACTAGAAGGAGATTACAGTAAAGAAGACTAAGTACTCGAAACGTCAGCCAAAAGAAAGTTTAACGAATAAACTGAATCTCAAGAACTAAAAGTAAAACTTATTTTATTTACAGTCAAGACAAGTTGATACCAATATATGTTATACATATATTGGTATATAATATAGGCATATGTGGTCATGAAAGTTTAATTTGTATTGTTTAATTTAATTTGTAATTTGATGGCTTGGTGAAATCAAACTATATATATATATATATATATATATATATATATATATATATATATATATATATATATATATATATATATATATATATATATTTAAACAGAGCACTTGCTGTTTTCGTCGTTGTTTGTTTTTAAGCCGATTTGTACAGATCGTTTTGGTTATACTGAAGTAATTTCTTTTTAAAAAAATCTTACGTGACTTAATGCTATAAACATTTTTATGGGTTCATAGATTTAAAACTTATACTATGTAAAATATGATAAAGTAGCCTCGTTAAAATTATTAATAGACGAGTTATATTATAAATTATTGAAGAAGATGACTGACAACTATCAGAGGACGGAACTGGCCCGATAAGATAACACATCACCCTTCCTCTTCCCTCCCCCCCCCCTCCTGACACCCCTAGGCTTTACCATTCATATTATATTTTGATAATAATATATGGTATTGATTTAAATACAGTGAATTTTTTGTTAATACTATTAATGATAAAGAGTTATATTAATCACCTATTACTATCATAACAAACTACAGTGTTATGCTATACACATATATATGTAAATATTTGGCCGTTTCATATGGAATGTCCTTTTTCTAAAGGGAGGTTATTTAGTAAAACTACTTAATGAAATCTAAGCATTTGAATTCAAAATAAAACTTCCATGTTCAACACCCTTCCCTGAACTGCCGAGTGTCCAAGTTTAAACTCTGGAGGGTCTCCAGATGCCACAGGGTCCATTCTCGGCTGTTAGCAGATTAAATAACTTATCTGTCACAGTCGGATTTGAACATGTATCTTCGGCAAAGCAACTCAGCGCAGTATTGTTGGGGGAAAATAAGAATAAGGAACGATTTAAGTTGTATGTGCAGAAGACAATAATTATTTAATTTAAGTATTTAATTATTGAATTTGCACAAATGGCTGAGGTTTATGCTTCAGTTATGTAAAAACCATATCTACCTACCTACAGAACTAAAATGGTAGATGGAGTGGAAAAAATTATACTAAATTTATTAATTTCAATTATTTACTGAATGATTTCCCAGCTTTGAATTTACAAAATAAAATATTTGAAGGCCTTTCTATGCCCTCCGAAGATCCGACCCACTTGTTGCACGCAGCGCATTATTCACTCTTAATAAATTTATTAATGGCTTCATTGATTGAGGTGCTTCTTGAAGGCCTGCATTACTCCTTAACATGATTCTTACATGTTATGTGATAACCATTTTTACCCTGATTAAATTTATTCCCTTATCGCCATTCCATTCCATAATTGCCTGATTCAAATTGTTTACTTACTTAATTTAAATTAGATTGTACAAAACGCAATAGTGTTAAAGCTGCATAACTTAATAAGACCTTAGACAGTCTATACTAAAAGGTTATCTACATCTAGATAGCTAGATTATTTATCAAATAAATTAAATTAGAATTCTAATTAAATTATGTCTTCTCCCAAGGAATTTCCTAATAACTTAGTCTTTGATGGCAAGGCCAAACCACAGAAATTCTACCGTAGCTATTGAATTACGCAGGTATTGAATCATTCTGATAACCATCTATTTGGTTTTATACCACCAGCCCTTTTGATAAATTTATACGCTAATTATAATATTATTAAATTTTTCAATGATATTGGAAAGTTTTTTATGGATTGTTTAAACATAATTGGATTTATTTTTGTATTTTACTCAAACAAACTGCCTCTTTGTTTTATTTTGGATTTAAGAAGTAAGATAATTAAAAAGCTTGTCTTGTCAGTACTCACCCTTCAGGAACGTTCGGAGTAACCTAGGATTTACGAAGACGGGAAATTGCTGCCTTGTGTCAAAGAAGTTGTTAAATCTGCAGAACATCGCTCATTGTTGCCTCTCGGTCTTAAAGAAAAGCTTTACTTTAGATCAAAATCGATTTGTGAAAAAAATTCTTACCGGTGAAAGCTTAAGTTACTATTTTGTTGGTGCCATTGACACTTTGTTGAAATGATACATGAATGTATTTTTGTCAGTAATTATCCTACTAGCTCATTGTTTAATATGTATGTAATTAAACGGTATTGTATTGCATGTATAACTTGATATTTGCCTATTTCAAATGAATATTACATTCATAATAATGTAAAAAAAAACAATATAAACATTGATTATTGCACTTATATCTACTGATATTATAGTATAATCGAATCACATTTGATTTTATATTTTTATCTTTGGTTTTTAAGTTTAGTGAAAATTGGGAGCTGGGCAGTAGAGTGCTGAAAGTTCCGGGTTCAAATTCCCCTTTGACAGATAAATTATTTAATCTGTTAACAGCACTGTGGGATCTACAGACTCTCCTGGGGCTCACGCTGCATCTATAAAGTGGTTACCCTTAATTGAGAGAAAAACCTGGCGGTTGAGTGTGGTCTCGGAAAGTCACCTCCATGAACAACCAATCATGACCAACAAACCTAGAAACAATACAGTCTCAACCATGTACTGAACCCAGGCCCTTCATGGGTTGTATTCGTACAGATTTTTTTTTGTGTGTGAAAATATCTGTATATTTAAACTTCACAGTACTTCAAGTGGAAATCGGCACTTCTATTTCCCCATACTTCAAAAAAAGTAAAATTTGAGACAGAAATCATAATATGAGGTGAATTTTAGAGGCCAGTGCTGGTATTTCATTGCTACGCTTCTAATACTAGCCAATAAAGGCTCTTTGTATTAGGAGACTATTTTTAGTTCAGATAATTTGCACACAAAAATTGTATTTTGTTTCGTGATAAGACCTATTCATAGGTATGGTATGACTCATTTATTAAAGGAATGTTCTTGTCTACCCCAATAATTACTGTTCTACCCATTAGAAATTACCCAACAAGAGTAATAATTAGAGTAAATACAAAGAACAGTCAAAGGTTTTGCAAAACTTTCAATTCTTCAGAAATGTAAAAATCCCAACTAGTGGAATGGATCTAGATGCATTGTAGGTATTGTAATGAGAGTAAATTCCATCCTACTACTGAAGGGTACTAAAGCAATTAGGCTGTCAAATTCCACACTAACTGAAGCCAGTTCTGTCTTACTAACTAACACTAACACTAACATCATAACATTGCCATAATAACTTCAGCTAAATTGTAATTTTCATTTTATGCCCTTTGTCAAAAAATATGTAATTAAGATTTTAACGTACAAATTTAACAGCAAACAAATCCATTCACGAATTAAACAAAAACCATCAGTGAAAGAAAATTGTGCATTGCCTCTGCGATCACACCTCAAACATTGTTGATGAATATTGATGAAAAAAGTGCAATCCAGGAGAAGAAGGTGTAACCTGAGGTTAAAACAAATAACATACGATGTTAATGATTAAGATTGAATGGAATGATTAGCATGTATCATCTATAAAAATTAATTTTGAGTATTAAAATTATTACAATTGTTTACTTTATGTCATTGTATTTGTCAATAAGCTTTGTTTTAAGTTCATTTGTTTTCATTTATATGTATCTATGTTTTTCAATTTTGGACACATTCTTCCTTTTTTTTATATTTAGGAATTTCATGTAGCATACGTAATCATTAAAATGGGAATTTCACCAAGACCAGAAGTGTGGGTACTGGAAAAATCATCTGATAATGGAGTTACCTATTCTCCATGGCAATACTTTGCTGATACGTTAGTGTAAGTTCCATTATTTATTTATTACTAGATCATTCCTTAATTTAATATTAAAATTGCAATCATCAAATTGGTTTTGTTCTTATTGAATGTGTTTTCTTTTTGTGTAAATTTTAGTTTTAGTTTGTTCTTTATATAAACGCCTAGTTTAAGAGCTATAAAAACAGAAATAAATTTTCTTAAAATCTCTCAGTTTTTTTTTTTTTTATGAAGCAACTACATTGTTGGTTTTGTTTTTCTATAACCATAATCTAACATTTTCAATTCTATAATCAAATTTGTGCATTTCTTTAGAAATAATCAAACAGCAAAAAGGTTCTTTAAGACGTTTTTGACTTTGATGTATAATTACCTGATTTATAAATATTTGATGCTGCAGTACGAAATTTCAAATATTTCATTATAATTTAAAATTACCAGAATTCTCCTAATATTCAATACTTCAATATTTTTTCAGTGATTGTGAACGGTTTTTTGGAATTGAAAGCTTACAACCAATCACCAGAGATGATTCAGTTATATGTAACACTCGAAACTCAAAAATTATACCTTTGGAAGATGGAGAGGTATGAAATTTATTTGATTTAAATGTATTCTTTCATTATTTATTTGTATAAAATATAAAATTATAACATATAATTATATATTTATTTAAATATATAAAATTCTTATCTGTTATAAGAACGATTTGATTAATTTCAGATAGTTGTGTCTTTATTAAATGACAGACCTTCTGCAAATGACTTTTTCAATTCTTCCGTCCTTCAAGAATGGACTCGGGCAACTAATGTGAGATTGAGGCTTCTACAGACAAAAACCCTATTTGCACATTACATGTCTTTTGCCCGTCAGGATCCTTCTGTAACAAGACGAGTATGATTATTTTATTGTCATTTTTATATTTATCCGATCATATGCCCGGATTAATTTAAATATTAAACTTATTTTAAAAATTGGAAGTATATTTTGTATTTATTGTAATTATTCTATTTCTATATTGTAAACAATTATTCTATTCTATATTATAAATCCAAACTAAATATTCATCATTCACTATTGTCTTGACCGAAAAGAGGACAATTTACTTTGAAAATTTTATTTATGAATTCATAAATATTTTATTTTATGTTTCAACAATTTCATGAACTACTTTGGAATTTCCAGAAGCCTTGAATTTTCAATTTGACAAGACTGAGAATTCATTTTAAAGTTTTTGGAAAAAATGGTGATGAGAATTGAAAAACATTACAGAGAATTTTTAGTGTAACAATTGCAGTTTTCTTTTTTTTTGTCATTATTTCATAGCAAAAAAAATCATGTAAAATAAGAATAAGAAAATTGACATAGTTATTCACCTTATCATCACTAATTGCATTGAAACTTAAATAGCCACCTTCCATCAACTTTGTTAATCAATCACGATTTCTCTAACAGTTGATTTAATTTCTATTTCTCATACACTGAACTAGTGTTGTTGTAGAACATTAAAATCATTTATTAGCAATAAACTCCTCCAAGTTTCAATTGCAACCAATTGGCACTTATCTTTATAAATATTATAAGTTCGCCAGTGTGTCCCTTGCTCTTGAGGCTGAGATTGCAGTTATAAGTAAAATAAATTGAAATGATTAATTTTATTTCTATAATTGTGGGTATTTTGTTTATTATTGTGTTTTTCCAGTATTTTTATTCTATCCGTGACATCAATATTGGGGGTCGATGCAGATGTAACGGCCATGCTGAAGTTTGTTTACCTGTTGAAGGAACTAATAAAAAAGTTTGTGACTGCAAACATAACACAACTGGGGACTTCTGTGAACGTTGTAAGGAAAATTTGATTCAGAAGAAATGGAGGCAATCTAAATCAAACCAGGTCTTTGAATGTGAAGGTAGTTATTTTTCAAATAAAAAAAAAAGTCCTCGTGAATTTAGCCATTAGTTACAGCATACATAATGATTTATTCTAATAATATAATTACAATATCATCCTGCAGAATGTAATTGCCATGGTCACTCTAGCAAGTGTGTATATAATGAGACAGTTGATGCATTGGGTCTGTCGCTAGACAAATATGGAAAATACGAGGGAGGTGGAGTATGCATAGATTGTGAAGATTTCACAGAGGGTATTAATTGTGAAAAGTGTAGGGCTGGATATTACCGACCATTTGGAAGGCTTCCCTCACACAAAGATGCTTGTGAACGTAAGTAAAAAATTCAATTTTTTTAAATTTGACTATGATCCATCAACTTTATTATGGTTGTTCATTCTATGAAATGGGATTCCTTTTTAATTTATAATATTAAAAAATTCACTTCATTCAACATTTATTTTAATAATTATAAACTTAATAAATTTCTGTTACATTTATTTCTTTTGCTTATCTAAGTCTCAACTTTTCATAATATTCTTCTGAAAACAGTACTGTTTAAAATTTAAATCAATCTGAATTTTCAATTATTTTTTTATTTGTTATTATTTTTATTTATTTATTGTTTTATTTGTTTTGTACTTCTTTCACTTTGATGCTCAATTCTAAAAAATGAATTAACGAGATATTAACTACTTTTATTACTTTTTAATAAACATAATGTAATATTTAATTAATGTTTGGAAAAAAATGTTAATATTATGTATTTCATTTATTTAGCTAAATTAGTTTCAATTATTTTAATACAAATGAAGATTATTGTGAGTATGAATTAAAATAACTTACCTTGAAATTAAATAAAGGATATATTAATAATATATACATGAGCAAAGAAAGTAGTCTGTTTAAAATCACAAATTATTTTATCAATTTTTTTTTATCGAGATTAAGATCTGCAAGTTATAAAGTGTGATATATATATGATATGATGCCAACAAATCCCGAATACAAAATTTCAAGTTTCTACAGCTGACCATTTCTAATTTATTTGAAATATGATTGTACATACTGATGTCAAAGATTTGTCAAAATTGATATTTTTTTATTTAAATTTAAAATTCTCTCTACAAGAAAATAAAAAATATATAATTAACTAATTATTTAATGGTAGGTTGTAGGTGTGATGGACCTTATTATACTGGCAATTGTGCTGATCGAACTGGAATCTGTGAGTGTAAAGTCAATTACCAACCACCTCATTGTCAGTCTTGTGCTCTTGGTTACTTTGGCTTCCCAGAATGTAAAAATTGCACCTGCTTTATACATGGTACCATCGGAGGAGTTTGTGAACCAGAAAGTGATGTTTCTACATGCTTCTGTAAAGGAAATTTCTTTGGGCCAGAATGTAAAATTTGTCATGAAGGATATCACAATTTTCCAACATGTGAACGTAAGTACAATGCAAGTAGTACAAAGCAAGTTATTAGATATAAAAATGTAGCTATACTTAATTCTCTTTATTTTATGAAGAAACTACTTCATAAAAAATAGAAACGGTGTTTTTAAAAAATCCATTCATGTTTTGTCTGTGGCATTGCTAAACATTTCAATAAAATTTTATAAGTACATTGGATAAAAATCGACTATAAAGAAAATAAGACAACAAAGTTAATGAAACAAAAAAAAAAAGTTTATGAAACATTTCAAATCAACCTTTATTTGTTTCTACAGATCAATAATGATAATCTTCCTTTGTTTAGACTAATGAATGGGAATATTGTTCCTTTAAGAGGAAAGTCTCTCAATATATTTTTTTTTTTTTTATAAATCTTCCATTCATGTATATTTTTTTGATAAAAAAAATATCGTATTTTTAATTTCAAGGGAGCAGTGTGGCTCTGTGGTAGAGCACTGAGTTTTTAATTTAATTTGCTTTCAGCCGGAGATGGATCCTTTGGGATCTAGACCCTCCTGGGGTTCATCCAGCATCTATAAAGTTGGTACCCAAAATATGGAGAAAAATGAACTGTGATCTATGTAAAAATGAACTTGCTGTTGAATGTGACCTAACAAATCACCTCCCTGTAC
This sequence comes from Arma custos, assembly GCA_037127475.1. Taxonomy (NCBI): domain Eukaryota; kingdom Metazoa; phylum Arthropoda; class Insecta; order Hemiptera; family Pentatomidae; genus Arma; species Arma custos. The sequence continues at coordinate 152,556,917 of CM073759.1, forward strand.
TATCGTCCTGGAAACCGTACAGTCCCTGCAACATACTGTACCCAAGACCAGTATTTTTTAAATTTCAATATTCAGTTCAATAAAAACTGATTTAAATTTTTTTATGAAAAGTTTGGTTATCAACCTATTCTAGGCTGAGGGGAAGTTATTATTGATTAATAATAAAAATAGAGTGAGATATTTCCTAGGGTCTGCCAAGAAATAACCTTGTGCCACAGCAGAATCAAGGTTTTAAGATGATGCCCTAATCCAACTAAGTTGGATGGCTGTAAAATTAAAATGCTTAATACAATATTATTTGAATATATCAGGAAGAATATATATTGCTATATAGCAGTAGCTGAAATTATTTTTTTTTTAAACCAATGTAAGGAAGCTCTTACATCTCAATAATGATAATGGGTCACATATAAGGAAGCTCTTACATCTCAATAATGATAATGGGTCATATTATAATGATAATGGGTCACATATAAGGAAGCTCTTACATCTCAATAACGATAATGGGTCATATTTTTATCTTTCATGATGATGATAATATTATTTCTTGTTTACAGTATAGAAGTTTTTATCCTACTTCAAATATATAGACATGTTTGAGAAATTGATTATATTGTAATGTTGGAAGTTACTTTGTAAACTTCTTTTTGTGACAGGAGCTTGCACTAATTTGAAGTTGTTTCACTGTTATTTTCAATTGGAGGCAATAGTAGATTCTTCAATTTTTTTACAAATTTTTTAGCATGCAACTGTGATCCCGTGGGCTCTTCAAGTGAGATCTGCAATGTAACTAATGGACAGTGTGAATGTCAAAATAATTTTGGAAATACGAAATGTGACCAATGTGCTCATGGTTACTTCGACTTTCCACAATGTACTCGTAAGTACCTTTCTTTGTTTAATTAAATATGAATTTATAAAGGTTATGTTAAGTGTATACTATGAAAATTAGTATTTATTTTTTTTAGATAATAATTATTGATTTAAGAAAACTAAATAATTTATTTATACTTTTTGTAGTTTGTAAATGCGATCCTCGGGGAACTGTTGAGGAGATTTGTGACAAAAACACTGGCCAGTGTCTGTGTAAAGAAGGTTTTGGAGGAGATAAATGTGACAAATGTATCCCTGGCTACAAAGATTATCCAGACTGCCAGCCTTGCGGCTGCAGCGAGATTGGAAGTACAACGACAGTTTGTGATGTTTCTGGAAAATGTGATTGTCTTGATAGGTTTTCTGGTAAAACTTGTACTCAGTGTGCATTTGGATACTACAAATATCCTGAGTGTTTGCGTAAGTATTCAAGAATTTAAACAAAAACATTAAAACTTGTAGTCATGTAAATCACACACTGATTTTTTAAACTTAAGTACGTCATTTATCATTTATTGTCTTATTTATTGATTTTAAAGGTATGCCTTCGAAATAGAAAATTAAGAACAGTAGCATAGTCGAGATAGAGTGGTATGGCTACTATTAATTTTTTCCATGCACTTATTAATTACCGCTACTGATGTTAAATTGTTATCATAAAAAATATTTTATTCCATTACTTGGATTCCGTTCATTATTCAAATAATTAAAATAAAATGTGTAATGTTTATAATAGAACAAAGATAAGAGAACAAAAGTTTCTTTTTCATGAGAAATGTTTTGTTTGCATATTGTAAATGTATTAATTTGGGCAAAAATTCCTTGAATAATCAAGTCTAATATAGAAATTGTGAAATTTTCGGGATATTCTTGATCAACAAAGAAGTAGTGCCTCTAGCTCAATGAAAACTTGCTAAAATATTTTTCTCTTCTCATCAATATTGAGATGTGTTAAAATAATGATTTAGTGTTTTGGGTTTCTAATTCGCTGTTATGTTTTTTAGATCCTTATCCACTTTTCAAGTTATAAAACAGATATTTTATCCTATTTCTAAACTACTTAGGGATTCATTAGGGATTCTATTGACAATTTTTTTTTTGTAATATTTCACAATTAATTTTCATTATTGTGATTAAAAGCAAATAACTCTGTTTAATATGGCAGATATTCGACATTCGTCTCAACTCATAGTTTTTCAGTTTTTATAATTCTATTTTAATATACAGTAAAACCTCTATTATCCATCACTCTATTTACCATCACTCTCTGTTAATCGTCACTTCAGTTTGAGAAAAAAAAAGACGTACTAGGCTTCTTCGCACACATTTCTCAGAGATTAATTATCTCCTGATCTCTACCTAATGTAGCTTCCGCAGTTGAACTACCTTCAGTCTTCATTCTTGTCTTACGAGCACTTGTTTTCTTAAAAGTACATAAAATAATGACAGAAAAAAAGACGAAGGAAGAGTTTAGATCTCGCCACTAAGTTTGAAACTGTAAAACGTTTATGAAAAGGTGAAAGTGCTTCAATCTTAGTAAAAATCTATGTTATTCCTCGGACGACAGTTACTGAAAAAAAACCTGCGGGGGATCCCTTGAGTAAGTCCCTTCTATATAATCATTTAATGATTATTAAGAAGGGGCATACTATGTTTGTGCATGAGGAAAGAGCTAAACTCCACCTTTAAATTGATATTAATTTCTCAAAAGGGAAAAATTGTACACACAATAAGTGTGCTTCTAGCCATCGATGTACGTAATTATTATTTAAAAAAATATTTTTATTACATATGTATACCTTATTAGTACATTAATAAGTTACGAGCACATATAGTATATTGTCGAATGATTGAAATATATTATTAAATTTATGTGTGTAAATATATATGTGTATATATATATATATATATATATATATATATATATATATATATATATATATATATATATATATATATATATATATATATATATGTGCGTGTGTGTGTGTGTGTGTGTGTGTGTGTGAGACATATGACTCACTCCCATATCCGTCTATTTCCCAAATCCGTCACCATCTTGGTCCCATACCCTGACGGATAATCAAGGGTCTCCTGTATTAAATTATTAATTATAGGCTTTCATTTAAGTTACACATTTACTTAAACTCAACTCAGCCTTATGTATTTAACTATAATTCCTATAAAATAAATTATATCACATTTGTTATGTTATATGTATATGTTTTCTTTACTTTTTAGCATGTGACTGTGATACCCAAGGAACTTACAAAAATTACATGTCTTGTGATGATAATGCGCAGTGTAAATGTCGGCCTGGTATTGTGGGAAAACGTTGTGATTCTTGTGAAGAGGGTCTGTACAATTTCCCTGCTTGTGAAGGTAATTTTTTACATAGATAAATAGAAGTGTGAATGTGTATGTATTTGAGTAGTAGTAGTATTACAATTTGGAGTAATAATCAGAATAAATTGGGAAATTAATTGGGTTTATAACTTATATATAGTCACAATCTGTCCTAAACTTTCAATTTTTACTTATTGTTTTGTTTTAATTTCCATTTTATAACAGTGAATTCATATATAATATATTTATTTGTAAACTGTGAAAGTTATTAAATATTCTTTCTTAATTTATACAATTTTCTGTGAAATGATCCTTCGTACAAATATCCCTTTAAAACTGTTACATAAAAATACTTGGAGGGGGAGGTGTCTGTGTATATTTACAATAAATTTGCAAAGTGGGTATTGTTCAGGCATGATAAATTTTAGCATTAAAAATTTGAATCTGTCCTGATTATGTGCGCCAGTTATTTATTTGTTATATACAGTTATACTCCACCCATGTGGTTATAAAGAAAAAAAGGAACCATTTTCTGGAAGATTAAACAAAAACAAAATAATATTTATTTGCATGTAGCATGTATATAAAGAAAAAAAATAATAAGATTTATAATAATATATGTCCCTCACTGCAAGCGTTATCAATCAATTTGAACAGTAGATAACAAATTTTAACTTTAAAGTTTGCATCACTATTTTCGTGAAAATAAAAAAATAAAAAAAAACTTTCCTTAAAATAAAGTCCACCTTGAGTACTGGTGGCTATTCGGGAAGTGCTGCTTCTTCCACTATCCTTTCTTCTACCATAGAATGTACACCTGGGGAGAATGGCCGCATCTAGAAGGAAGGCAAAGAGAGTAGGCGACGAAAGTGTTCGTCATGGAGGTCTCATGAGGACGGTCCCACTGGTCCAGCAGTCGAGACGGTACTGGCTTGTCGTGAGGAGCGTCGTCGGCCGTAAACAATTGTCCAACCTTAATCCACTTGCAATAAACAATGCACTATCCATTACACTTTGCAAGTTGCGAATCTAGCTAATAATAATAACGGACGTTTAAATGCAATTAAAATAAACCTTCCATCTGAATATGATTATATTTACAAGTAAAGAAACTAATGAATTACCTTGACAATAAACTATGTTTTATTTAACAATATTGTTTCCGAAACATACAGCCCACCAAAATTCCACATGGAATTTTTAAGTTTCTATGTTTTCTGGTGAAGTTACGGGAGCAAGAGATATAACTTTGGTTACGGGTCGCTTTAAAATAGCGCCCGAAGCAAAACGAAGGGTTACCACGCGAACTACTCCATCTTCTCGGGATGAATCCCGTGTACTCGCGCTAGCGGCCAATAAAGTGGCGGGGAGTTGGCTTCGTTCACTACAACTAAGTCATCTACCTTAAGGTTGGGCTCATTTTTGATCCATTTGTTCCGTTGCTGCAATTGATGCAAATATTCGGTACGCCATCTGCGCCAATAGTGTTCTGTTCTCTGTTGTACCAGTTGCCAACGATCGAGTCTGTTCTCTTTGGTGTCCCACAGGGTTTCTTCAGGTCTGCCGGTTATTGGGCAACCTATTAAAAAATGCCCTGGTGTTAAGCTTTCATAACTCTCCGGATCAGATTCGAGTGTTAAGAGAGGTCGAGAATTTAAAATGGCTTCGATGCGAGCAAAAATCGTACAAAGTTCCTCAAACGTGAAAGGAGTATCTGCCATTACCTTGCGTAAGATTGTCTTAACAGATTTTATTCCTGCTTCCCACAGCCCTCCAAAGTGCGGGGCATGGGGAGGGTTGAATGACCACTCGATTCCCTTTGAAGAAGCATGATTCATTATGTCGTTTTGTGTCTCCTTCAATCGTTGCCATTTTAGAAGCTCCCTTAGTTTGTTGGCAGCTCCGATGAAATTGGATCCACAATCAGAGTACATTCGGTAAGGTGCTCCCCGCCTTGAAATAAATCTGTCGAAAGCCGCCAAAAATGCATCAATGGTACAATTAGACACAAGTTCCAAGTGGACACTTTTCGTTGTCATGCAAATGAAGAGAGACAGGTATGCCTTGCTCTGTCAGCTTTTTCTTCGAGGCGATTCCCGAATGATAAAAGGCCCCCCGAAGTCTACTCCTGTATGTTGAAAGGGCCTTCCTTCTACGAATCTGGATGCAGGTAGCACTCCCATGAAGGGCTCCTTGGGTCGCTGTGATTCCTTGAAACACTTCAGACATCGATATATCCTCTGCTTGATCAGAGTTCTGGCTGATAAAATCCAATATGTTCTTTGGAGCATAGCTCGTGAGGCGGATGGTCCTAAGTGAAGGTAGGCTCGATGGTGATAATCTATTAAGAGTTTGGCGTAGTGACATTTTGGAATTAACATTGGATGTATACTCTTTTCAGGAAGATTGGAGTTTTGTAATCGACCTCCAACTCTAATAATGTTTTGTTCATCACGAACTGCATTAAGACGCCTTAGTGCAATAGATATTGGCAACAATTCCGAATCCAGAAATTCTTTTCTCAAGTAAAATTTCTGAATAAGCTTGACAAATATTCGATCAGCTATTTCTAGTTCTTTGGCCTGGATGGTTCCACTTTTTTTTGGTTTCCTATCCAACAACCTATTGACGAAACGGAGAATGTAGCACATTACTCTCAGCAGCCGTCCATAGCAAGAAAAACGTTCGGACCACTCAATCAGATATGTTTTTTTCCCTTCTACCAGTAGAGTTGTTAACAAAGCTGGTTTCATTTCCGGAAGGTCCGTAAATGAGTCCGTTTCCATATCCTGGATTGGCCAGTTGTTTTTATCAGCATTTAACCATGAAGGTCCCTTCCACCAAATAGGATGTTGCAATAAATCTAGTGGTAATATCCCTCTGGAAGCGCAATCAGCTGCGTTTGTTTCACTTGATATATGATACCAATCCTCTGTTAGAGTTTTTTCTGCAATTGCTACAATTCGATGAGCTACAAAGGTCTTCAAGTTATATGATGACGTTTTTAACCACCCCAGGACAATCATTGAATCTGTGAACCAGTAATGTTCTTTTATTGGCAGTCGATGAAGAAATTCTTGGAGAGAAGTATATAATCTGGCGAGAAGTAGAGCTCCACATAGCTCCAGCCATGGAATGGTTAGTGGTTTAGTCGGGGCTAATTTTGTTTTCGATTTTATCAGATGAGAAGTGACCTTACCGTCATTAACAACTCGTAAATAAATGACTGCACTGTAACCGTGCTCCGACGCATCACTAAAACCGATAACATCACACTCAACCGCTCCGTGCGTCCTAATATAACGAGGAATAGCTACATCACATAAAAACGGGAGTTGAGAGATGAAATGAGACCATGTCTGTTGTAAATGTAAAGGGAGTTCGTCGTCCCAATCCAATTTTTCCTTCCAAAGACTTTGCAGTATATGCTTGGCATAGAATACAATTGGGGCAATGTAGCCTACTGGATCGTAGATCCTGGCTATAATCGACAAGACGGTTCTCTTGGTGAATGTGGTTGAAGACATTGGCTTAATACGATATGTGAAAATATCCCTTGATGGGTCCCATTGGAGTCCCAATATTTTTAAACAAGTTTCGTGTGACGCTAGGCTCAGTGGTACCTGTTGCTGACCATCGATGAGATTTGGTGCATTACTTGCCCATTTACTGAGCTCAAACCCTCCTTTATGTAGTAAGTCGACTAGTTCTTCTTTGAGCTTGGACGCTGAACTTATATCAGAAGAGCCAGTAACAATATCGTCCACATAAATTTCTTCGGTAAGTGCCCTTGAGGCTAAAGGGTAGGCGAGGCCTTCGTCCTTGACTAACTGCTGGATAACTCTGAGAGCCAGAAACGGGGCTACTGACAATCCATACGAGAGCGTATTTAAATTGTACTCGTGAAGAGGTTTTGAGGGATCTGATCTCCAAAATATATGCTGATATTTCCTGTCCTCGGGAGACAGGAGAATTTGGCGGTACATTTTCACGATGTCCGCTGTGAAGGCGATTGGATGGCATCTAAATTTGATTAAGATGTCAGTGATTTCCTTATGCAGTTTAGGACCAGTGTGCAGAAGGTCATTGAGGGATCCGCTACAGGTGAAGGCCGATGCGTCAAATACCACACGAATTTTGAAGTTGTCCATAAAGTTAACGTATTCTCGACGTAGAGTTTGATTTTTCGCCAGTTTTGATTCCAACATGTAAAATCGTTTAAGGGCTTGACCTTTAGATTCACTAAGATCTCCAGTAAATGATTCTTTGAACGGTAATCGAATTATATATCTTCCGTCCGGGGTTCGGGATTTGGTTGTGATAAAATGCTGCTCACAATAAAGGTCCGATGGGGACTGGAGAGGTTGTGATTGTATTTCCTCGATCTGCCAGAATTTCGAAATCTCTTCACTTAAATTATTGGTAGCGTGAACATAAAGGGCATGTCTCCTTAAGCCCTGTTCGCAATGGCTTTCGTAAGGCCCAGCTACCACATGCCCAAAGATGGTAGGAACAAGTTTTGGGAGACTCGGTTGTATTGTAATAGGCCTTTGCATGACGATGTCAAAATAGAGATCAGCTCCTAGTAGGAAATCAATGTTTCCCGGCTGATAAAATGTCGGATCTGCTAGATCAAAACCTTTATAGGCCTCAAGAAATTCTGAGGGTAGTTCAACATGAGGAAGTTCACCTGTGACACAGTCGACTACCACAGCGTTGGTTTTAAGTTGTAATTTGCCTTGAGATGGTCGAATTGTGCATTGGGCGATGCCATGTGATCCTGGCAACGATGTTTGACCAATTCCCGATATCGTCACAGTGGATGGTTTAACGCATAGTCGAAGGCGCTTAAAACAATCATAAGATATAAAGGAGCACTGACTTCCACAGTCTAGTACCATGCGCACCGTTTGAAAATTCCCTCTATGATCCTTGATCGTAGCACAAGCGGTACCCAGGAGTACATCTTTAAATCTTGCATTGGTGGATAGAGACACGGAAGTGGGACCTATTGTCTGTGCGCCTTGATCGTTATTTATGGAATCCTCACTTGTAGCTGTGCTGTTATTGGCAGGCAAGCTTTCATAATCGTCGTCCAAGTGAAGTCAAGTATGATGACGTTTTTTGCAAATATAACAGCTACGCGTCGAAGGGCATACTTTTGCTTCGTGATCTGGATATAGGCAGTTTAGACAACCCTTCCAATTACTGAGCAGTTTCCTCTTATCCTTTTTCGTTGCCCGACGAAATTTACTACATGAATAAAGAGAATGGGTATCTTTGCATACAGGGCATGGATATGCTTGCCATGAGGATGAAGGTTTTTCCTTTTGCCAGGTGCGACGAGTTGATTTTCCCTCCACGACTAAGGCCTTCTTAACTTTTGAGTTCGCATTCGAGGTTCGTGGCGATGAGTCTGGCGATAAATTCGTAGAACGAATGTCTGAGAGTTCCAAAATCCTACACTCATCTTTTACAAACTTGATTAGGCTATCAAATTTCGGAAAATCCAAGTCGAGATTTTTCTTTTCAAAGTCCCGCCTAGTAGTTGGATCTAAGCATCTGATAGCTAACGCAAACAATATAAATTCGTCAGCAGACGGGACGTTCAAAAGCTTGAAGGCTTGTACATTCTCACCAACCTCAGAAATGAACGATTTCAATAGGCTGAGGTTTGGTTTCGCAGGCAAACGTTTGAAATCCAAAAGTGCATTTAAATGTTGCATGGCTAGCACTCTCTTATTATCATATGTCTCCGTCAAGGTAGTCCATGCTTGGTCATAATTATCTTCTCGGAGCGGTATACTCTTAAGGAGCGAACGAGCGGACCCCACCAAACAAGACAACAGGTAGTGGTACTTCTCAATTTTTGGAATAGATGCGTCACCATGAATCAAGGAAATGTAAGTGTCTCGAAAGGTAGGCCAGTCACTGTAATTTCCCCCAAATTTGGGAAGATTGATCCGCGGCAGGTTAACTCGGACAAATCTGGATTCATTGAGAAAGCTCGTCGAAGTCGAAGGTGATGATTGGTTTGTGGGTGTAGGATTCATGTAATGCTCGTAAATCGCGTTTGCTTCATGGAAATAACGTTTCACAGCTTGCAGCGTATTACGATCCTTATCCGTTATCTCAACTCCACCGGCAGCAGAAAGGTCTTCCAATGCCTCCCATGCAGCAGTATACGAGATATAAACCTCTTTTGTACTTTTATACATCCCCTTAAACATGAAGAGGTTGCTGGATTCATTTTCTATCTTACGCCCTAATTCCACAACCGTTTTTATCTCCGATCCAAGTTGATTAAGCTTTTTTCGAAGAGCTGCTTCAGTCATCTTGAGATTTGATTTTAAAAAAAAAAGGTGTCAGGGGGAACAATCAATCTTTAATTACTAAAATAAAGAGAAAATGAGCTTGATGTTTCAGCGTCAATATTTTAGGAACAAAACCCTATTGTTTTATTTTTAATTGTAAATATGTAAAGCTGAAATAAACAAAGTAATTCATTAGAACTTCCAGAAAATGTCCTATTTTATTTTTAAGTAATTAATAACCAATTAACAAATCCGGTTTCGGAGGACCAAATGTTCAGGCATGATAAATTTTAGCATTAAAAATTTGAATCTGTCCTGATTATGTGCGCCAGTTATTTATTTGTTATATACAGTTATACTCCACCCATGTGGTTATAAAGAAAAAAAGGAACCATTTTCTGGAAGATTAAACAAAAACAAAATAATATTTATTTGCATGTAGCATGTATATAAAGAAAAAAAATAATAAGATTTATAATAATATATGTCCCTCACTGCAAGCGTTATCAATCAATTTGAACAGTAGATAACAAATTTTAACTTTAAAGTTTGCATCACTATTTTCGTGAAAATAAAAAAATAAAAAAAAACTTTCCTTAAAATAAAGTCCACCTTGAGTACTGGTGGCTATTCGGGAAGTGCTGCTTCTTCCACTATCCTTTCTTCTACCATAGAATGTACACCTGGGGAGAATGGCCGCATCTAGAAGGAAGGCAAAGAGAGTAGGTGACGAAAGTGTTCGTCATGGAGGTCTCATGAGGACGGTCCCACTGGTCCAGCAGTCGAGACGGTACTGGCTTGTCGTGAGGAGCGTCGTCGGCCGTAAACAATTGTCCAACCTTAATCCACTTGCAATAAACAATGCACTATCCATTACACTTTGCAAGTTGCGAATCTAGCTAATGATAATAACGGACGTTTAAATGCAATTAAAATAAACCTTCCATCTGAATATGATTATATTTACAAGTAAAGAAACTAATGAATTACCTTGACAATAAACTATGTTTTATTTAACAATATTGTTTCCGAAACAGGTATGTTTTCAGTTTTTTTTTAATCTGAATATATTTACTTAAAATATTTTTTGAGTAGTTTTATATATTTATTTTATTCAAAAATAAAAGCATTTCAATTAATTCTATTTTAATATAAATTATCTTATATTATTACAGAGTGCGATTGTGATCCTGCTGGTGTCTTGCCTAACTCTTCAGATTGTGGAACGCTTTCTAAAGTTGGAGAACTATGCCAATGCAAATCAAGAGTTACTGGACGTAAATGTAAAGAGTGTAAACCATTATATTGGAACTTGCAGTTTTATAACCCTCTTGGATGTGAAGGTATTAATTATAATTTATTTTATTGTTATATGATATGATTTTTTAAATAATTTATTTGAAAAGAAAAGATATGACCAGGACCGGGTCTCGAACCCGGGTCTCCCACCTCTCCGTGGTGGTGCCTTAACCATCTCGGCCATCCTGGTTCGCTTCTCGGTCAGCCCTATCCCTTCCTTCCACTGATCCTATATCTCTCATTCATGTTCTCGCAATTTGCAATGTATACACGGGTAGAATGTTCATTGAACATTACTTTTATTTTTTGGATCTTGTTGACTTTTGTTGGATTCTTGTTGACTGTTGTTAAGGCACCACCACGGAGAGGTGAGAGACCCGGGTTCGAGTCCCGTTCCTGGTCATATCTTTACTTTTCAAATAAAATATTTAAAGAATGTATTAATTGTTTGAGAATAATTTAGTGTCGTGAAAGTTCATTGTATCACCTTTGGAAGCTTATTATTAAGAATTTGCTAATATTATCTTTCAACAAATGTAATCTATTTGAAATATTCAAACACTAGTTTCTTTACCGATAGATTACTAATTTGATTGATTGTTTCTATTATTATAAATGATATTGATTTGATCAGTGGTGAAGAATATACCCCAGACAGCTTCTTACTACTAAAGAATTTATTGGGTTGAAAAGTATGGAATATAGAGTTTTATTATATTCAAGTAACAAATGATGTTTATTTGATAATCATTAACTCAGTACTTAATTATATTACAATTAATCTGTAAAATAAATTTTAATTTTGAATGAAATATAAAAGTGTTTTTGTAATGTTTGCCATCAATGGAATCTGAGAAAAAAATTATTCGGGAGAGGCCAATATTTAAGAAATGTAATTTAAATAGTAATATAATTTCGATATCATAAATGTTGTATCATGCATTGAATAGCCAATTAAGATAAATATCGAACCTATAATGCCTACCATTAGCAATGAGCTTTCCACAGTCAAAATCTTATTGGCTTATTGTGAACAACTCTTGCAAATATTTCCATTATTATTAAAATTCTCTTGTAAGAAGGCTTATGTATGGATCATTTTAATTAAAAACTTGAATCTCATACCCCTTCCTTTATTTTCACCCGTTAACAACCATCTTTAAACTTTATAAATGCATATTTTAGAGTATTACCCTATCCTCTGTATTATAATGTTATTGTGCTAGCATTAAACCATTTTAAACAGTACATCTTCATCTGTATTTTATACTACTCACAACAGTAATTTTATTTGTCAATATTAAAAGGATTTAAATAAATAATAACATCCATTTTAATGCAAATTACAGTAGGAACAACTCTATCGCATAGTTACAATCAAGTTCTTATCTTTAACATGTTCTGTTTAATCTATCTGTTCATAAATTTGTTTGTTTTTTTAGAATGCAATTGCAATGCTGCTGGTATCATCGCAGGGGTAGGTGTTTGCGATTCTAAATCAGGCCAGTGTCTATGTAAAGGAAATGTAGAGTCAAGAAATTGTGACACTTGTATTGATGGGACTTATAACCTTCAAGCAGATAACTTATTTGGTTGTACAGGTAGATAGAGATGAGAATAATATTTCAGTGTTTAGCTAAATGACCTCTAAGCACACTATAGAATTAAAATTTTAAAAATAGATAATTTGCAAATACAAATTAAAAATGGACAAAGGTTCATTGTCTTCTCAGTAGTACATGGTTTGATCATTGAGGTGCACATTATGTCCTTGTTAGAAAATTGAAAAAAAAAAACCTTTCCAACCTGCAGAAGCCTTTGGAGGACTTGGTGTCGGATCGTCTTGTAAATCATAAGCCATATAAATTAGACTTCTGACTTATTTTCAACTTAATTAAAATGTTTGTCCTCCTTATGATTTATTTACCTAATTAAAATAAACGGATAATATAATCTTGTTTGTTGGTTTGTAGATAATTAATTTCTGAATCTAATTTATTAAGAATAGTCATTTTATAATGTAATATTTTTTCTTTTGTCTTTGAACATTTTGTTTTTTTAATTTACTGACTTTGTATGCTCAGATATTGTTATATCACACAATATAATAATGTCTTTACAAATAACAAAAATAATAAGTTCCTAATTAATTTTATATATTTGTTTTAATAATTTTGATTTATGGATATTTCATATAAAAACTGTAAATGCATAAGCACTGCTTTATGTATTACATGAAAAACAATTTAAAAAAAAAATTAATTTTAAATTGAAATAAATAATAATTATTATTAGATTGCAATTGTGATACTGGAGGAGCTTTGGATTCTAATTGTAACAAAGAAACTGGAGCTTGTACATGCCGACCGAGAATAGAAGGAAGAAGTTGCAATATGCCCATGAGACAGCATTATTTTCCTACATTATATCAATTCCAATATGAGCTTGAAGATGGTTTCACCCCTGGCTATCCAGGAGATCCTGTGAGTTTCGCATACGAAGACTCTGTTTTTCCTGGTTTTTCCTGGAGAGGTTATGCAGTTTTTAGTTCAATTCAGGTAACCATCTACATTAGTTTTTATATTAGTATTGTTACGGTCGCAGAGAGGAAGACGGAAGCAAGGGATTAGTGCCTTGAGCCGTCGGCGGGAGAAGTTAAAATAGGATTAGAACCTTCTTAATGCCTTCCGACAAAGGAGATGTTCGAGAAGGTTCTCGACATTCCCGGAATATTCTTTCCCTACTTCCGTGTTCTAGAATGTTTGGCCTTGCCTATTTAAATACCTCCCTCGCCTCGAGCGAGTCAGTCTTAGTCTTAGAGTAGACCAGGCACTGTGATGATCTCGTAATAAGTGCGTGTCAGTGTAATAAGTGTATCAGTGAACTGTGACAGTCTCGCGAGTGTAATAAACTGTTTCTGTTTGTTACTATGTGTCAGTTTGCCTGGAGAATCTTACGGTCGGTGGACTAGTGAACTTTTTTTTTTTTTTTCCTGCCCCTTCCTGCCATTGCTGGCATACGGGGTTTCGGCAGTGGCGGGTTGATACGTTGGGTATACGCACGCCCACCACTGCCAAAAAAAAACTCTTTATTTATTAAAAACTCTTATTATACATACTCTCGGGGGGATATGTATAATTATGGGGGACAAAATAAAAATAATAATCTGTGGTGCTGCCCAGTGCACGGATGTGCACCTTACTGATGGGGCAGCACCTTTTAGGCCTCCTGGCCGGTCTGCATCCGTCCGGGTGCCGTCCAGCCCTCCTGGTCCGCCGCATCCGTCCGGTCCGTGTCCGGCCAGTCTGTATCCCTCCTGTCTTCCTCTCTCTCCTCCTGGGGTGACTTGTCGTCTGGTGGTTCGCCGGGTGGCCGTATCCTGCTGATGGTGAAGTGCGCAGGACCGACCACCTCCTTCCACCCGTAGACAAACTCCGTGAAATGAGGGTAGTTGTCCTCCTCTACCAGGCGGGGGAAGTCTTCCTCGGCGAGGACGAAGATCCCGGTTTTCCTCGACAACCTGGCACCGTGTCCTTCCATCGCGATGCAGGAGAGCACCACGTGCTCTGCTGTCTCAGGGACTCCACAGGTGGGGCACCGGGGGTCGATTTCTCTTCTATGCTCGCTGAGCTTTCCCCGGAACCCACCGTGTCCCGTCAGCATCTGCGAGATCCAGTAGTCCGGGAGGACCCATGTTGCTAGCAATCTCGACTGGACGGTGGGGAAGAACTTCTTCAACGTAGAGCCCTTCTGGCTCATCACCCACTGTCTGTTCCATTCCTCTATCGAGTCCTCCCTCACTATCTTCTTCCACAAGTTCGGGGTCTCGCCGATCCTCTGACGGAGTCCCTCCGGAAGCGTCCCTACCCTCTGCCTCTTCGCCTCTTACTTCAGGGCGTCCTTCCTCAGGACGAGGTCCAGGGGCATCGCTCCGGCAAGCACCTGTACCACCTCGTGCGACTCCGTTCTGTAAGTCATCGTGACTCGCAGCAGAGCCAATCTCTGGATCGTCCCCAGTCTCCTCTTATGCAGCTGCGTGAGGTTGCGGCTCCATGCCGGGGATGCATACCTCAGGATACCAAAGACCACGCCTTTGTAAATGGTCATCGTTGCTGGGTACCTAAGGCCCCAGAATGCACCCCCTTGTGGACTAGTGAACTGTAAGTGTTAATTATTAGTATAAATTGTAGTGTAATTTTATAATATTCATACAAATTTATGTAAATAGTTAAGTCATTTAGAATTAGTAATATCTTATATTATTGTAATAATTAAATAGGAGTTCTAGATAATAAATATTTAGAATATTGTTATTGTAAATTTATATTAGTTTAATAATTTAATTGTTAATAATTTAATTGTATCCTTATTATCATATTGTTAATAAATATTAGTATCTTTAATTAATGAATTGGTTAATTCATTTTAATACCCAGTACCCCGTAACAGTATTAAATGATGTTTCATAATTATTTATCAGTTTTCTCAGCTAGTAAATAAATCAATGATTATTTTTATAGCATTATTTCTACTTTCAACTAATGTTCTTCATAATATAATTTCACCTGTAAACATATTTTTGCAGTGAATTCATGATTTTCTTAATTATAGACTTATAAATGATCGTTTATTGACAAATCACATTTATATTTTCTACTAAATTGGGTAATTTATTTTTCAGAATGTAATAAAATATCAAGTAGATATCAATGCAGATACAATTCATTATGTGATAATGAGATACGTTAATCGAAATGATGAAACAGTTGTTGGAATTATCCGTGCTAGGCATGAAGATGAAGATCCATTAGAAAGTAAGATTTATTTTAGGCCATCTTTAAAACCTGCCTTCACCATTGCCACAGGTGCTGGGAAATCCACAATACCTATTCCACTTGTCACAACTTCACAAGGAAAGTGGGACATGGAGTTCATTGTAAACAGTACATTGTTTATTGTGAGTACATTATTTTTTTTTGTGCTCGTACAAAAAATGAATTTTAATCATAATTATTTTCATTATTTCAAAATAATAAGCATGCAGTTATATGTTGCCTTAAGCCAACAATATAAAAAGTATAAAATGTATTTATTAATCAATTAATTTTTTTTTAGGATTATTTTGTATTGCTCCCGCAGTCCTACTTTGAAGGTAACGTTCTTATTGATCATGCTGTGAGGGAACCGTGTAAGAAAGGGTACAAATCTTTATGCAGACATTATGCCTACCCAAAGATTGGAAAGTACCATACAGAATATGGAAACAATGCGTTTGTGATTACTGAAAACGGCAGGGATTCACCATCTGATTTAATGGAATGGGATGCTCACTTGGTAATTTACATTATTTCTGTTGATATTTAGAATATTGAATTGTTCTTTAGTTTGAAAAATAAAAAAAGAACTGAAGGAAAACATTATTTTCAAAACCTTGTATTAAAATAATTGCCAAGTGCATTTGAGGAACTCGGTTTTAAGACAAGGTACCTAATAAAACAAAATTTCTGAAATGTTAAAATGTTTGTTAGTTATAATATTTTACCCTCACCCTGCAATCCCTGAACCAAAATTATTCTTTAGCGGAAAAAAAAATTCCACGAAATTAGATGTTATGATTCTAATTTTTCAGAAAACATTCATTATTAAAATATATTATATGTAATGTTTTCTGTACTATGCCCTATTTTAATTAATCTACTTTCTATACAGTATAATTTTAGGTTAGAAAAAAAAAATTCTCCTATATAAAAGAGGTGGTTTAAACATAAGTCGCTAATTAAACTAAAGTTTAATTAATGGTACAATCTAAAAAAAAAACTCGTATAGAAATGTGTTTTTGATGAATTTATTAATTGTTTTCTATATCTGTTTATTATTATTATATTTTTACTATCCATGTTTTGGTGTGTTTTCTTCCCCAATAATTACTCTTGAATAAAAGATATTTTAGATAAATTAAAATTTAAAAATCATTTTTAAAATTAAAATTATCTTGACTATTTCTGAATGCACTAATTCAAATGGATATTGGGGTAACTGTTAAAAAAAAAAAAATAAATAAACTAAATCTCCAATCTTTTTATTTTGAAGAGAAAAGATTTGTCCTGGCTGGGATTTGAACCCGGGTTGTCCATCTTTCCATGACAACACTCTACCTTGAACTACCAGGGGCCGCCTCACAGAACGGATTTGTCCTGACTGTGAGGCAGCCCCTGGTAGCTCAAATGGTAGATTGCTGTCACGGAGATACAGACGACTCGGGTTCGAATCCAGGCCAGGACAAATCTTTTCTCTTCAAAATAAAAATATTTAAAAATTAAAACAATTACTAAAAAATTATGAATCTCCAATCACTTGAAAATACAGCTGTTTATTTTAAATAATGATGGATTTTTAATTTAAAAGTATGTTTAAACGCCTCAAAATCGAGCCATGTAAGCTTCTCTCTACGCAAAGCTTCATGTCCAGCAGTCAAAATTGACAACGACAAAGTACCTTACAAAAATTATGTGCGTTATCTCGGACTATACTTGGACAAAAGACTTACATGGAACGTATATACAAAATTAAAAAGACAAGAACTGACTAGACGGTAAAAACAACTATCACATCTTCTGGACTACAGATCTTCACTTGACTTGAGGAACAAACGACTTATCTATAATAGTATACTAAAACCTATTTGGACATATGGAGCAGAACTTTGGGGTTCAGCAAAAAAAGTTCACATTCACAAGATACAAACAACACAGTCCAAAATTCCCAGAAAAATTATTAATGCACCATGGTATATTTCGAATCACACTATACACGACATGAACATTCCCACTATAAAATCATATATTCATAACTAATACATAACATTCCACTCATTGACACAATATCACCCAAACCCACACGTTCTTCCGCTTTCCTACTCCCTGTTACCTGGACTTGATAAAAAAAGATTTTTTAATTTTTTTATTGCATACTATCCCATGCTCTTTAAAACACTTAAGAGAAAAAAGTAGCAAATAGATCTATGATAGTCAGTCTCTCCTTTTTATTGCTTTATTAAAATCTATTGGTATTAGTTTTTACAATTTCCTTAAAAAACTTATTTCTCTATCATAGGCTGGCTCTACTGTAGAAAAGTTGCCCATGCTGACACCTCTGCAGAAGGCGTTGAGTTTTGAAGTTCAAACTGAAAACAAAGGGCCATCATTCATAATAATTAATTATGGAACTCCAGAAAATGGTAACGAAACATCAAGTATTAAAGTAGAAATAGGAGATAGCACAAAGTATTCAGGACATCTTATGTTATCTCCTTGCCCTTTTACTTGGCTCTGTCGATATGCACTTCTTGATCGTGATGGAAAAATAGCAGTTTTCAACATCAATGATGATTTTCTTACAGTCACACTTGAGGTATTTCATCTTTGTAACTATATTCTACTTAAACAATAAAAAATAAATTAAAGCTGTGACGTAGTGTTTTTTAAGTGTTTAATTAGTTAAATATAAGTATGCACTGAGAGACGTGAGGTACTTATTATTATTATTATTTGAACAATTATATAAAAAAATTCTCCCGTAACAAAAAAAAAGATTCTTAGCCCGACAGGTGACCCTAGGAATTTTTAAAGGGAGTAAAAAATCCTTAGTTTGACAGGGATGTCAAACAGGGGTCCCGATCCTATACAAAGTCAATTACTTGTTAAAAATTCTTATCCTAAATAAACCTGGATAGGCAAAATTTATAGCTCCCACTGCAGCTTCCTCCGATTAACCATTGCAGCATAAAAGTGACGTTAAATAAACAAATTCTATTTACCTCTTCTGTTGTAGATATCTAATTTTTTTTTTTTACATCCCATCAAAACTAGAGGAGATTCACAAAGTTGTATGTGTCATTGGAAAGCTGATAAAACTTTTGTCTATTCCAAGCTCATAGCAAAAAAATGCATTCTTCGAGTTCTAACTGAGTTTTTCAGGAAATGATTTATTCTGTTTTTTATTTGGCTTTGACAGCTTCTGAAGCAACATTGGTTTGTTGCTATCTGGTAGGAAACTCATCATCATTTCCAAGAATGGAGACTAAAGTTACAAATTGTTCTATCACATTGGAAAACTTTTGTAGTATAAAATTGGTTTTGTTAGAAAGTCATTCTATAGTTAGAGGCACTTAACTATGTGAAGAAATATCATTCCCCATTGTTCACTGACATTTCCTGCTGGGACAACCTACTAAAGTTTAATTGAAAACATAAACTGATTTAATTATTAAATATAGTTTATTTTAAAATATTTAAAAAATTATACCATATAACAATTAAATAAAAGAAAATATTTTATTTTAGCTTGATAATATTAGTGAAGCTGGTATCGAATCAGTTAGTGTTATTCCATATGACAACAAGACTGCCTTTGACTTTTTGAAACCAAACCCTGTATGTGTTATAAAAGATGGAACCTGTAGGCCAACTCTCTTTACTACACCTCTTGATCATCACATTAAAAAGGTAAATCATCACATTAAAATAATATTGTCCTTATTCTTTTTTAAGGAGTCATCTGCTTAAAATTTATTTAAAATTAAATGACAATTAACCTAAC
This sequence comes from Arma custos, assembly GCA_037127475.1. NCBI lineage: Eukaryota > Metazoa > Arthropoda > Insecta > Hemiptera > Pentatomidae > Arma > Arma custos. The sequence continues at coordinate 152,576,347 of CM073759.1, forward strand.
TGAAACTATTTAAATTAACCAACTAATATGTTTCATTAAATTTTATATTTATAGGTTGAATTTGAAACTGGAAATGAAGGTCGAAAGGCATCAAAACTTCCTCCGATAATTCAAGATAATGCTACAGGACTCATTTATCTACATAAAGATGATCCAATGATAGATATTGCTGGAAAGGTTTCTGCTCCTGGAAATTACACTATTATTGTTCATTATTATCAACCAAATAACCCAGGTAATTAAGAACATAATTATTTTCATTATGAAAATATTTATTTCTTTTAATTATTAGACATGAAGTTTAACATTATTTAGTCAGCAATAAAAATATGGTGCCTCTTCCTTCTGTCTATATGTAGAAATATCCCAGCCAAAAATTGTCAAAGTTATTTGAAAAGTTGTAATATTACAGGCAAATTTTTATTTTAAATAATCGACAAATTAAAGGGATACTTAAAAATTACAAGTTGTTTGGGTAGTTTTATCTTATGCAATAATCAAAAACCTTAAAAAATGAGATAACTAAACAAATAAAGTTTTGTTAAGAAGAGAAAAAGTGTCTCCAATAGCCTGTATACATAGGTGTGAAAACTATTTTGAAGTGAGCCCAATAAGTAAATTGTTTCATTTTTATTCATGATATCATCAATGTATCATAGCCTCATACAGTTTTTCTTTAACATTTGCACAGACTTAATAACTCTAATAGTATAAAATAATTATATAGTTATCTTGAAAACTAAAACTAGCAACACAAAAATTGTAACTTCCATACATATCAATCTAAAGAAGAAAAACCCTACAGATATGTGATTAGATATATTATAAAATATTTATTATGCCAGATCACAAGAAATGGTTAAATATAGTCTTGAGAGAATAGGATCTTTCCGTCTTATTTTCTACAATTTTTTTGTAGGTCATAAGAATCCCTCTCCCTCGACATATAACCAGCTCCTATCAATGGTGAAATCTTTTTAACATTACTAATTTGGCTAATACTTAATTTAGGAACCTTTTAAAAGAAGTGACAATTTCAAATTCAATGCCTGAGGTGCCAAGAAATGAACATGCATCAGCCTTCTGCCACCATTAACCACAATCCGTTGAATTATCAAGAAATGTACTGATAGATACTAGAAACCTTGTAAAGAGCCATCTATTTGTGCACTCTGCCTTGGTAGTCGTCCAGTTAATTATAAGGGATGCTTAGTCCATCTGAAATTATTAAAAAAAATACTACTTGTACAAAGTCAGGTAACCTCGAGGGGAGAGGTAGCAGAACACCTGCCAAAACAGGACCTTGACCAACTTAAATTAGTCTCTTGTCACTAGAACAATAGAATATAACCTACAAATAGACAAAATGTATTAGCACTACATCATCCCAGTATTCCGTTCCTCAATACACATCATCTCAATATTCTAAGAATCTAATTACACGAATTACACTTCATCTTTCAACATCGTATTAAATACAATTACATTATAATTTATCTCCATACTTCATATCTTCACACACAATGCCTCATTCTCAATCTAATACTTCAGATCTTTCATTATATCTCACTACCTTCTCAAATTAACGATACCTTATCTATAACTATATCTTTAATCTATAACTTTGATTACCTTGGTAATTACTACTTGGAAGTGACCAATATGAAAAGAACATTGAATCACTAATTCTCACCACTAAAAACTATATATACTTAGATAATTAAAAAACTATTACATACAGGTATGCTATTTAAATTTATAAGGTCTTACGCAATTCAAATCTTTCAGTCAAAATTTCTTTTCATATTTACTCATTGTTTCTTCTTAATTACTGTAAAATTATATCACAAGGACTTGGGCATATCACTTGAGACTGATGCATTTAAGAAACACTACAACAGTTTTTTGATTTATGAGACACCCAAACTTATTGGTACAAAAATTACTACTAGACACACTACCACAGAATCCAATAAGGAGATTGAAATGTCTCTATGTCAGGATCTACTATAGAAAGATGAGAGGTTTCTTTTTGAATGTTTACAAGTGAATCTCTATTCACTTTCATACTCGTAGAAAATTCTAAAAAAAAATAAATATTGATTTATTTTTTATAATGTTTAGTTGATTTGCATTAGATATATTTTATTTTATTTTTTTTAGATTTCAACTTAGAAGTTTTGATGCACGACTTAGCTCCTGAAGGTTTTGTCAGATTGGGGCATTGTCCATCAAATGCTGGATGCAGGGCTGTGATAAAACAAAATAATGGAAACGAAATCTTTCCAATAACAGAGAATTATCTCCTTACATTCAAGGTCATTTTAATTAATTGCATTGACTTTCAACATCTCTGTTTTGGTTTTTTCTTATAGATATAATTTATGAAATACTACACTAGTACCATTATTACAAATTAAATGATTTTTTAATTTATTGAATTATTTAATCTATGAATTTTAGGTACCTAATGACAAAGATGTTTGGTTAGATTATATTTTGATTCTTCCAGAATCTAAATTCTCACTTGATTACTTAGTAGATAAGCCTGAAGGAAGTACAAATCAGTTTGTGACTGAATGTACTACAAATATGTACTATGTTGACCAGAACACAAGTGGTATGGAATTATTTATTTTTTTTATTTTAATAAATTTGATATTATATTTTTCTAAAGCAGCTTTTTATGATTTTTTTAGAGTTTTGTCGCTCAGCAATATTTTCATTGACAACTCATTTCAATAATGGAGCTCTCAATTGTCGGTGTCACCCTGATGGCTCTTACAGTCTCCAATGTGAACCGTTTGGAGGTCAGTGTAAATGTAAAGAAAACATAATCGGAAGGAGATGCCAGAGATGTAAAACTGGGTACTATCAATTTCCTCAATGCAAACCATGCAGTTGCCCTGAAAATTCTTTGTGTGATGAAGTAACAGGTATATTATAATAGTCTTTGTATATTTTTTGAAAAATGAAAACAAATTTTAATAATTTTTTTTCAATTATTTTTCTGAAGCATGATTTTATAATAAATGGATTAATATTTTCTTTTATTAATATAAGATGTAACAAAAAATTAAATACAATAATATAAGATATGAAAAAAAAGAAATAACAAACCATTATTTGTTCCTTTAGGCCAGTGCTCGTGCCCAACTAATGTTATTGGAGAAAACTGTGATCAATGTGCCAATAATACATATGGTTACTTTCCATTATTAGGCTGTAGGGAATGTGAATGTAATTATTTGGGATTAAAAGATGGAAACTTACAATGCGATCCAACTCTTGGAAACTGCAAGTAAGAGGAAAAATGAATTTTAGATAACAAAAAACTCACTTGGAGGATGATGGATAAATATGTTGTAATTATTTAATAATATTTTTTTAAATTTAATTATAGTTGCAAGGAGAATGTAATTGGTAGGCAATGTGATAGCTGCAAAATTGGACATTATTTGTTTCCTGAATGTCGTAGATGTGACTGTGAGCTTGAAGGAACTACTTTTGAAATATGCAGTAATGTATGTTTATTTGTTACCAAGTTGTATTTTTAACATGAAATCTAGTTTAATTTTTTTTTTTAATTTTTATCTCTGCTGTTACATCACTTAAATTTCAAAATTTTAAAATTCTCTCATCTCTCTCATCACACACAGAGAGATGAGAGATGATGGATCACTTAATGCCGGATTCTCACAACATAAAAGTATTAATTTATAACTTGTATTATCATTCAACCTGACAAAAAGCCTTGAAATGTCCTTTTCATGCATCAGCTCTGCTACTGACATTGTGGCTTTTGTTTTTATTGATTTTTAAGCTTAATGTGCTCCAACTTGTGGTTGAACTTCTCAGGCTGGAATCAAGCCAGCACTCACTTCTTTTCCAAGCCTGCCTGAACATTGATCTGACACTTGAATACTGGAGCTACAGTCAACAAACTAGTGCTTAGTGTTCCAGCATTTAATGTGTAAAAATAAAATAAAATAATAGCCCTCTCTATGGATTTGTTATATCTGCTGTGACCACATATTAATTATAATAATGGGTAAATATCTCTGGATTCTAGAGAGATTTGAATATCCAAGAACAATTCTAATTAAAATGCCTGTCTAGCTGTAAATCTTTAAATAAAAATATTACAAAAGACATTAGAGTTGGGAGGGGGGGGGGGGGAGGACTTAAAGTGATTACAATTAAATTTAACTTGGAAGAAAAGCTCAAAAATAATTTGACATATAAATGAATATTTTTACTTTTCTAGGTGACAGGTGCTTGCCTGTGTAAAGAAAATGTTGAAGACGAAGCATGTGACATTTGCAGATTTGGTTCTTTTAACCTTCAAGGCTCTAACAAAAAAGGATGTACTGAATGTTTTTGTTTCGGTCATTCTCAGGATTGCCGAAGCACAGGACTGTATAAATCTCGGGTAAATTTATCCATTATCTTATACAGTTTATTTTTATTTTAGTTTTAGATTCAAGGATAACGTTGCTTAAATGAATTTAAAATGCAAGGCCTTATCATTGTTTTTATTCAGTAACCAGAGAAAGCACTTTATACTATGAATATATATATATATATATATATATATATATATATATATATATATATATATATATATATATATAGTATTAATAAATTACTCATTAAAAAGCCAAGCATTGAATATGATTGCATCTACCTTAAGACAAGGTCAGCTGAATAATTTTATTTTGGAATTAATTTAGTTGTAAAAATGATTTATCTGGCATTCGTGAAGAACTGTGTAGAGCAAAAACTAGAAGTAAGCTAACTAAGGGGCTATCTACATTTTTATGATCACTTCCATGCTCCGTTCCTAGGATTTGATTTAGCACATACTTTCAACTGCCCAATAACAATCCCTTAACTAATCTCTACTCGCACTTAACTTCTCTCGTTCCAACAAAAATAACCAAGAGTGATAATAATCTACAAATCTTTTCTCTTTACTTTTGCGTGTTTCACATTTGCCCCCAACCAAAGTTCTCCCAATTAATATTTTCAGTCATCTGTCATCCAAGTTTAAAATTTTTATGAAAACATGAAATAGCCCATACTTACATGACAAACTTTCAATTCAATTGTTTTCAGATTATAAGCATGGATAATTGGAGTCTCAATTCTATATTTATAAAAAAACCTTCTATTGAGTACGAAACACTGGCTAAAGAACTTGAACAACCTTCAGGTAATTCCGTTGCTACGTCATTCAGTGATGAAGATTCGCAGAATGAGTTTGTGTTCTTCAGTGCTCCAAAGGAATACCTTGAAAATAGGCTAACATCATATGGTGGTCATTTATCATATCAACTTTTAACTTCAGCTGTTTTGCCTTGTAAGTACATTCTCAGTTTATTATTTAAATTATTCATAACCATTCAACTAGCATGCAATCATGAAAATGATTGTGTTGAATCGCGATTAGATTGATATTAGAAAAATTAAATAATCTAAATATGAGTTGAATAGATTCGGTGAATTGTATAAATTATATAAATAAAAGTGATGTTAAATGAACAAACAAACAACATTCCAAATGACATTCAACATCTTTCTCAGCACATCATCTTCAACATCTTCTGTGAACGGTAGTATCGTAAACCCACACACTTGATTTTATGTTTTTAAAACATCTTGGTTTGGCCCACTTACCTATCATTAGCGGTTTTAACTTCTCCGATCCGTCCATATTGGCTGCCAACAGTATGGTTACACGTTCTTTACTGATTTTTCCGCCATAGCACTTTTCTTACTTGAAACACATGGAACGATCGGGGAGACATTTATTGAACAGGCCCGTTTCTTTGGCATTGAATATGTTATTTGGCTCGTAAGGTTCAATTATTTTTCCTAATTCATCCTTCCATTCAGAACAAATCAAACGTTATCTAACTCACTTGCACTTTCCCCACTAAGCTTCTTATATTTTATGTTTTATCTTTTTTTGAATCTATCGAACCATCCATCACTTGCATGAAAGTCCTCAATTCCCATTTTTTCTGCAGAAACTCGGGCTTTTTCCCTTAAAATATTTCCTCCAACAGGTACATTTGAGTTCCTTGCTTGTATGAATCACTTTTTCAAGTTCTCTTCAAGTTGTGGGTAATCACCAGTCTTGAAGCAATTTACTTTGCTGTCCGATGTCTGGGATGTGATTTTGTCCTTGTTCTTCAGGATTGATGTGACCATTGAACGAGGAAGGTTGAAACGCTTGGATACGTCAATTTGCTTACAGCTACTGGTAACTGATTAGTTGTTTCTCTTTAATAGAAAGGCTAACGTATTTCGGAGGCATTATTACGTGTCATAACGGTAACAAACACTGACTGAACTATAAATAAAAGTGTGATTGTAAGAAAAGCTTAATAAAATTCCTAGAACTTCCCCTCCTGCTCCCCTTCATTGAGTGAAAACAGTACGAATTACTTATGAAATTTCTTAGAAACTTGTCTCTCCGGTAAAAACAATAGGATCTATAAAAACAATACAAATATTATGATTTCCTAGAAAACATTTGTTCCCATTCTGCTCTCTGGCCTATCACTGTTCTCTCTCCCCCTTTTGAAAACAGTACTAATTAACGAGATTTTAAAGCTGGAAATACGAATTATAAGACGTTATAAGTGACCTCGAGCATAAAAATAATACGAATTACCGAGGGGCCTGAAATGCATTGTTTTTATACCATTTATCGGGATTTTCTCTGGGGACCGGCAAATTTGTACTAATTAGCCGGAAACATGAATAATCGGGATATGAAATATCAGGATTCCACTGTATATTTACAAGGTTAGGCAATTTTATATTCAAGAAAATACAAAAATTATCTATTATAGATGTATACAAAGGGAATGGTTAGTTTTACAAAAGAATGATTTGAACAATGTGATGAAAAGAAAATAATCAAATCTTAATTATTAACCCGCAATGAAGCTTCGTTTGAACAAATATTAACAGTGGCGACAAGGCCACATGGCAATGGATTATAGTCTTTATTTCTCATACGGTGAAGTTATATATTGTCTTTGCGGATGGTGATAATCAGTGATCAACTCCCTCTTATTAATTAGCTGAAAGGTGGCCTTACGTTTGATGATGTATTCGTCACCACAATTCTATTTACATCTAGTCTTCGGCGATCGCGTTGGTGAAGACAGGGCACATCAAGCATATGGAACTATAAGTCTGCTGGCGATGGCAAAGGTGAATACAGTGAGGAGGCTTCGGAAGGCAGCGTTGAGAGGTGATGAAAGCTTGCAGTCTCGAGGTCAAGTCAAAGTGATGTACTAGATGACGGTGTGGGGAAAAAAACAAAGTTCCCTCTATCTGTTGCCAAGGTAACAACTGCGTAGCTGCCCGCGGGATTCAAAGTTGAATCTACTTGATTACTTTGCGACTGAAAGATTGAATTAATATATTTCTAAAATACATTAATTTTCCAATAGCTAATCACTGAAATAAAATATTACTTTCTTCGTTTAATCCTAATTTAGCCATTCTAAATTCCTCATTATAGAGGACTATATACTTTTGTAGATGTTATAAAGTTATATAGTCAGTGCAATTTTGTTTCAGAAGCAATACTATTAGTTTTTATTATCAGTTTGAGTCAAGATGAATTAAGTAATTGTTATCTAGATGATTTATAATGAACAATATAAAATAATATAAAACAATTAGATTTTTTAGTAAGCCCGATTTTTTTTTATTTTATATTATATTACTTTAGCCCAATATTATTTTATGAATCATTTTAGGATATATCATCAAATTCAATGTAAATGGAAAAAAAAAATCTGTTTCTGACTAAAATAGGGTATATGCTTGAATAAATAAATTTTGGTTAAATCTCAAATCCTCTAATTAATGAGTGATTTGAAAGAAACTTGTTATCAAATAGCTTTGTTTTTTTCTGGTGAAGACTAGAGCATTCACAGTTCAAATTAAAATGGCATGTGTACTTAATATTAAAATAAGCTCAGGAGCTCCTAGCATAAATTCTCTTTTTAATTTTGTCCATGTTAATTTTTCCTTTTACTGCCTGGTTATAATAGATTTTATATATATAACTTCTCTATTTGGTTTATAATTCTTATAAACCAAAAATAACGGTAGTAATTATTTTATGTATTTTCTTAGTCTTAATGTCAAATTTAACAGAACAATTTATAGTTCTTGAATTAATAAATGGAAATATTATTATTAATGTCTTTGTCTATAGACGAACCTGCGGAAAATACACCTACAGTAATTCTAAAAGGAGGTGGATTGAATCTTCTCTACTATTCATATGAACTTCCTCCATCTGCTGGCCCACTCCACGTAGCTGTTGAAATCATAGAATCCAATTTCGTTTTATCTACCACTTTCTTGCAACCTACCCGACCACAATTGATGCAGGCGCTTAAGGATTTAGAAGGGATTTATATTAAAGCTACATTCTGGAAAAATTCAAGAACTTCAGTGTAAGTCTATTTGCAACTTTTTGTGTATTTGTTTAAATATCGTACATTGTATAATTAGTTTTATGTAATATCCTGACAGTATAAATATGTTAATCACCCCAAAAAGTCAAAGGAAATAATTATTTGGCTTTTTTAGATTAGAAAACCCTATGTTGGACTCAGCTAGTGAAGCATACAGCGACCTGGGATTGGCCTTATCTGTTGAAGAATGTCTTTGTGAACCGCAGTACACTGGTTTATCCTGTGAGGAGTGTGCTCCTGGCTATTATAGAACAAATATCGGTCCATATGGAGGTAACTGTGTCCCTTGCCAATGTCACGGCCATGCTGCATCTTGTGATAAACAAACAGGAATTTGCATTGTAAGGAAACTGTATTATTTATCATTTTCAAATCCTTTATTATTATTCAAAACATATAAAAATTATTAACATGAGTCATATTTCTTTTTTCCTGTAGGATTGCCAACACAACACCACAGGAGACCATTGTGAAATGTGTGCAGAAGGTTACCATGGTGATGCAAGAATCGGTAGTCCTTATGACTGCCTTATTTGTGCATGTCCTCTACCAATACCAAGCAACAAGTATGTTTATATTTGTCAATTCAATTTCCATCACCAGCCACCTTTCCCTAGTTATTCTGTCATAATATACTGAATATGTGTTTTTTGCAGTAAATAATTTGTACTTTTAATATTTGTATATTTAATTGAGCTCTCTCTCATCATTAATCTATGCTGTCATCCGAAAAATAATTTGTGTTCACCTAATACAAAATACCACTACTTTATTCTTTGTACTTTGATTTCTTATTAAATCCAAAAGAAGTTTTGATTCTGTGGCAGAATGCCCCTTAAAAGTATCACTGATAAGAGTGTGTTTATAGCATTGCTAATCAATTTACATATTTTAATAAGTAGTAAATAGAGAAATATTGATTTACTAAACTATAATTATATAGAAATCTATAGCCATTGAGCATAGCTGGTTAGTTGATACTAGCTCTAATATTATTCAATGGTTCCCTTTTTTATAACTTATAAATAATTATTGTAAAATGTTTACTATATTGCAATATTGCTAAGGATATGGCTTGCTCTAATGATGCAAATCTGATAAATGTTATCATTGCTATATGGATAGTGGCCCGTTTTAAAAAACAAAGTTAACAGGTACATATGGCCTAGAATTGTCTCTTAATTTCCTTATAGGATGCAAGAGTTATAAATATTTTAAATATATCATGAATGAAAACTTGAAAGTAGACTTTCCCACTTAATACAGGTTTTTTTCCATTATTTAGACCAGAAACTTTATTTATTAAATCTACCATTCAGGACAAATCTCTTGCCTTAATAAACAAGAAACATTGATTTTATTTAAATAAATAATGTGCTGTAATGTTTCATATTAAATTTATGATTTTATTTAATTATCATAAGATGTATATGTAATCGAGTTGAATAGTTTTGCAGTGAGCTGTGAGCTTTCCCAAGATGGCGATTCAATCAGCTGTAATTGTAAAAAAGGGTATTTTGGAAGTCTATGTGATTCATGTGCAATCGGTTACTATGGAAAGCCACGGCAGGAAGGAGGTAAACAATTTATGATTTTTTTAATATATGAAATTTCAAATCATCATTATTTTAGGTATTGTTATGGGCTACTGGGTATTAAAATGAATTAAACAATTCCTTAATTAAAGATACTAATATTTATTAACAATATGATAAAAAGGATACAATTAAACTATTAACAATTAAATTATTAAACTAATATAAATTTATAATGACAATATTCTAAAGATTATAATCTAGGCCTAACTCCTATTTAATTATTACAATAATATAAGATATTACTAATTCTAGATATCTTAACTAGTTACAATAGTTTCTATGAATATTATAAAATTACACTACAATTTATAACTAATAGTTAACACTTACCGTTCACTAGTCCACCGACCGTAAGATTCTCCAAGTATGACAAACTGACACACAGTAACAAACAGAAACAGTTTATTACACTCGCGAGACTGTCACAGTTCACTGATACACTTATTACACGGGCCGGTTCAACACTGACTAGTTTATCACATTGACACTCACTTATCACAGACCTTGTGTGGTCTACTCTCAGGCTAAGACTGACTAGCTCGAGGTGAGGGAAGTGTTTAAATAGGCAAGGCCGAACCTTCTAGAACACGGAGGGGCCAGACAATTCCGGAATCTTCTTAATCCTTTTCCGACAAAAGGAGACGATCTAGAACAGTCCTAATCCTATTTTAACTTCTCCCGCCGACGGATTTAAGCCGCTAATCCCCTTGCTTCCGTCCTCCTGCCGGCGACCGTAACAGTATTAACTCATTACATTAGTTTTGCTGTGTTCACTAATCACCTCATAGTGGTGTCATTAATTCAATGAAGCAAAAAGAATAAATATGATATGAAGTGGAAGATCTTGAAAATTGATAATGATATGGAAGTGGAAGATTTTTAATGCTGTTAATAATTATGAAAATGCTTACTTACTTACTGCTGGGCGCTATGGTCCTACAAGGACCTGGGCTTCCTCAAGGGCCTTAAGCCAGTCATTTCTGTCCTTTGCTTGTTCTCTCTATCTCCTTACTTCATCTCCTTAGGAACTTGAAGTCTTCTTCAACATCATTCAACCATCTCATCGTAGGCCTTCTTCTGAATTGTTTCCCTCCGATGCTTCCATATAACAGGCATCTTGGCATCCTTGTCTCATCATCCACGTGATGATCCCTTGGCATCCATTCCAAGTGTCCCAGCCATCTGAAGTGGGATTTTCTTACCAACGATACCAGGTTTTGTTTTACTGACATTAATGCTGAATGAAAATGCTGGTGTACTGAAAATGGTGAGCAAGAAGAGACCCAAAAAAACTGACTGAGCAGAGTCAATCAGTTTCTATAGCTCGGTTTAAAAAGTTCTAGAAAACAATTCAAAACAGAGAGGAATGTTGATTTAGGAATTGTACCTAGACTACAAATCATTAGGTTATAAAAAAAGAGTATAAAAAAATCTTTCCTAAACATTTTTAGGTGCTTCATAATTGATGTTTGCAAGTAAATAAAGGGCATTGAAATAAAAAATAAAAATTTCATGAGAAATTTGTCAGACTCTTACAATAATAATAAAATTGCTATTATTGAAGAGTAAATTAGAGAAATTAAATTCACAAGCACTGACTCCTAAAGAGATGATGTGGTTGATGGATATAATCATTGTCGCTATCTGTTATACATGATTATCTATTTTGTTTTTTCTGGTCTGATCTTTCATATATGACTCAAAAACTAAAATCTGAAAATAATCAACAAGGTTGGGTCATGCTTTAAGTATTTTAAAATAGGTAATAATGGTAGACTGCTTTCTATCTATCTATCTACATGGCGCTACAACCCTAGGTGGGTCCTGGCCTCCTCAATGAGCCGCCGCCATTCGGCCTGATTTTGTGCTGCCGCTCTCCAGCTTCTAATCCATAGCAGGCTCCATGCGTCTGCTGCCACTCCATCAACACATCGAAGTCTTGGCCTACCAGTCCGTCGTGTACTGTGATGGATGGTGTCCACTACTTTTCTAGGAATTTCTTCCACTTCCATCCTTGTGACATGGCCAGCCCAACTGAGCCTCCCCAGTTTTATATGCTTTACAATGTCCACATCTCCGTAAAGGTCATAAAGCTCTCTGTTCCTTCTAATCCTCCATCCATTTCCATCTCTCACTGGGCCAACTATATGCCATAATATTTTTCTTTCAAAAATTAAAAGACTATTTTCATTATTTCTTGAGATAGTCCAGGTTTGGGAAGCATATTTAAGAACAGGGCGTTTAAGAGTCTAGTATAAGACCAGTTTAGTGCCCCTGGTAACGGATCTGCTGCGAAGAGTTTTCAGTAAGGCAAAATATGCCCTATTTGCCGCCACTAACCTTTTTCTTATCTCAGCAGAGACATCGTTTATTGGTGTCAATAAGGATCCCATATACGTTAACTCGTTCACCCTTTGGAATGTGTAAGGGCCTACAATCAGTGTCTTATCGTCACCAGTCCCTGTGTGCATATATTTTGTTTTCCTCTCGTTTATGGCCAACCCCATGGCTGAAGCAGCGTCCATGAGTTTCCCAAAGGCTTCTACCAGTTCCTATCGGGTCCTGGCAACGATATCCAGGTCGTCAGTGTCTCCCAATATCTGTACAGTATTGGTAAATATTGTGTGGCCTGTCTGGATTCCTGAATCCCGTTCAACTTTCTCCAAGATTAAAAAGGAGCCAGGTCAGTCCATCCCCCTGTCTCAAACCTTTTCTGGAGGGAAATGCATCAGAGCTGACTGCAGTCTAACTGACTGGATCCGTACCTGACACCTTACATCTTTCATTGTCAACTTCACGAGACCTATCAGTTTGCTTGGAATGCCCATTTCTCTCATCGCCTCAAACAGCTTAGGTTGTTTGATGCTGTCAAATGCACTTTTGAAGTTGACAAACAGGTGGTGTGTAGGGATTTTATATTCATGACCCCGTTCCAAAATTGTCCTGAGGTTGAATCTTGATCAACAATGGATCGGCTCTTCCAGAAGCCAGCCTGATGTTTCCCGATTTCACGTTCCGAAAATGAGGCAAATCTGCTGAAAAGAACATTCGAGAGGATCTTGTAGGCACAAGACAACAGGGATATTCCACAATAATTCGTGCAGTCAAGTTGGTCTCCTTTCTTATGGAGAGGACATGTTATAGCATTAGCCCCCTGCCTTGGCACTCTTTCCTGGTCCCAAATTGTCAGGATCATATCAGATAGTGCTCTATGCAACTCATCTCCCCCATAGAGCCCTTCTCTCACCAATTCTTCCGTTTTCTATAAAAATGCTTGGCAGCTTTCTTGGTCCTTCAGCTTTCTGATATCCCACCTTTTTGACATTTCTGTCCTGTGGCTCCTGATGGTGGCAATCCTGGAATAATTCTTGATATTACAAGATAATGGTCGGAGTCGACATTTGCTCCCCTGTATGTTCTACTACTAAGGAGGTTGGATTTGTGACGTGCGCTGATCAAGATGTGGTCAATCTGGTTATGGCTAGTGCCATCGGATGATTTCCATAGCCTTGTAAATCCGCTGCTCCGGGAACAAAGTGCTCCCAACTACCAGATTTCTCGATGCCGCTAACTCGATGACCCTTTTGCCATTTTCATTGCTTCCCTCAATTCATTTCCATTTGCCATGAGCCAATCGTGGGTTTATAGGCATCTTCTCTTCCAATCTTTGCATTGAATTCCCCCAGTAGGATTTTTATGTCGGATCTGGAGCATGCATCAAAGGCTCTTTTCAGGGTATCTAAAAGGTGTCCTTCTTATCATCGCCTGAGGCCTCTGTGGGTGTGTGACAGCTAAAGAGTGTGTTGATGCGGATGGAGCATAGGCGATCACTTATAGGATTGAATCCAATAACCTGTTGTCTTATTCAACCTCTCACAATGAACCAAGTGCCATTTGTGTGGTTTCTGTTGTGGCCGCTATAATATATTGTGTGGAATTTCTTCTCCAACAGCCCTTGGCCGGTCCAACGAATCTCCTGAATAGCGGTAATGTCAAGTCTATATTAGTCCAATTCTGAAAGGAGGACTTGAAGCCCACCTGGTCTATATAAAGTTAAAATGTTCCACATATGACAGTTTCTGTGTCTGTTACCATGTCATGCCGACTATTTCTCGTTGAGGTCTCGGGATGAGGAGATTTCAGAGGGGAGGGTTATCAGCCCTCGCCCTCCTAGTCAGGTGGAGGGGCTGCCTCCTCAGCCTCCTGACTGGCTCATGGGCGGGTTACCAGGCATTAGCCTACCTCATCAGTCCCAAGCCGACCGAGGAGGCGTTTCCCGCCTGCGGCACGGGAGCCATCTGAACAGACTGCTTTCTTAATTTGCCAAAACATGTGTTATATGAGCCGTTCAATGCACACATTGGATTAACTCCATAAAACAAAAAGGGAGAAATGCGAGAAAATAGTGTGCGCTGTTTTTTTAAAATTCCCTTTATAATATAAATTCAAATATTATAGAATGCCTAAATAAAGATGTAGCTTTCATCTAAAAGTATATAAAATTAAAAAGAAAGACTAGCCAAAAATTTATAGTAAGAAATGCTACAATTTTTATGTGATCGGTGGAGTTAATCGATTTGGCGAGTGAAAAAAGTAATAAATTTAAATTCAGTGTTTAAATTTTTAAGTTTCTTATCACAGAAAAAGTTAATCTATATATATAATTTTTTTTTTTTTTTTTTTAATTTATTTATTGACATTTACAACTGTATTACAATTATACAACAAGTAAATAGAATGCGTGTTACATAATGACATGAGAATGACAAGTAGAGAAACTACCCACTGGTAGTACTCAAATATATAAAAATGAATGTATGTGTGTTTGTCCTTTATGCATTACTACACCAATCAGCCGATTGTCATGAAACTTTGGGAAGTTGTTCAGTACACTCTAGGGAAGGTTTCTACCAACTTTTTTTTCTTATTTTATTTTTTTGGATTTGAAAAAATTTTCAAAAACTTCTAGAAAAAAAAAATTATTTCTCTAAAAAACGTAATCGACCTTTTTTAAAGAAGATTTAATTTTATACAATTTGAGCCCAACCACAGATCTCTAGGTCTAATAGAACATGAGTTCAGTCCTATCATGTATCAAATGACCGGAATCTTATCTATAAATATAAAAATCTCCTGTCACGATGTTTGTCCGGGCTGGACAGATTTTAATGAAATTCAGCACAGATACGTAACATTGTCCAACTTATAATATTGGCTATAACGACCGAAAACCATGAAATTTTCGGAGTAATTTTTGGCCTGTATCTCCTAATCGGTGCGTTATGGAAAAAAATCGTAATAGACCTTTTTTAAAGAAGATTTACTTTCCTACAATTTGAGCCCAACCGCAGCTCTGTGCTCTGAGTTCAGTCCTATAATGTATTAAATAACCGGAATCTTATCTATACATATAAAAATGAATGTATGTGTGTTTGTCCTTTATGCATTACTACACCAATCATCCCATTGTCATAAAACTTTGGGAAGTAGTTCAGTACTCTCTAGGGAAGGTTTCTACCAACTTTTTTTTTCTAATTGTATTTTATTTTTGATTTAAAAGATGAATTAATTAGGAATGTCTTCCTGGATGTACTAAATAATTACATGAACCATAATTGGCTCAGTAATTGTGTTACAGCGAAAAATGCTGATGTTGACGAAATTAACTTTTTAATACTACTGTTGTTACCAGGTGATCTAATGCCCTTTAAATCCATCAATAATGTTGTTGATGAAAACCAAACTGTAAATTATCCAACTGAATTTTTAAATTCTCTCGATGTACCACACAATCTTCGGTTGAATAATGGTTCACCTATTATTCTTCTGCGTAATTTGAATCCACCTAAATTATGCAATGGTACACGTTTGGTCATACAAAATATTACTGGAATTGTTATTGAAGCAGCCATGTTGACTGGAATCTTTAAAGAAGAAATCATCGTGTTGGAACGTATTTCAATAATACCATCAGAACCCATAATACCGTTCAAAAGACTTCAATTTTATTTATGCTTGGGTTTTGCTATTCCCATCAACAGGTCTCAAGGCCAGACAATGCCCATTTGCGGTTTGGACTTAAAATATCCATGTTTCTCCCATGGCAATTATATGTTGCATGCTCACTTATTAGTAAATCATCTAATATATTTGTATTAGCAACGGACAGATTAACAAAAAATATTGTACATCGATTAGCCATCAATTAAATTGAAATAAATATTTATAATTTAATGTAATATTACTATCCATATTTAAAAATCAAACATTAGATTTCCCATTCAGTAAACTCATATTTATATTTTATCAGTTATGAGTGTTGTACATAATATAGTTAAATATAAGATGAATAAAATGTAAAATCAAAAATCTATTTAATTTGTGTTTTCATTAATTCATTATTTCTTTTAAATTCAAATTTTAACTAATATTTTTTAATACTATTATAACAGCCACAGCAACACGTGACCGGGTCAGCTAGTTATTAGATGTTTTTATTACAAATTTTCCATAAAAATTAATATTAACTGTTTTGTTATAATATATTATTATTTGTGATTAATTCGTCAGCAGTATAAATGATGTCTTCTTCATCAGCTGTCTGCAAGGGCTTGTCATTTTGATTTATTCGCAAGTGTTTGAAGTAATCTGTTTAACAGGGGGAATGAATTTCAGCAGATCCATCATGTCTCTCATTTTCCCCTTGTTACAGATCTACTTTTAGGATATAATAAAGGCTGATCCACATTTTTCAAACTTTGTGGTCTAACTGATTTCCTTAGATTGCATTAAATTTTGAATCTTAATTATAGTTACATTTAAATTGGAAAAGGTGTGGTTTGGACCTTTCTAACTAGATAAAATTCATCATTTAGCACTTGCTAGTAAGTTTAAACGGTATTATGGCAACGATTTGCATTACAGTATGGAGTTAATCAAAATGACCTCTGAAAAAAATAATTTATTATTCAGTGGCCAAAAAAATTTTGTCGTTTAATGGTGCTAACCTTTATTGTTTGGGAAAGATTTTATTAATATAAAAAGTTATGACTATATGAAGTGCTTTTACGCTTAAATTTAAGATTTTTCAAAAAGTGGTGTTAGTCAATGTGTGCAGTGAACGGCTCATATACATGATATGCAACTAATTTTATATTAATGAATTTAATTTTAAAATGAATAAATTTAGTTGCTCACTATATCAATCTGCATATCAGAAAAATATCTGTGACTTTATTTTCTTTTTATGGTCCATTGAATGATTATCCAAAAAATACCTATTTTATATTAAAATGTTAATTCATATATTTGCTTACATACATAATGTTTTTATGTAAATCTGAGCTGATATGTTAAATGAATTATAAAATAACTATTGAAGATCCCACCAAAATAAATAGATAAATAAACAATCTTGCCTTCTTTCACAAAATATTGTTTTATAGATGGAATTTGCCGTCCTTGTGAATGTTCTGGTAATATTGATCCTAACATACCTGGATCCTGCGATTCTATCACTGGTGAATGTATCAAATGCCTAAATAACACCTTTGGTGAAGCTTGTCACCTTTGTGCTCCTGGTTTTTATGGTGATGCCGTTTATGGTAAAAACTGTCAAAGTGAGTGATTTTTTTAATACATTAATTGTTCACATTAAAATAAAAGTTATATTGCAATTTAGAAAAAAAATATTAATTTGCGTTTATTCCAATTTAGTTTACTGTTTATTTATTCATGTTTTGATAGGTTGTGTTTGTGACAAATGTGGAACTAAAAACTGTGATCACGAAACTGGACTTTGTGAATGCCATGAAAATGTACGGGGAGAAGCCTGTGATTCATGTATTAAAAATCATTATGGACTCAGTTCTTGTCAAGTAATACAAACTGTCAATACATATATAATACACACACACACACACACACACACACACACACACACACACACACACACACACACACACACATATATAATTAATTAAATTTAATGTTATTAATTGAATTGTTCTTAATTGAATGAATCATTTGCAGTTTTTCAATTACCTAAGAAGGAGAAAGTATTGTGATCAAGGAAATTCTTCGCATATTATTTGTTTTACATCTTTGAATATTCCTTTCATTCATGAGTTCTTTCAATATTTCTCTCATTTTCACTGTATTTGCAAATATCCACCTGAAGAATTGGCCATTTTTAAAGCCAAAGTGTCTTTTTTATTTATTTGACAGGATATCATTGCTTTCAATTGATTTATGCTGGCTTCTTTGCTAGCATAGTGTTTATTACATTTTTTTTCAGAAAGAAACTCTGAAACTCTCTCCTATTCATTCACAATTTAAATAAATAAAACAGAACTTTATTATTTAGCAGAAAAAAAAATCTGGTAGCTCACAGCTATTAAAAAAAAAATGAGAAATTTATAGTTAAACTGGGAACATGTGGACCTAATAGTGGCAAATTTTATTTATTTTTTTAATATCTCAAATTGATGAATCAATTTGTTTGTATTTACTGTCTAATTGAAAATGCTTTCTTGGTTCATATTTGTAAATAAATAATGCCCATTCAATATTCGTATCCTTACAATTAAATTTTAAAAATTTCTCTAGTACTATTGCATAATGCAAACAGATAGATGATCTCCAAAAAAATTAAAGATAGCAAACTCAAAATTAGCCAAAAATTGAGGATTAATAAAATAGAGATAACTAAATTACTGGATGTATTGTTACTTTTACTTCAAATTATTTTATTTACCTTTATTGACTAATATGTACAATTTTTAAGCATTATTTTGAGAACTAATTTATTTTTTTAACTAACATAAAAACACCTTCAATCTTAGAGAAGTCAGGGAAGAAAAATAATTATGGGTTCAGTGCTCACCCCAGGTCACCTGTGGTCTGGTTGTTAGCATAACAACCTACTATGTCCAAGATCAGAGTAAAAGAGCCTTTGGAATGGAAAATGGAGGTTCCGAGCCAGTAAATTGTTAGGTACTGGATAAGGAACCCTTTTCTAATTATACGTTAAATAAATAAACAAAAAACGAAATCTTGCCCCCTTCCATAGGTCGAAAGACAGAAAGCCTCTTTGTCTATTCTATATTCAATGGTTGCAGTCATGGCTTTGCTTATCTTATATAATATTCTTTATATTTGTTTTTAAAATTTATTATTTAATATAATTTTTATTTTTTTTTTTGAAGGGTTGTAAACCTTGTGATTGTGGTCCTGCCTCACAAAGTTCACAATGTGATTTAGAAACAGGGGAATGTAAATGCAAACCAGGAGTTACTGGAAGAACTTGCGACAGGTGTGACCATGGCTATTGGAACTATACATCTGAGGGCTGCAAATGTAAAATAAAGTTCACTAATGTCTTTTAAAAAAAATATTTAAAGCCTTCAAACTGATATTATGAATTTATTTCCAGTATGTTCATGCAATATTGGTTACTCAATTGGAGTAGGATGTAACCCTGATACTGGCAAATGTGAATGTCTCCCTGGCGTCATTGGTGAGAAATGTGATCATTGTCCTCCAAGATGGGTACTAGAAAAAGGAAAAGGTTGCTATTCTTGTGACCAATGTATTGATGATCTTTTGGATGTAATGGATGGCCTTCATAATAAATTTGATCCTTTTGCTCGTGAATTTACTGTAAGTTTTTTTAAATACTGATCAAGAGAAAAAACAATCCATGATTATATAGGAAATTCAAGTGATTCCCCTGATAGCTATAAAACTCTTAATTTATTGAAGTAATATTAAAAACTAAGTTGAATATAACTAGCAAAAATTATATTTAATGGTATGCATCCAGGTAATGACAAATTCACCACCATGATAAAGTTATTATAATCATTTATCATGTAAATGATATCTGATACTGGGATGATTTATCATGTAATTTGTTTATATCTGATTAATTTAAACAATTTATTTAGTCATTATTAATAAATTATTTGCATTAGTTTTTTTCACATTAATAATGAATGTTGTGCATTTAAGCAATGAAATATTCACCGTTGGGATAAAAAAAAGTATAAGAACTTCTCGTGTAAATATTTTCATTTATTAAATAATTTTCAGAGATTTATCATTATCTGTACTCATCTCTATGTATAATTAATGCTGCCCATCTGTTACTTTTAGGGTTTCAATGAAAGCTTTTTTACTAGGCAACGTATTGTTTTTATCAACCAAAATATTGATCAATTAAGACCTAAAGTTGCAGAACTAGAAAATGTAGAAGGCAGATTTTCTCCAATAAAGGAAAATTTAGATTCTATTGAGGAAGATGTTGATAAACTTAAAAGAACTGTAAGTATTTTTTTTTTAAATTTGTTTCTGTTATTCATCATACAGAAATAGTTATAAATTTATTTTTATGTAAATAGGCTGATTATATAGTTGACAAAACCAATAATACCATGGATCAACAATTAAGGACTGAATTTGAAGAGAAAGAAGTTTTAATTGATAAGGCAATTGAAGAAGCCAAGAAGTCAGTAATGGAAATAAAGGATATAGCTGAAAGCTTCTCTAATGGTGTTGGTAAGATAAACATAATATGACTCACAATATGTTTTATAAAGTTATGAAAATAATTATTTATAAATATAATGTTTTATATAACTACAGAAATGTGATAAACTAGCATGGGAGAAAAACTGGTTAAACAGCATTGACAGTACTTCCTCTAATAGAATACTCATTTCAAGAATACTATATTCAATATTTTAGTGAGTCTCATAAGCCATTTATTTCAACATAAATTGAACCTTTGATAGAAACCTTTAGTATAATCAAAATATTGAAGTAGCTCTGATGGGTATCAAATATACTACAGACAAATTCAATATGTTTTTTTTTTTATATTGACTAGGAAGAATTAAAAAATAATTTAATACAAAGAAAAAATGTTTTGTTTATTTTTGAATTTCTGTTAATATAGTACTCAAAATAATTTCATACAATAAAAATATTAAAATAATCTAAACAAATTAAAGGCTTAGCGAACCCGAAGGCTCGGTGCCGATACCACCATTTTCTGCTTACAAACCTCTGTCCATGGACCACTACCCAAACCCAAATCCTCCAGATCACTCTAAACGCAATCTTCCCACCTACATCTCGGTCTACCCCTCAGACGCTTCCTAGTCAGCACAGCATTATAAACTTTTTAGGAATTCTTTTGTCACTCAGTCCAACAACTTTACAAGTCCATCTTAATCTTCACGATGCTATCACTTGAATAACATTAACCGGGTTTATTAAATAAGTAAAATAATCTAGTTTAAAGCTTTTATTTTAATTGATTTATGTAGATTCAGTGCTTATTTATAGGTTCAAAATACTTTCCAAATTCTGGATTCGCTGATTATTTGAATGAAGCTAATAAAATATTGAGTGACTTGAATTCATACCAACCACAGCATGATAATGATTCTATACGTAAAAATTACCTTGCAAGAGCTGAAAACCTTCTACAGCAGGTCAAAGACGTTAAATCACCCGTTGATAAGCGAGCTGAATCCATATATAAACTGGAAGAAGAACTAAAATCATTGAACAATAAACTTACGGATCTAACAAAACATTCTCTTCAAAGCCAGGAAAAATCAAAACTTCTCAATGAACAAACAAAAAAAAATAGGTAAAATGCAAAACATAAATTTCGATACAATGGTTTTGTATTTTTAACTTTATATATTTGCATTTTTATGTAATTCAAAACTTTTGGGAAGTTAGATTTAAGGCATAAATTATATATTTTTTGTACTTATTTTAAATTTACCGCTATTGTAGTTTTTTAATAGCTATTGAATTACTATTTTCAAGATAGATAATACATTAGAAAGGTCAGTGTAGAATAGTTTCTGAGTTATTGCTTTTGTCTTTTTTTAGGTTAATATAAATTTCATGCGCAATTTATATTCCATTTTATATTTGTTATTAATTTTATAATATATTTATCTATCAAAATAATTTGTAATTCTTTTTTTGCTCTATATTTCTAGGGAACACAACTTACCAGAAAAATTCAAAACAATTAAAAACTTGGAAGGGAATGCAAATAGTACCCTTAAAGAGGCTAATGACATACTGAAAGAAACTAATGAGTTATTATCACTAGCATCAAATAATCTTCTTGGGCAATTTACAAGTAAGTGCACATTTACATTAAATGAAAATGACTGAAGTTACAAAGAAATAAAAGAAAAAAGGAGCACTTCATACTTTGGTATCAAATTAAGAAGGCTTATTATACCAAAATTAGCTATTTTGACTAAATTTCAGACACAAGAATAAAAAATATTGTGGAAAATGTGATTCATTGTTGTGCTTATTTATTTATTTAATTCAAGATAAGAAATCATTTATTTATTTTAATTTAAAGCCTTCTTCAATCATCCAGTATTTGCTGGCGAATATGTAGCTCTCCAGTAGATACATTGATTTGGTACATCTTAAAAAATTATCAGCTATTTTCCCAAATAATAAAACCTAATTACTTTAATTAAGCAATATTAGAGATCTAAGGAAAAGAGGAATCAGTGAATATTAAATACTTTAGATTAAATTGCCTTTCTTTTAAAATAAATCCTATGTTATCGATTTTATAAATTACGAAAAAACTTCATTTGTACAATCTTTCTTTAAATGATTGTTGCACTAAAACTCCAGTATTCTTCAAGTAGAAATATTTTTTAAACTCTTCTGTCTATTTTTTTTCCCTTATCACATCCAACTACATAAAGTAACGTCATGATTAAATTATCTGATTATCTTAATTTTTTTTTATTTCATTATTGTATGTCTTATTTTTTTAAACCTAAAAATATGTATTAATGAAAAAAAATTCTGAACCAAATTGCCTAACCTCCATTTTTATCTTCAATTATTATTTCTTCCTCCTTTTAAAGAACTTTAAAATGTTTCTCCTTTTTTTGACCTGTGAAAAAAAACCTTAAATACAAGTAGAATGTATTTAGATGATTATATCTGCATGAAGAGATCTTAATTAGACTTTCAGGAAGAAAATATGATTAATTAATAAGTCTGGTAAATACGATGTCAGACTTTTGCAAATACTGGTAGGTTTATTTGACCTAGGCTTTACAAATAATACTTTCTTTGTTATATTCACAACAATGTTCACTATTCATTCAAAGTAACAATAAGTAAAAGGTTAAATATTTGTTCATCTACATTATTTAAATTTTATTTACAGATAATAAGACTGAATGGGAAGATTCTCTGAGTGATGCAACTAAAAAAATAGATGCATTGAAATCAAAAATAGATGAGCTAGAATCATATGTCTTAGCAGCAACTAACCACGCTAGAGAATTGGAACAACAGGTTTCTTTTTGTGGCAATACTATAAATTATTCTTTAATAGATTTATCAATCAAGATTATTCAAACACACCAAAATGATGATAGATGGCCTTTAACTCTTTGTTAAAATATTCCCATGAAAAATTATAGTTATTGCATTTTTATTAATTTTCTATTTCCAATTTAGGGCGAAGAACTTAAAAACATTGAAAAAGAACATGAGCATGATCATAATGCTGTTCAAGGTTATAAAACCATTGTTAACACACTAAGAGATTCTTTAGTGACAGCTAATAATGCAAAAATGACTGCAGAAAATGCTTATCAAGAAGTAAGTGTTTCAAAATTGACATATATTTTAACTACTGTATTTTAATGCCACTTAATTTATATCTGTTGAATAGTCTGAAGGTATTGGAGACAGGGCCCTCAATTCACGAGATAAATCTACCTCTCTGTCCAATGCAGCTATGGATACTCTGAGACAGTCACAATCGGAACTTGAGCCAGAGCTTAAAGAAGAACAAAAAAAGATTGAAACAATTCAGAAGAAGAAAGATGACATTGAGGGTGATTTACAAGAACTTGAAAGGTATGTTCATAATTCTTTTTTTTTAGCACTAATTTTATCTAAACTTCTTTACAAAAATTAATGAATAAAAGTGGTTTTATTCATATGGTATATTTTAATTGTGAGTGAGTGTATCACCCATGTTCATAAGAGAACATGTGCTTGTGTGATGGTCTATCAAGAATAAAAAAAGTCAATGAAAAATTCTTGAAGTATTGTAGTTAATTTTAACTATTTTCTTAGCTTATTACTGTTATTTTCAGAAGCTTAGTTTATTTAATTTTAGCCATTTTTTTAAATTGAAAATTGGTAGTGTTGAGATATGAAATAACATAAATATACCCACCATTCTATTTTATGTGTTTTTATTTTTTGTAGGCCTGCATTTTAATGCATGATTAAACAACGTTTAGAAAAAAAATTATAAATTTTATGAAGTACTTGATGTTTCTTGAAATGTTCTTCTAACTAATTTTTTCTTGCAAGATAAACATTTTTTTTTCTTTTTTCGTTTGCTCTTAGTCATTTCATTTTTAAAGAGTGTGTTATTTTTAATTATAGTATCGATGACCAGTGATCGAGCCATGTCTGGAAATTATTTTATTTAACTAGTCCCCAGCTTAAAAAATAATATAATAGTTAAATATGTATACAAATTTTACTACTTAATTATATAATTAACTTACTATTTAATTAATGTTTAAATTCTACTACTTAATAAATCACATAATAATACTAGTATAAAACATTCAATAAAATTTGTAGTAAATTAAAAGCAGAACAATCTTTGGTACGCTATAATAAATAAAAAATTTAACTACTTCATTTTATAAAAAGATCTGCAAATTAACTTTTGTTTTGTATTTTACTTATGTATAATAGAATACATAGAAAGAATCATAATTCTTGATTTTACTATTTTTTTGTATTTACTTGTTGTATTAGTATAATACAGTTGTAAATTTCATTGAATAAATTATTTTTTTTTAAAACTATTTGTTTTTGAATAAATACTTATTATTATATTTTCTGTTTTAATTAAATAGTGTTTAATGTTACTGTCATTAATTGATTGTTTTTTAAATATATTTATTTGATTATATATAATTCTGTTTTATAGTAATTTAAATAAAACTGATGCCTCCCTTGGCAAAACAAATGTTAATACTGGGACTGAGCTAGCTGACGAAGCAGTTAGAGGTGCTGAAGAGGTCATAGAAAATATCAAAGATCTTGTCAATGAACTTCCTCAAAAACTTGAAGTATCAAAAGAAATACAAAGGGACATTAAAGACAGTGAAAATGATATAAGTGCTGCAAATTCTGCTGGTAAGTACTAATAGAACATTATGGAACTGTATTAAAAATTGAATAGCTATTAGTCATTTGGGCTTATGATAATACTTTGATATAATCTAATATAACTTATAAATCTATTATATAATATTGTTTGGGAACTTAATAAAAATGTACTCTTCTCACGAACTGTGTCTTTATTGTCTGAGCAGGTTATATAGCTTAGATCAGTTACATGGCATAGGTATCGATATATTGATACTGTTTGAGCTCTCGCGAGACAGTAGGACCTCTCGATAAGAGCCCCGAAATAGATGTGGGAAAATAAGCTGAGTTCAAAATACCAGATCGCATGTCATTCTTATGAAACCATTTATTGAATTAAAATTAAAAGTCATGGTATACAGATATAAATAATAAAAATAAACTTTGCTATTAAAAACCTAATTGAGTTAAATTAAAATTTTGAACGTTCTTGCAATGGAAATAATTACTTATACTAATAACTACAACTACAAATAAGAAAAAAAAGAAAACAATAGTAAATCACTTTTATAAATTAAACAACTAATAATTTTGATAATAGAAAATAATCCAAAGAATGATTAAAACAATTTCATCGTTTTTATAGTGAGATAAATACATAAGTTACAAATACTAACCAAATTATAAACAAGTAATTAATATCAAAAGAAAACAATTATTATTCAATCCTACGATAATAAATTTAAGTCCATTAATTACAAATAAAAAAATGTGCAAACAAAGTCTATTACAAAATAATAAAGGTTTATCACGTTTTGTAGCTGAAACGATATAAATAAAAAACTCTTAGCTGTCTGTCGCAGTAGATGTCCGTAGATAGTAGATTCTCGGCAGGGCGAGCTGGGTGTTTGAGACGACAGGATTTTTCATCGCGGGGCGACGAAAATGTCTATGAATTTTCCTCAGCAGGGCGAGAGAAAATGTCCACAATTCCTTGCTCCAACAGGGCGAGCTAGGTTCAAAATATCGGGTCGGTTCGAAGTGGTCGAACCGACTGACACAAGAATACTGTCCTGTTGTTAAACTTGAACTGCCCTGGGGCAGCGAATTATACTAGTTGAAGTCCACCAAAACAACTTCCCTATTGTTTATATTATGGACTCACTCGGGCCAACACTGTTTGGATTGATATCTCGACGTAAACAATAGCCGATCGAATCCACCGTCGGCATGTCTTTTTTTTTTTCTTAAATTTAAAATAAAATTAACCTATTCTATTTAATTTAAACAATTATAAAAACAGAATAATGACTATATAAAAATTAAATATTTACATTAGTATATTTACAAAAAAGGTAAAAATAAAATAAAAGGAAAAATGTTCTTTTCTTTTACAAAATACTTGCTTTGTCAAAGATTAAAATAAAATACTCTTTTATAAAACAAAATGAACTACCTGGCCTTAACACACCGCCCACCAATTTTTGTCCATGCACAAAAATTTAACAGAAAACCATACCTCATTCAGGGGAAAGTAATGGTGCTAATTTCGTGACCGGACGAATAAATTCGCCGTTTGCCAATTTAATTCGTACCAATCGAACTATCCCATCACTACCCGGAAAGACCTCCACTACTCTTCCGGTTGGCTATTGCAACGGGGGTACGTTAGGTTCCCTTAGTAGGACTAAGTCATTTAATCGAATATTGTCCCCTTTATTGGTCCACTTAACTCTCTGCTGAAGACTGTTCAAATAATCACGCCTCCACCTCTTCCAAAGGTCCTGAGTACATTTTTGCAAAAGTTGCCACCGCGACAACCGGTTAGTTGGAGTACCACTACAATCAGGCTCTGGGATAGCTAACAAAGAAGTGCCTATAATAAAGTGTCCCGGGGTTAAAACGTCCAGATCGTCAGGAGAAGACGACATTGGGTAAAGGGGTCTCGAATTCAGGACAGCTTCTATTTTTATAACAAGAGTGTTCATCTCTTCGAAGGTTAGGACGTGGTCCTTGAGAACTCGAAACAAATGATGTTTGAAGGATTTTACCCCGGCTTCCCATATACCTCCAAAATGAGGAGCCGAAGGGGGGTTAAATTCCCATTCTACCCTTAAGGATTGAAGAAGAGATCTAAGGCTGTTTTGAATTTCCACGCGAGATAGCCATCCATAAAGATCCTTCAGATATCTGTTGGCACCGATGAAATTCGTAGCGTTGTCAGATAGAATTTTGGAGCGTAATCCTCGTCGGGAAACAAATCTATTGAGGCAAGCAATGAATGCATCGGACGTCAGTTGTGTCACAAGCTCCAGATGTACTGCTCGGGTGCTCAAGCAGACGAACAAGCAGACGTAAGATTTTTGTTGTATACTTTTGCGTTTGTTAGACTCCTTTGTGATAAACGGACCACAATAGTCTACACCTGTTATAACAAACGGTCTTCCTTGTTCAAATCTCGACGGTGGAAGATCGGCCATAGGAGGAGTAAAATTTTTTGAGCGAAACCTGTAACAAGTACAACATTTGTGAACTCTGTGGCGAATTATCCTTCGAGCTGAAACGACCCAGTAATTTCGTTGCAGCAGGGAATGCATCAGTTGCGGACCGGGGTGAAGATACAATCTATGGTAATGGTCAATTAATACTTCAGTCAAGTGTGCCTTCTGAGGAAGTAAAATGGGGTGTCTTGCATTGTAGGGCAAGGGACTATTCCTTAAGCGACCGTCCACCCTGTGTATCCCTTTGTGGTCCAAGAATGGGGCTAAAGAACTTAAATTACGTCTGACTATTTGGGAATCTGCCGGAAAATAATGCTGTTGAACGCATTTTATTAGCCGCTGAGTTCCTTCAAAAATTTCCGCTAAATTTAGAGGTCCCAAGTTCCTATCTCTTTTGTGACGTTTCAGATTACTTGAAAAGCGGACTATATAGTCAAATAACCTTGTTAATTTGTCAAATGAAGAAACTCGCTCCATTACCTCTATAAGATACGAATTAGATACGTTGCTCGTTCCGACGAATGCCTGGGGCTTCACTTCTGGTACGGGAAGGGGCTCCTTGAAATGGATATTTGGCCACATCGAAAAGTCATTCATCAACCATTCAGGCCCATTCCACCACAACTGGTTGTTTGTTAAACCGGCAGGTAATAGTCCGCGCGAAGCTAAATCTGCAGGGTTTTGTTTGGACGAGACATGATACCAATCATTGACTGATGTAATCTCTAGAACGTGGGTTACTCGATTTGCCACAAACGTTTTCAATGTGTGCGGTGATAGACGCAACCAACTAAGAACGATCGTTGAATCCGAAAAGAGATACGTCGAGTCAACGAAAAAATGTTCAATAATGTTCGCAATGGATTTCAAGGTTTGGGCTAACAGAAGCGCAGCGCACAATTCCAGCCTTGGAATTGATAAGGTTTTCAAGGGCGCCAATCTCGTTTTAGAAATGAGTAAATGAGAATTCACACAACCATCCGCGAGTTGGACCCTTAAGTAGATAGCGGCGGCATATCCCAAGACTGATGTATCCCAATCGAGTTTCAGGCTCCATAACCGCTGCAAATACGATTTCGCCTTAAAGATTACCGGCGCAATGTAACCGAGCGGGTCGTACATCCGCGCCACGGCAGACATTATGCCCCTTTTAGTCAAGACTGGTTGTCTATCATGAATATCGTAGGACAGGCAGTCACCGACCGGTTCCCACTGTATCCCCAATAATTTCATAGATTTATCCCCTGGTTCTGAAAATCGGACCATCTCTTGGCGGTTATCGCTTATAGGGTGCAAAAGTTCGGGGGAATTGCTCATCCACTTCTTCAAGGTAAACCCTCCTTTCTTGAGCAATTCAATTAACTCGAATTGGAGTTCGAGAGCCTCTACAACAGTATTCGCCCCAGTTAGAATGTCATCAACGTATATGTGGTTTTTTAATGCAACCGAGGCTCTTGGATACATCGATCCTTCGTCTGCTATCAGTTGATGTAAAACACGTATCGCTAGATACGGCGAGCACGACAATCCGAACGGTAGCCTATTTAATTGATACTCTTCAATGGGTTTGGACACATCGGCGCGATACAGAAAATGTAAGTATGGCAGGTCATTTGGATGCACTACTACCTGTAAAAACATTTGACGTATGTCCGAGGCCAAAACGAATTTAAAACGTCGGAAATTAAGGAGGACGTGCCCAATATCCAATTGGAGCTTAGGCCCAGTTAGGAGATGTTCATTTAGGGACCCACGCTCTGTAGACGAGGATGCGTCAAATAACAATCGGAGTTTCGCGTATGAATTGTCTTTCATTACCGAATGATGGGGTAAAAAATATCGACCCTTGTCAGAAGCTGAAGAAATGTAACCTTCCTTTAAGTGTTCGTCTATTATTTTTGAATAGTTGACCTTCAAAATAGGAATTTTATTTAGCCTGTGCTCTAGTTTAAGAAACCGATGTAACGCATTGTAATAAGAGCAACTCAGATTTGGTGGCGAAAACTCTTTAAACGGTAATTGAACGATATAACGCCCACTCGATTCTCGAGAGTGAGTTGAACAAAAATGCTCCTCCGCCTTAATATCTTGAGGATCTGGTTTGAAAATGAAAGCAATCGTTTCAACTTCCCAAAATTTCTCCATTGTTTTGTTCAATGCACCCTCTGACTGGTCACAAGATGAAAATAGTGACACCAACTCATTTTGTGCAGTTAAATGAGATTGTATAGGCCCAATGATCACCCATCCGAAAATAGTTTGGAGAGCGCTAGGATACCCGTCCCGTCTCACGCATTCACCTAACAAAATTTCACCAAATAAATCGGCTCCTAATAGAAAATCGACAGGACCCGGTTTCCCGAACGAGTTATCCGCCAATGGGTATTGTTCGAAATGGTCTTTTACATAGGCCGGTACTGGGCAAACGGGTACCTTTTCTGTAATCTTGGAAATTATTACAGCATTAGTTCGAAGCCGAGGCTGTTTACCGTCCCGGGGCGCTATGACACAAGAAGTTTCGTGATTACTCCCTTGTATGGGATTATCTGCGAAACCCCTCAAGGCTTGTAAATTGATTCTTTTCTTCAGTCCCAAACCTCGTACGCATGCTGAAGAAACGAAAGATCGTTGTGAGCCGCTATCAATTAAAATCCTAATGGGGACCAACCGCCCATTGCGATCTTCCATCCTAGTCATTGCGGTTCCCAAAAGGACAGAGACCTCTGTTTTGGATGACGAAGATAAAACTGAACCTTTTAGAATTTCGTGTTTCTCAGTTTGAATATCGAATTTTCGGTCGGTTTTTCGGACTAGTTTTCCGCTTATCATTCGACATTGGATTAAGAAGGCTGTGCGTTGTTTGTCTATCGGACTTACTAGTTGATGCTGGGAAGTGCAAGAGAGTATGATGTCGTTTATTACAGTGGTAGCATGACCTAGGAGAGGTGCATTTGCCTACGTAATGGGCCGGTGATAAACAATTTGAACAAATATCAAGTTGTTTTACTTTCTTGTAACGTTGATTGGGCTCCAGGGAGCGAAAACGAGGACATCGAAATAAACGGTGTCTGTCCTGACAGATAGGACAACTACTTTCTTCGCTAGATCTATCAGTCGACATTAAAACTTGCTTGCCAATATTTTGGGGCCTGCTAACTGATGATCGTTGTGAATTATGAGCGAAATTGGAGGTCAATGCGTCTGCGTTAAGCTGAAAGCATTGCCGGTGAATAAACGAGGAAAATTCATCGAAAGTTGGGACTTCGGATTTGGATCCAACCTCAGTTTCAAATCGTTCGCGAGTTTTCGCATCGAGGAGTCTTAAGCAATATGTGAACAATATGAATCCAGATGGGTCCGGAAGATTTAATTTTCGGAAAGCAACAACACTTTCCAAAACGACTTCGGAAAAACTTTCTAGGGAACGCGAATCTGATTTTGTACCAGGTTTGAAATTAAAAATGTTTACAAGGTAGTGTGTTGCTTGGATCCGCTTGTTGTCATATTTCTTTTTTAAAGCCTCCCACGCCTGTTCATAACCTTCTGAGGTCAGGTCTATTGCTGATATCGTTTGTTGTGCTTGACCTTTCAAGGCTGACTTGAGATAATGGAATTTCTGAATACTACTTAAATTCTTGTTATCATGGATTAATGATAAATATGTATCTTTGAAAGACACCCAATTTGAAATATCTCCCCTAAATGAGGGAAGGTTAATTGTAGGCAATTTAATACATGAATCGACCGTGTATTGACTGTGGTCTCCACTTCCGGATTGGTTGGCGGCAACTTCACCCTCCCCGGCAATCCCAAAAGAAAAAGCCTCATAATAATTTCCCCTAGTTTCGGAACGGAGGGAATCAAAACGACTTATCGATTCGTCGTCCAGAATTTTCGCGATAGATTTAGCCTCTTTAATTTTTTCCAAAAATTTATTGAAGGTGCTATCTAATCGTGATAAACGCGCGGTTAATAAATTTGTATCCTGAGGCCGGGTAGAAATATCGGACCCAATAGTTCGCGTTTCCGATATGTCTTGAGCTAAATCGTTAAATTCGTCTTCAAGATCGAACAATTTACTTTCATGTTTATTTTGATCTGATTTAGGGGCCATTATTATCTGATATAATCGAAGAGGAAAAAAAATAAAACCTGTAAAGAGTAAAAATTAGAACAAATAAATAAAATGTAAAAGAAGAGAAAGAAATTTTAATTTATCAAATTTAGGAGCGGTTCCAGTTATGACATGTGATCCGGCCACCGGAGGACCAAATTTTATGTTTGAGCTCTCGCGAGACAGTAGGACCTCTCGATAAGAGCCCCGAAATATATGTGGGAAAATAAGCTGAGTTCAAAATACCAGATCGCATGTCATTCTTATGAAACCATTTATTGAATTAAAATTAAAAGTCATGGTATACAGATATAAATAATAAAAATAAACTTTGCTATTAAAAACCTAATTGAGTTAAATTAAAATTTTGAACGTTCTTGCAATGGAAATAATTACTTATACTAATAACTACAACTACAAATAAGAAAAAAAAGAAAACAATAGTAAATCACTTTTATAAATTAAACAACTAATAATTTTGATAATAGAAAATAATCCAAAGAATGATTAAAACAATTTCATCGTTTTTATAGTGAGATAAATACATAAGTTACAAATACTAACCAAATTATAAACAAGTAATTAATATCAAAAGAAAACAATTATTATTCAATCCTACGATAATAAATTTAAGTCCATTAATTACAAATAAAAAAATGTGCAAACAAAGTCTATTACAAAATAATAAAGGTTTATCACGTTTTGTAGCTGAAACGATATAAATAAAAAACTCTTAGCTGTCTGTCGCAGTAGATGTCCGTAGATAGTAGATTCTCGGCAGGGCGAGCTGGGTGTTTGAGACGACAGGATTTTTCATCGCGGGGCGACGAAAATGTCTATGAATTTTCCTCAGCAGGGCGAGAGAAAATGTCCACAATTCCTTGCTCCAACAGGGCGAGCTAGGTTCAAAATATCGGGTCGGTTCGAAGTGGTCGAACCGACTGACACAAGAATACTGTCCTGTTGTTAAACTTGAACTGCCCTGGGGCAGCGAATTATACTAGTTGAAGTCCACCAAAACAACTTCCCTATTGTTTATATTATGGACTCACTCGGGCCAACACTGTTTGGATTGATATCTCGACGTAAACAATAGTCGATCGAATCCACCGTCGGCATGTCTTTTTTTTTTTCTTAAATTTAAAATAAAATTAACCTATTCTATTTAATTTAAACAATTATAAAAACAGAATAATAACTATATAAAAATTAAATATTTACATTAGTATATTTACAAAAAAGGTAAAAATAAAATAAAAGGAAAAATGTTCTTTTCTTTTACAAAATACTTGCTTTGTCAAAGATTAAAATAAAATACTCTTTTATAAAACAAAATGAACTACCTGGCCTTAACAGATACCTCAATATCGAACAATTCCTTTTTAATTTTTTGTGAATAACATGAAAAATTAAAAAGGAATTGTTCGATATTGAGGTATCTGTTAAGGCCAGGTAGTTCATTTTGTTTTATAAAAGAGTATTTTATTTTAATCTTTGACAAAGCAAGTATTTTGTAAAAGAAAAGAACATTTTTCCTTTTATTTTATTTTTACCTTTTTTGTAAATATACTAATGTAAATATTTAATTTTTATATAGTTATTATTCTGTTTTTATAATTGTTTAAATTAAATAGAATAGGTTAATTTTATTTTAAATTTAAGAAAAAAAAAAAGACATGCCGACGGTGGATTCGATCGACTATTGTTTACGTCGAGATATCAATCCAAACAGTGTTGGCCCGAGTGAGTCCATAATATAAACAATAGGGAAGTTGTTTTGGTGGACTTCAACTAGTATAATTCGCTGCCCCAGGGCAGTTCAAGTTTAACAACAGGACAGTATTCTTGTGTCAGTCGGTTCGACCACTTCGAACCGACCCGATATTTTGAACCTAGCTCGCCCTGTTGGAGCAAGGAATTGTGGACATTTTCTCTCGCCCTGCTGAGGAAAATTCATAGACATTTTCGTCGCCCCGCGATGAAAAATCCTGTCGTCTCAAACACCCAGCTCGCCCTGCCGAGAATCTACTATCTACGGACATCTACTGCGACAGACAGCTAAGAGTTTTTTATTTATATCGTTTCAGCTACAAAACGTGATAAACCTTTATTATTTTGTAATAGACTTTGTTTGCACGTTTTTTTATTTGTAATTAATGGACTTAAATTTATTATCGTAGGATTGAATAATAATTGTTTTCTTTTGATATTAATTACTTGTTTATAATTTGGTTAGTATTTGTAACTTATGTATTTATCTCACTATAAAAACGATGAAATTGTTTTAATCATTCTTTGGATTATTTTCTATTATCAAAATTATTAGTTGTTTAATTTATAAAAGTGATTTACTATTGTTTTCTTTTTTTTCTTATTTGTAGTTGTAGTTATTAGTATAAGTAATTATTTCCATTGCAAGAACGTTCAAAATTTTAATTTAACTCAATTAGGTTTTTAATAGCAAAGTTTATTTTTATTATTTATATCTGTATACCATGACTTTTAATTTTAATTCAATAAATGGTTTCATAAGAATGACATGCGATCTGGTATTTTGAACTCAGCTTATTTTCCCACATATATTTCGGGGCTCTTATCGAGAGGTCCTACTGTCTCGCGAGAGCTCAAACATAAAATTTGGTCCTCCGGTGGCCGGATCACATGTCATAACTGGAACCGCTCCTAAATTTGATAAATTAAAATTTCTTTCTCTTCTTTTACATTTTATTTATTTGTTCTAATTTTTACTCTTTACAGGTTTTATTTTTTTTCCTCTTCGATTATATCAGATAATAATGGCCCCTAAATCAGATCAAAATAAACATGAAAGTAAATTGTTCGATCTTGAAGACGAATTTAACGATTTAGCTCAAGACATATCGGAAACGCGAACTATTGGGTCCGATATTTCTACCCGGCCTCAGGATACAAATTTATTAACCGCGCGTTTATCACGATTAGATAGCACCTTCAATAAATTTTTGGAAAAAATTAAAGAGGCTAAATCTATCGCGAAAATTCTGGACGACGAATTGACATTAGTATATTTACAAAAAAGGTAAAAATAAAATAAAAGGAAAAATGTTCTTTTCTTTTACAAAATACTTGCTTTGTCAAAGATTAAAATAAAATACTCTTTTATAAAACAAAATGAACTACCTGGCCTTAACAGATACCTCAATATCGAACAATTCCTTTTTAATTTTTTGTGAATAACATGAAAAATAAAATGAATGTCTGAGACTATTACAATTATTCATATATTAAATCTCTTAATAAGAAATCATTAAATTTGAACTGTTCTTTGATTTGTGCACCAAAATCTATAACAAAAAAAAAATTATTGACCCTTGTCTCTTGGTCTTGTGCAAATAACATTCACTCATTCTAGGCGTCTCTTGGGTTTATATTGTCGTCCATATCTTGATTGCTACCTGCGTGGTAGTTGGGTTGGATTCTGGTGTCTTCCCTTTGGGGCTGGATTTCCTATGACTTGTACAATGGCTGTCAGCGACTGTTGAGGGTTCCTGTTCTTGTGGCTTCATTTCATCGTTGGTGTTTTGGGAGCTACTCCGAGGAACGCTTTTCTTAGGTGGCAGGATGGATTCACGAGTCGACAGTCTTCGTTGAGGGGATAGTAACTCAGGAGAGTGTGGACAGTAACTTGGGCGTAACCAAGTACGTTCCCTTCTGTACAGTTTGCCATTTAAGGATACATCATAGGGATTTCCATGTTGGTACTCCACAATACCAGGTAGCCATGCTCTTTACCTTGGGTGGTCTTCACCAACACATCTTGACCAATTTGAAGATCTGAAAGATGTTTGGCTGCATGGTCATGGTATGACTTGGTTTTCCTTCTCTTATAGGTAATCATGCTCAGAACATTTTCAATGATTTCCGGAAGAAGTAGTTTAGGATAAACTGGAAGGAGAGATCTAGTTCGACGACTCATTAAGCGATGAACTGGGCTTGAATTCATACCTTCTGTGGGATGTTGCGCCATTCCAGTAATGCTGCATCGAAATCTAAGTTATCTTTCTTGCATTTTCTT
This sequence comes from Arma custos, assembly GCA_037127475.1. Lineage (NCBI taxonomy): Eukaryota > Metazoa > Arthropoda > Insecta > Hemiptera > Pentatomidae > Arma > Arma custos. Next base: position 152,612,325 of record CM073759.1, read on the forward strand.
AGGAGTGTCTTTGCAATTTTCACGCATGATGCGGCCTTTCCATTGCCTTTACTATGATGAGGAGCAGAAGTAGTATGTAAAAATTCCCATGATTTCACAAATTGAGTAAAGTCTTTGCCAGTTAGCTGGATTGTGTTATCACTCACAAGGATTTGAGGAATTCCATGACAAAAAAACACTCTTTTACAGAATTTGATGATGGTTTCCGCTCAGGTATTAGGTAGTCTTTCAATTTCAAAATAATCAGAGTATGAATCAACCATAACAATATAATCTAATTCGAACAAGTCGATGTTGATTCTCTCCCATGGTAATGTTGGAATACGATGGAATTTCATAGGCATTTTCGATTGATTATTGGCCATCTCTTGATTTGTAAGACACGCTTTTACGGTGTCTTGAACTTCACTGTTCATTTGTGGCCAAAATTGTGTGTCCCTGGCTTGTCTCAATGATGCATTCACACCTAAGTAGCAAAGGTGTATTTTGTCCATGAATTCTGCATGTAAGGATTTTGGGATAACTACTTGATCACCTTTGAAAATTATGCCATCTTGGACCATAAGATCACCTCTAACATTCCAATATTGATGAAGGCAGGTGGGTAACTTTTCCTTCATTTCAGGCCACCCAGTCTTAATAGTTGAGAACAAGAGGCACAGGATTTCATCTTTGCAGGTCTCAAGCTTGATTTTTTATAGAATATATTGCATCATGTTGATGTTATCTCCAATTCTCAGTGTTTCAAGTTCTTGATTGATAGTATCTAGTTGGTAAACTTCGTCTAGTTCAAGATTTTCTTTGTCCGGTAACTGCAATCGTGAAAGAGCATCAGCTATGAGCATCTTCTCACCTTTGATGAAGGTAACTTTCAGGTTGTACCTTTGTAAACGTAAAAGCATTCGTTGCAGTCTCGTTGGGGCTTCTAAGATAGACCTTTCAAAAATGGTTTCAAGTGAACGATGATCCGTTTGAACAATAATTTGCTTACACCCAACAATATACTGAGAAAATCTCTGGCAAGAGAACAGAATGCTGAGTGTTTCACGCTCGATTTTTCCATTATAATTAAGGATACTAGAGGCGTATGCAACAGGTCTTCCTTCTTGTAAAAGTATTCCTCCAAGGCCCTTGATGCATCTGTTTGTATCATTATTTCTTTGTTCGGGCCAAAATATGCGAGGACAAAAGCATTTATAAGGAGTTGCTTCACAGTGTCAACTGCATTCGAGTGTCTTGGCTCCCAGATCCATGAGCGATCCTTTTGTTACTTACTCCCTTAATGGCTCACAAATCAAGGAAAGATTTGGAATAAACTTTGACATGTATCTCACCAGACCGATGAAACTTTTGGTTTCCACTACATCTTTCGGATAAGGCATTTTTGCTACTGTGTCAACCTTTGCAGGGTCTGGTTTGAGGCCGTTTCTTGTTAGAATATGTCCATATATTTTACTTCTTCTTGTTTTAGTCTGATCTTGCTTGCCATTGAATTTGAGGTTCACTTCTCTTGCTCGAGCTAGCAGCTTCTCTAATGCTACATCATGATTTTGGGAGGCTTCTTCATTGCTATTCCCTCTACCAACCACAAAGATGTCATCCTGAATTATGATGTCACTTAGGCCTTCGAAAATTTCATGCAAGCGGCGTGATCGTTTGAGATTTTCAGACCAAACGGAAGGCCGATATCGTCCAAATGGTGTCCAGAAAGTGGTGAGCAAAGAACTGTCTTCCAAAATCCATCCTTAGTATCCAATACTGAGAAATATCGAGCATTATTTAATTTGGCATTATTCCTTCTATTGTGGGGATCTCATATTCAGTACGCTTGAGCACTTTGTTAAGATATCTGCGATTGAGACATAGTCGGAGCTTTCTAGGTGTTTTCATCAAAACTAAGTTGCTGATCCAGTCCGTAGGGCGTGTTTCTGTGACGATTATTTTTAGTTGTTGTTGAAGGTCATTTAGTTTTTGTTTTATGTCTTCTCAGAGGGGAACTGGAACTCTTCAGGGTCATTGCTTAACTGGTGTACAGCTAGGGTCGACAACAAGTTTGCATTCTCCCTGTAGACATCCTACACCTGAAAAACCGTCTTCATATTGCTTTAAAATACATTTGGCCTTGGTTTCCGTGTCAATCCATAGAACTTGTGCATTATCCAGCTTTACAAGTCCGAGCTCCAAACAGGCATCTCCGGAAAGCAGCGGTAGTTCTTTCCTAATTTTTGAGTGACAGACAACTAGGAACTTCAAGTCTCACTTCAGGCGTCCACGAGTTACTGTGAGGACGATTTCACCTTTTGGCTTGATTGTGGTGCCTGCATAACATCGAAGTTTTGACTTAGGAGCTTGCAAACAGGATAGCTTTCCTCCAAACATCTTATTCAAACAATTTGTTTCGATAACGTTCACCACTGCTCCACTGTCTAACTGACACTTGACCTTGAAATTGTTTTGGTTGATTACAAATTTCAGTGTTGTTGCCCAAATACACGTTTTCTTTCTATCTTTGATGTGATATGTTTCCTGAATATTAAATGCTTCTTCATTGCTTTCCGAAGTATCTTCTGTCATTTTTACAACTGGCTTACGCTTGTAGGGCTTTCTATATTTTTCTTGCTTGGACACAGATGAGAAATGGTTTGGAAGTCCACAACTATTACATTTCTTTCCAAATGCGGGGCATGCTTGCTTGTCATATCTGTAGTATCCTCCACAATATTCACATGGAACTTTACCTATTTTCTTATTTTCAATCTTTGTTTGTCGCTTTTGTCCCTCCTTCAGCTTCGCTACAATTTCTACCGAGCTTTCACCATTTTGTATGGTCTTCATTTGTTTTTCAGCCAATTCGTTTGCACGACGTATGCTTATGGCAGACTCGAGAGTTAGCTTAGGGTCTTTTAGTAGTTGTTTTATAGTTGCATTGTCATTGATGCCTAAGATAAGCCTGTCACGCATCAGCTCTGTCTCCATCGTTTTACAATTACTGGTACTTGTCAATGATCTAAGGCGAATAAGGTACTCATCGATAGACTCGTTTCTCTTTTGGTTGGCAGAGCCAATAAGAAATCTTTCGTATGTTGTGTTTGCCATGGGTATAAAATAAGTATCCAATTCACTAATTATGGAGGTTATCTTACCTTTTGAGTCTGCTGAGAGGTTCATACTCTCTAGAATCTGCCAAGTTTCCCGTCCTAGAAGAGCCATACAAAAGGCTATTTTCTTTTCCTCTGATTGTTTGGTTAAATCTATGGCTATGAGGTAGTTTTCTCACTCTGCTTTAAAAAACTTCCAATTTTCGGCAGAATGGCCTTTTAATAATAATAAATTCTTTATTTATTCTGGGACAAGTCTCTTTATAATAACAATACAGGTATATAGGGTATTATTATGTTTTAGGGATAGGGTTAGGGTTTTCGGTAGGGCGCCTCAACTGCACTGTTTTTTGCGCCGTTTTCTTATTTATAAGTGTGTACATACACAATTATAAATAAGAAAACTTGCAAACTTGCAAGCACACACGTACTTGGTAATGATTAAATTATGAAATAAGAATTTGGTAGTATTTCTCGAATATAATTATAAATGTATACATAGAGATAACCTAAATGTAGTGAAATACAAGCTTAAATTATTTACATTGGTATATATTAATTATTAACTAATTAATTAATTAGTTATTATTATATATCAATTAATTATAATAAATATGAATTTAATATTGAGGAGTAATTTTCTTTATAGAGATATTTGTGGGACAGATTTTTGAATGTGACTAAATTACATTGTACTGCTTATATTATAATGTTTTCAGTAGATTGGATTCCTTCAGAAACTTGAGTAGTCTACTTATGGTATCTTCATAGTCATTAAGTGATTGTTTAAGAGATCTATTTAGATTGTATTTCAACATGAGTTTATTGTAGTCAGGGCATTCTTCTATAATGTGTTTTATTGTGATGGGTGTCTGGCATCTAATGCATATAATCAGATAAATATGAGTCAGTCATGAGTGGCCAATTCTTAATCTTGTAAGAGCAGTTTCTTCTCTTCGCGTTGATCTCACTGAGTTCTTCCAGTTGTTTGTATTAGTCTTCATTTCTTTTAATTTGTTATTGTCTACATTGTCCCACATAGTTTTCCATGCAGCTTTGGTATCCATGTACAACCATTTTTTGATATCAGTTTTAATGTAAATGGGGACAATGTCTTGATTACTGAGTGCGGCTTCTTTTGCAAGTTTATCAGCTGTTTCATTGTATTTGATGCCAACATGTGATGGTGTCCACAGGAATTCAATATCTTTTTGTAATGATAACAGCATAATTAGGTATTCATGAATTTTTGTGACTAATGGGTGATCGCTGTATAATTCTAATAGACTTTGGAGCGTAGATAATGAGTCGCTGCAAACTATGTACTTGTCTCCCTCTTTTGCCATTATATTGTGGAGGGCATATGTTATGGTAGCTAGTTCTGCTGTGAATATACTGCAATGAGGTGGTAATTTGTATTCGTATGCTTCTTTAGGTGTGACAACAGCCGACCCAATATTGTCATTCATTTGGGAGCCATCCGTGTAGATGAATGTTGCATTTCTATTTTTGTTTAGTATTTCTAAGAATTCATTATTTATTAAATATGATGGTGTGGTTTTCTTCCTGAATTTATGTAGTGTCATGTTAATACAGGGAATTGCTTATGTCCATGGTGGGGTAAGGGTATCTTGGCTTTATGTAATTTTGTCTTCTATATCTTCTATAGTTTTTCTGTATCTTACTGTTAGAGGGGCTGGCTTTCTTGGATTATTGCAGTAAATTTGTTGATATTTCGGTCTAAATACATATTTAAATGCTGGGTTTGTTGGCTGTGTTGCTAGGGTTGTTAAATAGTTCGTTGCTAGTTGATGTCTCCGGAAGGTGAGAGGTGGCATAATGGATTCAGCACATAAGCTAAGAATCGGGCTTGTCCTGAAGGCTCCCATTGCTATCCTTATTTCACTATGGTGCACAGTGTCAAGCTGTGTTAGTAGGTTGAATCTGGCAGAGGTATATATATGGCTAGCATAATCTAATTTCAATCTTATTAGGCATTGGTATATTTGGAGTAGCCTCGATCTGTCCGCTCCCCAGCTACTGCCTGCTAACACTTTCATAATATTTAGGCGTTGTAGGCAGCTATCCTTTAGGTTCATGATGTGATATTGCCATGTGAGCCTTGAATCAACCATTAATCCTAAGAAGGTGCAGTTGTCATAAAAACTTAACTCTTTATTGTATAAAGTAATTTTCGGGGGAGTGCTTGGTTGTTTTTTCCGGGAATAGAATGCATTTTATCTTTTCTGTTGAGAAGGTGAGACCGATATATGGTGACCAGGTTTGTAGTTTGTTTAAGATTGACTGTATGGTAGTTTTTGTTCTGTTGGTGTCTGCATATTGAATGAGGATGGCAAGGTCATCGACAAAAAGGCTTAGTTTGAGGGATCGATGAGTAAGTGCACCTTGTATTGAATTTATGGCATTTAAAAACAGTGTTTCGCTAAGTACACTTCCTTGTGGAATTCCATTCTCTACAAGTGTTTTTTTGGAGAGATAATCAGCAATTCGCACTTGTATAAATCTTTTGTTTCTAAAATTTTGGATGAAGCGTGGTAAGGCTCCTCTGAATCCCCAGTCATATAATTGTTTTAATATGGATGGTCACCAGACAGTATCGAAGGCTTTCCAATATCAAAGAAAATACCTATGCATTCGCGTTTGTTGATGAAAGTGTTTAGTATCTTTTATGATCTCTTTGCAATCATTGTCAAACCAGGGTGGTTTTGGATTAGAGAAGGATGGATTTGATTTTGGGATTGAGGCTTGTGCTGCTTCTATTATTTGTTGAGTGATAAAGCTATTGATCTGGTTGATATTTCCACTACCATGGTCTAGATTTATTTAGTTTTGAAAGAGGTCCCATTGAGCTTTATTGACATCCCATTGCCAATGTCTTTTTCCGTTGTTGTGTCTTCCAGTTATTTTCGGCAGGATTGGGAAGTGGTCGAAATTGTGTAGGTCATTTATTACCTTCCATTCGAGTAAACTGAATAAGTTTGGAGAACACATGGTTATATCTATTGCTGTAAGCGATCCAGTTTTAGGGCATAGGTGTGTCATCGTTCCCGTGTTAAGTAACAACGAGTCGAAATTATCCTGGATTCGTTTTATTATGTTTCCTCGTGAGTTTTTAATTCTGTTTCCCCAGCTTTTGTGAGATGCGTTTACATCTCCAAGGATAATAAAAGGTTGAGGGAGCTTATTGATGAGTTGTGTTAATTCATATTCATTAATAGGTTCGGTGGGTGGTAGATAAATGTTGCAAATATGTATTTTTATATTAGCATTAATTGTTGTGGTAATTGCTTGAATGGGAGTGTCTATATTTATTTTCTTTGCGTCTAGTTTGTTGTGGATTGTGTTTGTTAAGACTCCGCCACAGGCCCGGTTATTTGTTATTTTATCTGTTCTGAATATTTGGTAATTTTTAATTTTAAATTTACTCTGTGGTTTTAGATGCGTTTCTTGGAGGCAAATTACCTCAGGTTAATGTTCTGTTATGAGTAGCTTCAATTCTTCATATTGTGAGGTTGTGCCGTTAAGGTTCCATTGGATTATACTTGTGTGGTTATTCATGTGATTTGAAGAAGATAGATGTTGGTTTCTTTTGGAAGACTTTAAGAGCCTTTCTTCTCTTCTTAATCGCTAGTTTGCATTCATTGTCATACCAAGGGGCACTTTTCGATTTGACATTAGTGGAGCTTTTTGGGATTGAAAGGTATGCTAAAATAGATTTGGTAATTTGATGATTGATTTCATCACTATTGTTTGTGGTTGATATATCAGAGGCCGTTATCAGTATATTGTTTTGAAATGTCCAGTCGGATTTTTCTGTCATCCATCTAGCATGTTTTGTTACCCGGGTATTAATGTGTGGGAAACTGGTTATTATGGGGAAGTGATCGCTAGAATATTGATATTGAGAAACTTGCCAATCCAAATGGGTATATAAACTAGGTGAGCACCATGTCAGGTCGATGCACGAGAATGAATAGTATGCTGGACTTAAATATGTTGGCTGTCCTGAATTTAAAACTATCGAGTCGGTGCCATCTATAATTCGCCTAATAGTATTTCCGCGTTTTGAGCAGTACGAAGAACCTCAGGAGGTATGATGGCCATTTACTTCGCTCATAACTATAAAAGGAGAACGGGTATTGCTCAGCAGATTAACCAAATCTACCTCATCAAAATTATCAGGGGGAAGATAAACATTATAAATAAAAATAGGAATGTGAAGAATGACCTTGACTACCACTGCTAGAAGGGAGGTATTAATCTGAATTAACTCAGAAACAACCCTTTTATTTACGGCAATCATAACCCCACCACATGCTCTTCTTCCATAATCAAAATCTTTTCTATAGATACTATAATCCTTCAGGGTAAAAGTTTTATTAAAGGCTAATTTACTCTCTTGTAAACATAAAACTACCGGTTGGTGTTTATTAATAATAAGTTTTAATTCCTCATGTTTTCCCATTATACCATTACAGTTCCATTGTATTATGTTGGTTGGAGTTGTCATGTTAATAAAGAAAATGTAAATAGGATAGAATATCGTTGATTTTGAGTAAGTTTATTAAATAAAAATAGAATGAAAAACATATAATATAATTAAAAACTACTTACTGATTGCTTTCCATTCTTTCTATACTTTGTTCACGTTTTGGTGATTTTTTCCTTACTTCTAGTTCTTCTTCCCTCAACTTTTGTCCATCTGGTCTGTTGACCTTCAGGACAAACATGAAGGTTGGTGGATTCTTCAGACGTCGTCTGTACCGAGGGTAAAATCCTCGGTTCAGAGGCGACTTCAAGCTTGGTGGAATGGGCTTGCGAATTTTTTCGGGTATCCCACCAGAGATTTGGGAATTTCGGGAAGTTGGAATTTTTGAAACAGAGGGTAAGGAAAATAAGGAGAAAGTTGCGTGAGGAGGTGAGGGTGTGGTGAGAGTTGGGAGATGGCTGGGGGTAACATAGATAGCATTAAAGCTGGCGCTGCCGTTATGCGTAGTTGTTTTACTAGTTTAGTTATTGCTACAGATTTTCTAAAAGTAAATTGATTTTCAACTAACAGATTTTTTAGTTTTAACAATATTAGCGAAAGATATTTCTGTTGTTATTGGGTGCAAAAGATCGTATTTTTTCTTTGCATCAATGAATGTTACTTTTTCTGCCTCTTGAATTCTTTTTATTTCCTTTTCTTTAATAAAAACGGAGCAATTTTTTGAAAAAGCATCGTGATTACTAGAACAATTAACACAAGTTACCGGATTGTTTCACTCAGACCCTTCATGTTTTGTTTTTCCACAAAATTTGCACAATGCTTCTTTTTTTTCACAAAAATTGCAGTTTTTTTTGTGTGGCCAAATTTTAGACAGACGTAACACCATATTGGATTTGAAATGAATTGTCTTACTGCAACATTATGGAATCCTATTTTAATTTCTGAGGGTAAAGAGGGATTGTCGAAAGTTAATAAATAGTTGTGACTGTTTAGTTTTTCATTATTTCTTAAAAAAGTTAATCTTTTGACGTCAATAACATTTTGAGGCTTCAGCTCCTTTTTTATTTCATCTATGTTAACATAATTCAAATCCGAGCACCACACAATCCCTTTACTTAAATTTAATCTTGCATGAGGCTCTACTTTTATAGGAAAATTATTACATAAGTTGTTACATTTTAAAAGTTTTTCTGATTGAGTGTCAGAAAATACTTCCACTAAAAGTGTTCCGTCTTTCAGTTTTTTTATTAACTTAGCCTCACCTATTATAGCTTTTAAACTTTTCTGTATTAAAAAAGGTGAAACCTTGAATCCGAGCAATTACTATAATTTTCTGTTTCAAGCCTTTTTATAATTAAAAACTTGACACAGTTTTTTCTTTGTTCGTTATTCCCTATAGTTGTAAACTTAAATTTGCCTCTTTCTTTTCAAAGGTGGGGATTCAGCCATTTTTTAAGCTGAATCATGCAATTATTTGAAAGAAAAATAAAGAGAAAAAAAAAAAGAAAAAAAAAAGTTTCACTTTTAAATATCTATATATAAAATTAACAGATAGAAAAACAAAAAAGAAAAATCTTTTAAATAGAGTTTAAAACTGTGAAAATAATAGAAAATTTACAATAGAAATAAATATAAAACAAAACTTAATAGTTAGTTTGTTGTATTCGGCTAATCCGCATGAGCTCTGAAACCATACGTCTTCACTCGACCGATTCTAAACACAAACTCTTATTATGTCTTAGAGTATATTAATACAGGGTATTATTGTGTCTTATTAAGTAAGAAAGAATTAATGAGAAAAAAAAAAGTTGCGAATTACCTACAGTGATAACATTTAAAAAGAAAACAGAGTACAAGAAATAAAAAAAAAAACAGAAATAAGATTACAATAATAATATAAAGATAAACAATAGATAATTACATATGTATGCAAATTACAAAGTCAAGTAGAAACAAAGAAAGCAGAAAATAAAAAAAAAATATGAACAATATCAACTAATATAACTTGTTTTTAAAAATATCTAACTGGATGAGTGAAGTGTCAATAATATAAATATATATAAATAATGATATAAATATACTTATATATAAATAAAAACACATCATTCATTTATCAGTTAGAAAATATTAATCTGAAAACTGAGTATGTTATTTCCGATTTTTTGGGAATTGTAAGGATATAGGATGATTGAATATATGGGATTTGAAGGTTGAAAGAATATTGGAACGACGAATGGAAGAACCCTCTTCCATTCGTCGTTCCAATAATCTTTCAACCTTCAAATCCCATTTTCCAAAGGGAGGAGGATCGGATAAGGAAAGATCTATCAAAAGCAGCTGTTCGGTGGGATACTGTATATAGGTCTGAGAGCCGAGATGGGGAGTGGATTGAGGTTTTGAATTTAAGGAGATCGGAAATGTATGATGGTCGGCGGGATTGGATAACTAGTAAAGAAAGGAAGCTAGGAAATACTTACGGCGATAGGAAGGGTAAAGCCACTTCAACTCTTCGTAATATCAGGTGATACGGGCATCTCTCGAGATCCCAAAGATGAAAGGAACGAAGCAATTGATCAACCGTTTTAGTTTTGCATCGAGATCTTCAGTGACACCTCCATATATTGTACAGCAATAATCCAAATAAGGGAAAATTTAGGAAGTAACTAGAAGTCTGCGTGTTTTAAATGGTAACAGGTGACGAAGGTGATTCAGGCGCTTTAAGGTGGAAAGGGTACGACGAGAGATTTCAGAGATATGGTTTATCCAGGAGAGGGTTTGGTCAAAGATAATTCCAAGGTTTTTGACGGTTGGGTAGAAATTGATGGGATTATTATTTAGAAGGAGAGTTGGGTTATGGGGAATAGTTTTAAGGAAGTAGTTCGATCCTATTATTATTGCCTTGGTTTTCTCCACATTCAACTTTAGCTTATTATTTATGGCCCACTGATTTATTTGATTCAAATCACCTTAGAGTTTTTCCGTGGCTAGGTTGGAAGGGGAAAATGACAAGTACATTTGAAGATCATCAGCGTAGACATGGTACTGGGAGTGTGGGATGAGAGGTGGAAGGTCGTTTATGTAAATGGCAAATAGGGTTGGGGATAGTGATGAATCCTGCGGGACACCACTGGACAGAGGAAGGGTTATGGAAGGAGGTTGACCTGGGGCCAGAACATATTGGAAGCAATCTGAAAGGAAAGACTTGAACCACTTCAGAATACTGTTGGATAGAGGTAAGTTGCAAAGCTTGGCTAGGAGGATATTGTAATTAATAATTAAGGATTAAAAGGAGGATATTGTAATTAATAATTAAGGATTAAAAGGAGGATATTGTAATTAATAATTATTAATTAAGCTCATCTTTTCTGGCAAAAGAATATTCATCTTAATTTCAAGAAACTTAGAACGCGTTCTAACACTAAGTTCGACTAATTAACACCTGACACCATGTTTGGGAACTTAATAAAAATGTGCACTTCTCATGAACTGTGTCTTTATTGTCTGAGCAGGTTACATAGCTTAGATCGGTTACATAGCATAGGTATCGATATATCGATACCTTGATATCAAACAAATATATACATCTATCAAATTTTTTTTTAAAATTATTTTATTGAATTGTACAACTGTGATATATACATCTAGTACAATGGCTATAAGAATAAATATTACATGACAGGACATGTAGAGACACTGCCCACTGGCAGCACTCTAATAACATTTCTATAATAGAAGGTCCCGAGGCCATCTTCTCTTCAGACGCCTAGGAGGATTGTCCGGGATGGAATTGGATGCAAGGATGGAAACTAGTGGGTTTGGATGGGCCTGGAGTTTATTATGGAATGATAGGTATCTGGAATTGGCTAAATCGTTAGCATATGGAACGTTAAGGTCATTATGGATGGTTTTATTTATGACAAAATAAGGAGTGTTTAGGATTTTGTGAAGGATTTTGGATTGCAAGGATTGGATACGAGAGGAATTCAATGGTTTGGTGGAGCCCCATAATTCAATTCCGTAAGTCCATATAGGTCTTATAACAGTCACATAAATAAGTCTTTTGTAATTGATCTGAAGCTTTGAGCGTTTGTCTAGTATGTGTTGAAGTAGTCGGAAGCGTCCAGCTGTTTCTTGTTTTTTCAGTCTTGTGTGAGGGTTCCAAGTAAGACGTTTGTCTAAGTTGAGTCCTTGGTAGCGAATCTGTTCAACAGGGATAAGCGGAGTACTATTAAAGGATACAGTAGGATTGGAAGTCATGGGTTTTCGGCGAAGGGTAAAGGTAATTTGATGGGACTTGCTGAAATTGATTTTAATTCTCCAGTTCCGACACCATTCTTCGAGTCTTGATAAATGTGATTGAAGGGATTGGGATTCAATATATGGTTCGATACATATAATCGTGTGTTATAACACACATGTGTCATCAGCATACGTGGATACTTTAGGATGGGTTGGAATGTCAGCTGTATATACTTTGTAGAGGATAGGACCGAGGATACTACATTGAGGAACGCCAGCAGATTGGGAATAGAGGGACGAGTAGGAACCTTTATGACCTACTTTAAATGTTCTGTCTGTTAGAAAGGAGCGAATGATTAAAAAGTATGTAGGAGGAAGGTCATGTCGGATTTTGTCATGAGGAGACCTGGGTGCCAGACTTGATCAAAAGCCTGTTCTACAACGAGATAGGCTCCCGAGCAGTACAATCTAGGCTCCAATGCAGAGGAGACAACATCCACCACACGATGACATTGATAGATAGTGGAGTGGGATGTTCGGAAACCAAACTGGTGGTCAGGGATTATGTAGTTACAATCTAGGATGGGATACATACGTTTTAGAATGAGCTTCTCGAGGATCTTGTCCATTATTGGTAAGAGGGAGATAGGACGATAGGAGGATGGGAGTTCTGGAGGCTTTTTGGATTTTGGGATCATTTTTACTATAAATAGTTTCCATGTATCAGGAAAATAGATAGTACGGATTACAGAATTATATATGTATGTGAGGAATAGGATAGCTTTTCGAGGAAGGGATTTTAGGATGTGAGCTTTTATTAGGTCATGTCCAGGAGCTTTACGGGAAGGTAAACTATGAATAATACTGGATATTTCTGATGGATGAAAAGCCTTAGGTGGAAGAGTCATTTGGAGTGGGATATCCAGTTCTGCTTCAATAGGCTCAATGTGAATAGGGTTGAGGATATCAGGATGTGGATTAAAGGTTTTGAAGAGGTGTTGGGTGTATATGTGAGATTTTTCTTCATCAGATCTGGACAGAGTTTGATTTTCAGTAAGGAGAGGATAATTAAAATCTCTGAATTTGAGGATCTTTTTGGTGGTCTTCCATAGTGATTTGTTAGTAGTCGTAAGATTTTCAGTCACACTAAGTAAATTTTGGATTTTGTAGTTTCTAATCTCCGTTTTCAGCTTGTTAGTCAGTAGGGTGTCATACATTTTATCTGAGGGGTAACGAGTCCTGTGCCACTTCGATCTTGTTCTGCGTTTTTCGCTTAGCAAGATGCGAAGGTGCTGTGGCAGGTTAGTCTGTTGTGTGATATTATTTCTGTTTATGGTAGTGTTATCTTTTATACTGTCTGTTAATGCTGCTGTAAGTATTTCTATTGTGCTGTCAATGTCTTGTTTAGTCTTGAGTGGAATCCGTAAGTCTAGTTTGTTTTCCAAATCGTTACTAAATTGCTCTCAGTTACTTCGTCCTGTAATCAATGAAGGAGAGGAGGGCTTAGGAATCAAGGTTGAGTGCAATGAGAGCATTACTGGACTGTGATCTGAGGAGAGGTCATCCAGGGATTTGATTAATACATGGGAAGGAGAAATCTGAGATGTGACAATTATATCCAGGATATCAGCGCATTTTTTGAGGGAAGTTGGCCAATATGTAGGAATCGAGGGAGAGAGGATTGAATAACTACGAGAAGTGGAGACATGAGAAAGGATGTTGCCACGAATGTTGGATTCTATCATATATAACTTATAAACTACCATTTATTAATTCACACCTGTATCTCGAAAAATACAACATCTATGAAGCATGGTTTCCCCTATTTTGTAGATTTGTAATAAGACTAGGTTTGTAAAAGCTTGTTCTTTAAATGATTGAACAAAATATATTTGAAGTGTATACCATGGTTAGGTTTACAAGTAGACGGAGAGTTCTAGTAAAAGTGAAGAGGCACACACAAATCTAGCAACTGCACTTATATAGTAGAATGACCTCTCACTGAAATTTGATCTGGGGGAACCACTGAAATAATTTTTAAAATTGTAGGCAAAATTATGTTCAGCCATAAAAGATTAGTGGATGTGATAAGTTTAAAGGCAACAGATATATTAAATACTCTATACAGTCCAATGGGTGCTGGCACTGTATCTGTGAAGTCCTGTTCTCTATATTATTTTATAGAAAAACTTTATACAATCATAATTGATAAAAAATATATGATCGTATATTTTTGTTAAATTTTTATAATTTTAAAAATAATTCTGTAAGCTTGGACTCACAGAGTCAGAAGGATGGAAGAATAGATAGTTCTCTCATTCAAGGGGTTCAAGAGGTAGCACATAGATCTAGGAGATCCAGAGCCACCATTTACTAACAGAAATATTCAAGTATGTTCACGATATTAATGATTGGATCTTTGTCAGATTTAAACATGTCAACATGTTGTGAATAGAGTTTTGTGAACTAAATCTTCAGGTTTAAGATCCTATCATATATCTTAATTTTTTTATAAAAAGTGGTAATGAATGTTTTCTAAAAATCTGTTTCTTTATTAGTTGACAATATATTGAATATATTACCGGATACAAAAGATCTTGCATCAAAATTAAAAGATCGTCCAAGAAAGATAGAAAATGACCATAATAATCTCAAAGACAAATTGGCGGAACTTGAAAGGCAAATAGATATAGCAAGAGAGTTAGCAAACAGGTAAGTCACAAAAATCGAATCATTATTGTGATTATTAATCACAACATAAATTAATTGTTTTTATATTTATTTGCAGTGTATCGACTGCAGTTAAATTTGATCGAACAAGTTCACTAGAACTGCGCAATCCTCCAGGTCTGCCTGAGCAGGGTGTAAACAATCTTCTTTCGCTGTATTTCGCTACTCAAGAAGCAAATGGGCTTTTGTTTTTCATAGGAAATGAAGCTGAGAAAAAGAAACGATCAGTTAACACAGTAAATAATATCAAATTATTTTTAGTATTTAACTCTATGACGTGAAGTTCTGTTGTACTTAAATATTATTAAAAACATTAAAATATAAAAATTAAAATTGTATGTCACTAAGAGTATTGATTAACGTTATTTAAAGAAAACTATAATTTAAAAAACTATTTTAAAGGGTGATTTCATGGTGCTTGAGATAGAAAATGAAACTCCTAAGTTGACAGTAGATCTTGGAGATGGTGCCACTACATTAATCTGTGATATTAAAGTATCTGATGAGCAATGGTATTTTGTAAAAGTGGAAAGGTAATAAGTATTAATTTATATAAACATTGTTTGGAAGTAGAAATAAAAATGTTGAAAAATAGTTTAATCCTCTTTGTTATGCATGCAGAACTGGAAAGAGTTTGACATTAAGTATCACAAGACAGACGGATGGTAAAATGTGTGTGAACAGTGGGGTAATGAAAGGTTCATCAACAATATTGAACTTGGATAAGGCATCATCTAAATTCTTCATTGGAGGCATACCTAGCTATTTTAAAAGTCCAGCTGATGTTAGCTATTATTCATTTGTTGGTGTTATAGATGAAGTATATTTTGGTGAGTCTGCTATTGGCCTCTGGAATTTTGAGGAAGCTGAAAACATTGATGCTGCAGTGGAAAGGTGAATTATTTTATATCTTCTTTACATTGTGTCTGTAATGTACTGTTCTCATTGTTTTAATATTATATAACTTTGTTATGAGTTATACAAGAAAAAAATAGTGTTAACCTACTAATTTTCAAGAAATGCATAATCCAAAAAAATTGTCATTCAGCTGTTGACCACCAAATGCACTGGTTATTTATTACTAGGACTCAGTTCATCCAAGAGCACTATCTAGTTTTTATTTTTCTGAGGCAAAAAAAAAAATGCATTAGAAGAACACATACTCTACTCTTTTATCAAAGGAAGCTAGAAGGACATAATGATTAGCTCACTATCTATGTTAAAGTAGACTAGATAGAAACTGAATCAACAATGTCAGTAATATTTTATGTAAGGTAAAGTCCTTACTTCTCTATATTTCTGGAGAAACACATACTGCAAATCATTCGGTGAAAAAAAAATCCATTGGTCAAGATAGTTTTCTTCCTCACTTTTCTTCAAAAATAATAATATCGCAGTTTTATGAGTAAGCTAAGGCCTACTGATGATAGCCACTTATAAATTGCCTTCTTTTCCTTCTTGGCACCGTGATGTCCTTCTAAAGTTTTCTACAGATCATGACAGCAAGGTCGTCCACAAAACTGAGAATGGTAGATTAATTCCAGCATATGAGCCTGAATATGGTTTTACACGCTATGTTCCCCAATAAAAGTCCCAGAAAAAGAACTTTAAAAAAATCCACTATTGAATTTGTAAGTTTTTGATGAAACATTTTTACCATACCTCAAGATTCTATTAGAGGTTTAATTGTCAAAAATCTTTACAATGTTTTGTGAGACTTCTATCCTTCCATAATTAATAACTCTTTTCATACTTTATTGTTTTATTGATGCAGTACTTTTTGCCACTCCACTTCTTTTCAGTCATGGTTTCTTAAGCAAATTTGATCACAAAAGCAATAGTAACAAATTTTGTCTTTTAGAAAACTTTCTGGTTATTAGACAATCCTCATGCTACTTCACTAATATCTCTGCGCTAGATGATCCCCTCAAGAGCCTGGAGTTATCTGGAAGACAATCAGCCTATAAGATATAGGGATCATTTAGGGACCCTCTTCCCTTTGCATGGAGCATCAGGCTCTACTTCCCCCAATGGTTGAAAAGATTTCTTCACAGAGACAGTAATTGTATATATCTATTTAGAGTTCTAGCCTTGATAGCTCATAGCACTCAAGAAAATATTTGGAGTTTTGTTCACTCTGAACATTGGAATACTTTATTTTGTTACGAGCTAGGTATAGTTCTTATTTCATGCTTATGTGTGGTGTGCATATATTTAAATTATAAAGCATAACTCTTTATTTGACTATTAATGAAATGAATTTTGACCAAGTGAAATATTGATTCTATTTTCCAGTGATTTCCAAATATTTTGGAAACTGCTATTATTATTTTTTTGTTCTTTCATTGTCATTTTTCTTATATTTTAGAAAAATCAAGAAAATAGGAGAAGCTGGATGCCGTTTTAATGGTGATGGCTTCATTGCCCTTAATAGCCAACCGTACAAATTAGACACTACTACTGAAATAGTTTTGAGATTTAATACTTATGCAAGCGATGGATTGTTGTTCTTAGCTCCTGGGCCATCTTCTTTCATTTCAGTAGAGCTGAGGGAAGGGCGTGTTCTGTACCAGGTAAGAATCAACATGCAGAATTAGTATAAAAAGAATCAATATTTTACAAATAAATAACATATTGTAAATAGAACTGATATTTTTAAGTATCATTATCTCCTCATTTTTATTCCCAAAGAGAACCTTTTGCAATAAAAATGCCTTTGAAGATGTGTTATAATATATCTCAAAACTAAATCAAATATGCATGCATGTTTGTGGAATGTGTGCAATGTATTAACTGTTAAAGTAATTTCTCTCGCATATATTATCTATATTGTATTATAGACAGAAAACACTGTGGAATATGGAATTAGGATGTTTCAGTAATTCCTTTTATTCCTTTTATTTATATTTTGTAATGCTTGTGTATATTATAAAATAATTCCTTGTATTTATTTTATTTATATTGTGGAATTAGGAAGACTTACTGAAATAATTACTTTTATGTATTTTATTTGTATTTTGTAATGCGGAATTAGGAGGGTGTGTTGAAGTAATTTCTCTTACATATATTATCTATATTTTATTATAGGCAGACAACACTGTAAAGTTACCATTGAGATCGTGTTAGCATGTGTACTGTGAGATCCAGGGTTTGGGGATACAACAGTCATTGTGTTGAGTTTGTTAGTTGGCGTCCTACTGTTGTTCTGTTTGGATCGATGTTGGTGTGTTAAGTGTCTTGTCTGTGTCTATATATGTATATATAGTGTTATATCCATTAAATCTGTTCTCGCATCGTTATTACTTGTACTATTGTTTTCCCTGCACTTTATCACTTTTTTACTCTCTATATTAATACTTCAGTAATATAAATAATACTAACCTGTTATGGGAAGGCATTCGGAAACTCAGACCTGTTAAAACTTACTATGAGAACAAAATAGCTATGAATTCCTAGGTCGAATATTTCTCTCAACTCTGTGCCCCTGTTCAAGCAAAATACTTGTTTTTCTTTTTTTTTTTTTTTTTTTTTTTTGTGGTTTGTTTGTTTGTTTATGGTTCGGCACCCCTTCTTTAACGCCGACTTCTCTATAAATGAAATTAATTTGGCTTTAGAAAAATGTAAAAACTCCAAATCACCAGGCCCAGACGGTCTGTCATACGAATTTTATAAAAAAATCCCCGAAAATGGTGTAAAATTTATTCATGGTCTGTTTAACAAAATTTTAAGCGGAGAAGCAGTATCGAGTGCTTGGTGCGAATCTGATATGCTGCTGCTGTTCAACAAAGGGGACCCAAGTAAACATGAAAACTATAGAGGAATTTTAATTTATTTAATTGTTATATGATATAATTTTTTTAAATATTTTATTTGAAAAGAAAAGGAATTTCTTTGATGAATTCGATTACAAAAATTTTCACCCAGGCTCTCGGGAATCGGCTTTCCAATTGGACCGAATTCCGTAATCCTCTAGTAGAATATCAAAATGGATTTAGGAAATATAGAGGATGCACTGATAGTCACTTTACTCTATCGAGTCTTATCCAGTTATAACTGATGAAACCCAAAAGGCAGGTTTATGCAGTGTTTATAAACTTGCAGAAGGCATTCGATTCAGTTAATTATGGTTTGCTATGGGAGAAACTCTTCCGATTTGGAGTAAGTAGAAAGTGGGTCAACATCTTGCAAGCCCTTTACAGTCAGGCTTCATTTAGGGTTAAATTTCAGAATGAATTTTCTAGGGGATTCCCTGTTTCGCAGGGTGTTCTACAGGGGGACACCCTCTCACCCATGCTCTTTTCAATATTTGTGTATGACTTGGAAGAATATCTTTTGAAGGAAGGTTGTTCTAGTGTCGGTATTGACCATGAAAATGGTATTACGATCCTCATGTATGTGGACGACTTGGTTTTACTATCTGACACGTTAATTGAGACGCAAAAAAAACTAAACGTCTTGGAAAAATATTGCAAAAAAAACACATTAAAGTTAACATAAATAAAATTAAAGTCGTTGTATTCAGGAGATCACTAGGCAAACTTATAAAAGAAACCCTATACTACAACATCAACAAAATTGAGACTGTTAGTTCTTTCTGCTTCCTCGGTATAGTTTTCTCCAACTCGGCTCTTTTTCATTTAGTGAATCAAGATATGATGGCTAGAGCTGCTATCGCTATGAGCACAGTTAAACAGATTATAATAGCCTCTAGATCACCTTCCTGGATCTTAGAACCACGCTTTTCAATAGTTTAATCCGTTCAGTTTTATTATACTCCTGTGAAATATGGTCATTAAGGTACTTAGATAAAATAGAGAAAATTTAGGTTAGATTTTACAAATCGCTCTTTTACTGGCGTAATCAAGTCAGGTTACATAATAAGACTAGAAACAGGCACAAGAATGCTCAAATTACAATCAAGAAGCTTGTAATTTTAAATTTTTTAAAGAAGCTCACAATCAACTGGTGGTTGAAAATCCTACTAATGTGTAATAATAGACTACCTAAAATATGCCTGAATAAAATGTTATTGGTTCATAAGTCCGGAGTTCCGGCCAGTCCGTAAAGTGAATCACATCGTCTCCAGGTTTAACAGCTAAAAAAATCGGTTGAAGTGGACCAAATTGATCGACGTTTTACCACAATATAGTTTAGTGATTAGTGGAAAGTTTTGTGAATTTTGGAAGAAATCAGACCGGAGGAAGAAACTATAAAATTGATTTTAATTTCTGGACAATTAAGGTAAAATCCTTCTGTTATCTTTAAGATCAGTGCTAGCATATAGAGATAGTCCCCACCAGGTCTAGCTCCGCCCATCTCCCCCACCAGGCCTCCGCTGCCACTTCACTGACAGCTCTACATCGGTAGTTTCACTAACCACATTGCAACCTCTCTGGTTTTTCAATAATATTAAACTCAATAATCTTTGATCACTCAATTTTTACCAATATGGCAACAATAGAAGACAAATTTAATATATTAATAGAAAAAATTACAGGCCTAGAGAGCAAGTTGGATGAAAATAAAAGATGGCAAGAGGAGGAATTAAATAAGATGAAATTTGAGATAAAGGCTCTATCCAGTGACATCCAGAGTTATAGGGAAAGAGAAGAATATAATATTCGTAGGAAAAATATAGTAATATTCGGACTAGAGAGAGAAAAAACAATGGAAATGAAGACTACGATATTTAGAATATTGTATTACATCATACCAGATTTCAGACCTTATGATATAACGGAGATAAGGAAAATTAACCCTAAAAATAAAAATGGGCCAGTATTAGTGAAATTAAACTCGATAATTTTGAAAATAGATATTATGAAAAACAAATCTAAATTAATGAAACTGGAAGAATTTAAAATGATTAAAATCAAAGATGATATGCCAAAGGCTGTCAGGGAAACTTGAAAGGAACTATTTACGTTTATGAAATCCCACTGGGAGAAAGGAAACAAGGCTACCCTGAGATACGACAAACTATTAATAAATGATAATTTGTTTACCCTAGAAGAGCTGCAGGCCCAAGAAGCCATAAGAAAAAGGAAAGAAAGAAGTGAAGAAAAAGAAGGAACTGTCGGAAAAGGAAAAGAGCAAAAACCAAAGGACAAAAAGCCAAAGGAAGCGAAACCTTATCATCAAAAGAAAAACAGCCTAGACACATTTTTGAAATATCATGAAGAAAAAATATCGGAGGAGAGTGGTAATAAAAACTTGGTTTCAAAAACGAATTCCAAAGACCCAAAGATTCGCAAATAGCATATAAATTGGAGAGAACAACCAAAGTTAATGAGAAAAGGCATCGACAAGGACAACAAACCGGACTCACTTCCCCCAGAATGTTTGGTCAGCAAGGGGGAATATGACCTAAACCTCCCAAAACAACATTCTAAAAAAAAAAAAAAATCCAAAAATTATATTATGATATGATATTATATTATATTATAGCCACACTTAATGTCAGAAGTCTATTAGCCGACTGGAGAATAGAAGAACTGGAAAATGCAATGTTTAACTCAGATATAACAATCCTTGGATTATCTGAAGTAAGAAGAAAGGGAGAAAATATACAACTAAGGAAAAGTGGTAATTTATTTTTTCAATATGGTCAGGTCAGTGGACATCGAGGTGTGGGATTCATCACTCAGCGTGCAATGGAGCGAAGTATGTTAAGGAAAAGTAGAAGGGAGAAAATAAAGAAGTTAGAACTACGGAAGCTGACTGGTACGCAAGATATTCTCAAGACAGTATCTGATCTTGTTTGTTTGTTTTGGATGGCAGTGGGCTGGACACATTGCAAAAATGGCATCAATACATTGGGCTAAGGCAACAACAGATTGGTATCCAATACACCGCACTAGGAGTATTATGGCACCGTTCTGCTTGGAACAGACGTAGCTGGGGTAAATTGGGAGAGGCTTATGCCCAAAGAAGGGCCTTTTTTTCTTTTTAAAAAAACCTTGTAAATATAAAGACCATGTAAAAATTGTACATAGAAGAAAGAGGAAAAAATAAAGCTTATTATTATTCATAAGTCCTCTACTAATTTAACCCTGACAGTAACACCCTTAATTTTAACCGCTAAGGGCATGCTAGGCTTTTCAAGCCCATTGAGATTAAGATTCCAAAAAGAATTTACTTTTTACACTTAAAACACTTTTCACATTAATCAAGGTTATTATTGTAGCTTGTTATTACTATGATTATATGCTAGACAAGGAAAATTAACAAAATCATTTTAGAAATTAACATTTTATTTGATGAAAAATTTCACTCTTTTGGTATTTAAAAATTAGTCGTAAAAATAAAATTTATTTACATTTATTTTAATTTTATGTACAATAATGACACATTTTTTTGTGATGCTCTCCACAAATAGGTTCCCCGCAACCGTCACACACCATTTTGGATTTTCTTTGAAGTTTATAACTACAGAATGAGCAGTAAGATCTTTTTCTCCCATTTTTTTTAACCTGATTGTCACTTCCTGTATTTTTTGACATATATATATATATATATATATATATATATATATATATATTGCTCCTCAATGCTTTCGACAGCGGCATTTGGAGCTGTTTATGCCGTTGAATGATAATTCTTCAGCGAGTTTTATCATGAAGTCTAGTCGAGAAAGTAATTTTTATAAATTGTGTTCGTTGATAGCATTGTTATCGTAGAGGGTTGATACCAAAGATACAAGTTTGTTTTTCTTCGGCATATACGAAACTGCAGTTAGATTATTTCTAAAAATAAACGAGGACCCAACTTGACGATTTTGGTATTTCATATCAGTCAACTTAATCATATCATTTAACTCAATCATATCAGTTAACTTAATTGACTGTGGCTTGTTTTTTTTGTTTTGTATTAATCGTTCCGATGTACGTGAGATTGTACTCTTCTAAAAGTTCTTCGGCGAGAGGAATGCTTATGAACCAGTTGTCTCCAGTCAAGTATCTATGACTCCCTTTAACTGGTTCTATTATTTTTTTGGTGAAGTAAGCAGCCGCAGGAGAATTTGTTGGAGTTGACCCCAATTTGAGAACAAACATTATTTTATTATGAAATGGACAGTCATCAAGCTTAAAAACAGAAAAAATGTATTATATATTAAAATGATTTGGTTATAATAAAAAAAAATATTTTAGACTTTTCAGACAACTTAAGTAACATTATAGGCCTGCCAGGCCTATACAAAATTTACGTAATGGGTACATCAAGGTCTCTGAAGCCTGGTACTTCACAAAAAAAGAGGGGTAACTCAGCTTTCAATGACGAGTCTTGCGTTGTTGAAGGGGCAGAACATTACTAGCATTTCTTCTCGAGGAATAGGTGGTGGAGCCGGCTCCGGAACTCAAAGGGGCGACCTGGAGGGTTATATACGTTTGTACACAGGCCTCTCGGACCTATCATGTTACTGTGAGGGTTAATCAAATTTAACTGAGCCATTCAACTTGAGAGTATTATATCTGACTGTGGGATAGCAAAACTCCCAATTAGTGCTGAAACATAAAAATGAAATAATAAATAAATATGGGGAAAGGTTATACGACCACAACTACGATGCAAACAGAGCTATGTGCTCTCAGTACAATGTTTTGTACAGAAATTTATTCTGTAGATCTTCAGTACAGCTATATCTGACATTAGATTTGCCCGTTGAGAGAATAAGACTCCTAAGCCAAATTAGAGTTTCCCCCAGTAAACAAATAGTTGTTTACTACAATAAAAATACCCACAGAATAAATACTGAAGACAATTTTCCTCTATGCGGAAATGAATCACGTGATGATCTAAACCACATCCTTTTCGACTGTACAGTTTAATTAGAACCCAGAAATAAATATATTAGTTCATACAAGCACAATATTTATACAGTACTGAACTCCAAGCACAACAATGATGTAAATAATCTCCTTAACTTCTTACATAAAGCTCTAAGTATTAGAATAGCTCTGTCTCATTGATACATATATGTTTGTTTACCCACAAAACAAAATAATACTTTTGAATTATATAAGTTTTAACTCAAGAATCTTCCATATTTTGATGTAGAGTTGACTCATGGTCATATTTTTGATTTTACCTTCAGTACAATGTTTGGTATTATAATTACCTACTTTCTTTTTCTGTATATTTACTATTCTGTGTTTTTTTTATGTACTATTATTTTTGTAAAACTTCTAACCAAACTCTCTCTGTATTTTACGATTGTAAAAATCAGAAATAAATAAATAAAAATAAAATAAAATAAATAAAAATGTTAAAATTAATATCCTCAATTTCTACTGAAACATTACAATTTTAATATTTCTTCTGAGAATCAGTATTATATTATATAATTAAATTTATTGAAAATTATCTAGTGCATTAAAACAAATAAAAGAAAATTATGGATTAATTAATTTTATACTTAAATGTTTTTTTATGCTGCACCCTGTAATGATACTTTTGATGTTTCATGGTTATCTTGCTTTATGATGTAGATAGCATGATTATTTTTATGGTTTTGATTTCAAATAGGTTCATCCTGATTTCCTTTCTGTTTCTGTACATTCAACCAAGCCCAAACTCAGTGATCTTGGCTTGACAATAGCGTAGCGAACAAGCAATATTTCCCCTCTTTATCTTCTACAACTGACTGCAAACACTTCTTACACATAAGTTATTGTTTCTTTAATGAAGAAAACATTTCACAGAGCATAAAGTTAAATATTTTTAACTCTATTTAACTTCCATTACTATTATTGAAAAAAACAAACCCCTCTAGAAACAACCATTTAGGATTCATATCGAATATATCTCTCCATAATACAGAGCCAGAAATGCTTTTCATTTAATTACTGAGTAGTAACATTATGATGATACTCGGTGATTAAAATGCTAACTATTTTTGTTTCAGTTTGATCTTGGAAGTGGACCATTGATGTTGTTTACTTCAAAAGCATTTAATGATGGAAAATGGCACAGCATCGAAGTTACTAGAGTTGACAAGAAAGGCAATCTAAAAGTTGATGGTTTAACAGACAAAGATGGTTACATAAATAGCACTGAAGCCCCTGGCGATAACACTGTATTTCAGGTACTAATATGTATTTGTTTAGTGCTTTTGGCAATCGAAACATTACTATAGAAAATACTTAATATTTTAGTAAAATTATTCAAACTGAAAAAAATCTTTTTTTTTAGTCTTCTGGAAAACTATTCATTGGTGGTTTCCCCAGAGAACACAACATTTTGGAAGTGACAGAAATAGATTTTGATGGTTGCATTAATAATGTACAAATTGATGGGACAAGTGTAGATCTGAATATTCCAGAAGCAATAGGAACCGTTCCAGGTTGTCCTGTTAAGGTATTGATGATTGTTTATTATTTTATTTAATTCATTATAATTTGTTAGCATGATGCTAAATAAATAATTATAACATTGTTTTCAGTTTGCTAGTATAGTTTCTTTTGAGGATGGTGCAAGAGGATATGCACTATTGCCAAACATTAGTGCGCTGCATGATAACTTGGAACTTATTTTGAGGTTTAAAACTTCTTTCCTGAATGGATTGCTTGCATATGCTGATTTTGGTGAAAATAGTGTCTCTCTGTCTCTTAAGGATGGCCAAATTCTATTCCGAGTCGGTGAATCGGACACAGTAATGACAGAATCAACATACAATGACGGCAATTGGCATGTAGTTATGGCTACTTTTGAAATTGGTTCTCAGCTCCGACTTTTCATTGATGATCATGAATATTTCAGGTTAAACAGCTTTATAATTTTTTTTTTTAATGAAAATACTTCAACATTATACATTACTTACAAAATGAACCTAAATATTTTTCTAGCATTGCAGGAAAAATTATTTAGTAAGTCATTGCATATAATAGTATTTTTTAAAATAATTTATCCAGAATGGTACTCTATTTTTTAAATTAATTTATTAAATTCTTATAAAATGTGATAAATGAATGTGATAAATAAAATAATAAAAATGTGATAAATAAAATAAATGCTGGTTCGAACAGTGCTTATCTTTCTTAATTTTTTTTTCTTAGTTTTGGTGTATTATTTTTTTCTTTATGTAAACGGATTTATATTAACATTATTGTAGTTTATATTTATTTATTATTTTCAATAATGAATCTTTGTAATTTCAATTCAACAAATCAAAAAAAGTTTCCAATTGAGGTTTTAGGTTTTAAGAAACATAGAATCTGGAAATTTAATTTAAAAAATCCACCTATTATCGATGTCCTCAGCTTGTCACCTAGACAGCTCATCTCAATGTGATCCTCAAAACTCAACAATTCCATCGACCATTTATTTTCAAGATGGCAGTTGAATAGAGGTTTTATAAATCGATATTTCTAGCTATAATGATATTTTTTATTAACTTGGGGGGTGGGTTAGATCAGTGGTAGAGCACTCATTTGCCTTGCCGAAAGTCCCAGGTTCAAATCCGACTGTGGAAGATAATTTATTTATTTATATAATCTTATTAGCTGGGAATGGGCCCTCTCGAATGTGGAGACACTCCTGGTGCTCACCCGGCCTCTATAAAGTGGGTGCCCTTAATTGGGAAAGAACCTAGCGGTTGAGTGTGATCATGGAGAAATCCCCTCCATGAACAACAGGTGTCCGAAACACTATAGTTTCTACCAAGTACTGAACCCAAAACCCTTTACGGGTTGCAGTGGTATATGGTTTTTTGTTAACTTGATATAGCTTTTTAATGAAAATTTATTCAACTTAGAAATAGTTTCATTATTTTAATGAGATGCCTCTTTCAATAAGATATAATATTTATAAAATAAATTTACAAAGGTAAAGTGGTTAATGAAGTATGTATTAATTTTATAATATTTCTCTTTCAAAAACATAGAATATATCAGATCAATCTAATGCATATAAAATATTAAATTTCTAATTTTCATTCTTAACTCAAACTAAAGATAAATTGAGGACTGGAGATCATTCAATGTCGATTTAAATGAATGGAAAGATGTTTCCATAATAATCATTTGTAGAATAATTTTTATTGGAATGTTATTTAGTTAATTGACAATGAGAATTTATTTTTCAGTTCTCTTTCTCCAGCAAAACCAATACGGATGCTTAATGGAAATTTGTATTTTGGTGGAGTACCATCGAAAGTAGATGCTCAAGCTGCCATATCTAAACATTTTTCGGGTTGTATTACTGATGCAACATTGAATGGTGTGATAGTTAACTTTGGTAATTTGACTGAAACCCCAGAGGCAGTAATTGGAAAATGCAATGAAGGAGCAAGAAGAATACCAATTCATCGTCCTCCCCCACTACCACCTCCAAGAGGTAATAACTGTCTACTTATGAGTCGCTTGTTAATGTTTAATTTGTTAAAGTTTTATTTTAATGTAAATTTTTATTAGGTATAGCAATTCCTACAGTCGGTGTACTCACTACAACTAATCCAACTCCCACAGTCACCGAGAAAAAAACATTTATTTCGACACCGGATATTGGTAAGTTCATATACTTTTTCATAATTATTTTTAAAAATAATTAAATTGAATATCAATCATCTGGGGCACATATATACTGGAAGTGAAGGAAAACTGAAAATCCTTCATATTTTTTTTAAAATTGGTTGGATATTAGAATAAAGAGTAGAAAGAGAAAGCTGGCTCACTATCTTTTTGAAATATTTTTACTTAAGCAATATATAATGAATAATTTCAACTGAAAAAGTTGTTACTATAATAATAGATCTACAATTAGAAAATTTTTGCCACATTTGAAAAATCATAGGGCCACCCACCTGCAAGGCTGCGAACGTGGTTTTACTAATTTCTTATGCTAGCCCGAACACCACGAGTGATTCATCTATATATGATTATAGTAAACAAATTGGTTTAATTTTATTTGTTGTTTTCCTGTTAGTTCCTTTTAAATACATAACAGAAGCAAAACAATAAATTGAGTTGGTATTTCAAAATATCAAACAGTTTTTACAAACCACCAATTATATTTCAGGGATTATAATATGTTAGTGTTTTAATGAATCGTGAAAATAATTATTTGGCTTTTAAAGATAGTTTAAATAAAACAAAAACAAACTATTTAGTACTTCTGATCATTTTAAATGTATAAAAAAATGGCAAGAGTGAAGTCAATATTTGTTTAGTGTCTGAATTTTGTTGAGATGGTAAATTTATATTGATTATCATGAATGCAGCACCTGTGTGTACAGTTAGTTGATGCTAAGACAATGTGCCATGTTGTGTCTGTTGAATACATTTTTATCTTTTCAATCTGTCTATTTTATTAGCAAATAACCCTGTTCAAATTGCAGCCATTGGGATAAACTGGTTCTACTGAATAGGTCATTTGATGTATATCATTTTAAAGTTTTCTTGAAATCTTTTTTAAAATTTGTAGATAGTTCAAATATTTCAGATTATTTTACTTATATTGAAGTCTTTGTTTATTCTTATAATGCATCCAAATATTTTAATTGATGAACTAAATTAAATTTATTTGATTGTTAAATTTTTCAATTGATTTTATTAGATCAGTTATTCTATCATACAAAAACCTGTTTTAATAATCTTCATTTCAATTAGGTGAATTTTATATTTTTTCATTTTCTACTTTCAAATTCACTCATTTCAGAGAATGAAATAATTACTACTACACCAAGCACAATACCCCAAGTGTTTAGAAGTGATTACTCACCAAATTGTAAAGTTCCATTATACCCAACAACATTTGTTGAAGATTCCAATTTCACTGCATATCATATTGGTAAGTTTTAAGAAAACTACTTTAAATTGTATTGTGATTATAACTTTTAAAAATATCCAAATTTTTTAGGAACTATGGCTGGCAGCAGGCTTGAGTACTTCATACAAACCAAACTACGATTGAAATTTGATTTCTCAGTTGATGTTAAAACAGGAGCAAAAGAAGGGCTGATATTTTATGTTTCTGATCAAAAGCATGTAGATTTTGTGGCTGTTTATATCAGTGAAGGGAAGGTGAGTACAAATAATTCTTGTACACACAACAATTTAAAAATGTTTTAAATCAAAGATCCAATTTTTTTAATTAAAGAAAAATACTAGGCAACTCATAATAAACTATTATAATTGCAAAACAAAAGATAATTGTCTAATTAAAAGACTGGACTTTAATTAAATTAAGATGAATAGCTAAAATATAAACTGTAAAACAGTTTCTTGAGAACTTATTAAAATATTTGAAATTCCTTGTAACTTCAACATACAACATACATGTTGCAAAGTAAAAGCAAAAACTTTCCCTGTAGTCAAAGTATCTTCTTTTCTAATTTAGTTTTCTTTTGCTTTGATTTAACCACATTTTGAAAACAAAATTCAACTGGCCATTCCAAGAAAATTGTTGTGTGAAAACTAATTCACTTGAATAAGAGAAACCCCGGTAATAGTGAATTATTATTGATTTTATTCTCTCACTCTATTACTCTCTCTACATATGTGTGTAAATGAATGACCTCTTAAAAAAAATTATATGTATAAGAAATAATGGTTAAAAAAATTTAAAAAATGAGGCCCATAGTTGATATAGGTAGAGTAAGCTGCTCATGTTGACTTATGATCTAAAACCCTAGAGATTTTTCGTTAAAATAATAATAATAAATCTTACATGGTGTTGAAATAAAGTCTTAAATGTGAATAAAGTAAAACTAAATCAGTAGTTGACTGTTAAACCTAATATTTGCTTTTTTTCTTGTTTAAGGTCAATTTCCGTTTTAGCTGTGGCTCTGGACCAGCTCATATAACTTCACAGGTTTTGGTAAATGATAAACATTGGCACCATATTAGATTTCAAAAGCAAGGTACTTTAGGAACTTTGACTGTCGACAATGATATTGTGGAAGGAAAATCATCTGGAAGTGCTAAAACAATCAATAATGAGCCAACATATTATCTTGGTGGTTTGGATCCAAGTCCATTCTTGAATTCTAGAGATAAGCTGGATAAAGTTCATTTAAATCTTAAGGTTAGTAGCTATTAACAAAATATTCATTCTAAAATGTTGTTTATCTTTGGGTGTTTAATATATCTGCTTGTTTTGTTTTCCATAGTTTATTTTTTTTTAAATATGACATAAAAATTATCATTTTAATTAAGTATTCGAGATGAATATATAATAGTACTTAGTGCTTGTCTAGAAAAACAATAAACAAATATTTTTTTAAGAGAATAGCAATATCAAAGCCTTGTATTAATACTAGTCTCCAGCCAACGCAATTTTGATTGATCAAGTCATCACCAATGTTATTAGTCTTTCCTTGTACCTCCAGATCTGAAGATGCCTAGATTTAAAAAAAAAATATACTAACTTTTAGTCACATCTACCAATCATAGTTAAATTTTTATGATAATAATATACTGGTGCGAGGATGCTGGATTATCAATGGAGTGCAATGGCCAATTTGGGCAAGCTTCAATATTTCTTAAGTGTAGTGTAAGAATTTTTCATTGCACATTACTAAAGAGGAATAAAAAAAAAAAAATGGATAGGAAAAACAAATAAATCAGTCCATCAATTAAAAAAAAGAATCTTGGAAATTTGATATTAAAAATTACAGTGTAATCATTATAAGAACAAAGGCTATATATAGTTGTAATAAGGATCCCTTAATAGTTTTTCATATTACACATTATTTTGACTACTTGTACTTGTTAATTTTTAAAAAATGACTAAGTGATTCTATTTTCCAACCATTATTGGTATATAATTAATTTTATAGGGAATAAACAATTCATTGGATGGATGTTTGAAAGATTTCAAGTTTAATAACCAGCTGGAAAAACCACGAAAGAAAATAGGAGTTACTCCATGTGATACACATTATGATAGTATTTATTTTCATCCAGAGGGTGGCTTCGTTAAACTCTGTAACTATTGCTCTTAAATTATAAAAGCTCTGATATTTTTAAATAATCTCTTATACTATGCTAATGAAAAGTGTTTACAAGGAATTATGCTCTTTAGTTATGGAAGAAATATCAGGAATCAGTCGAAGTATTTTTTTTTTTTTTTTTTATGGAAGTCAATGTTTTGGCTATGTAATTAGAACTCTGATTAAAATCTGATTTAATTTCAGCCTTATGATGAGTAATTAATATTTTCATGAAATCTGTCAGTTCAAAATTGATGATGTAATATAAAATGTCTCCTTTAATTAATTTTTGAGAAACTAAAGAGCATACTTTGATTAATTAAAATACTTGATTTTTCAGTATGTTTTACTGAAGTTACCATTAAAGTATTGACTTTGTATACTAATTTCTATATTCTAATTTTAGATCTGATCTTATTTTAATATTTAATAGTACTTAATGCCTAGTTTCTAATATATATATTTATTTTTAGATGATCGTTTTAAGATGGGAAGAAGATTTGATATCACAATGGATATTAAACCAAGATCACTCTCTGGTCTTCTACTTGCTGTACATTCAGGAGATGCATTTTTTGTTCTTGAAATGGACAATGGTGAAGTTAAGATGACAATTGACATTGGAAGTGGTGAAATAACAGCAACGTATAAGCCAAATGACCCTTACCTTCTCTGTGATGGGAATTGGCATAGGATTGCATGTAACTTGTTTTGTTTTTTCTAGATTGTGTGTATGCTTGTTAATCCTGAAGTTTGACAACTTCATAATTCCCACTCTCTAATGGGATTTGGCCTGACCATGAATTGAAAATTCTGTGTGAATTAAGCAGTATGTCACTGACTGATCAGACAGGGCAAATTGAGGACGTTCGGGAAATATTTCAATTTTGGAAAAGTAAAAGGGTACTTGTAATCACCCATTTAGCAGGTTGCCACAAAACCTACCTCCTCTCCTGTAATCTCTAGTTATTACATGTCTCATTTGCGATGGCAGATAATAGTCTATGATGACCTGCTAAATTACAAGTGCCCAGTAAAAGAATCCAAGCAAAAAAAAGAGCATCGCCTTTTAAACAAGTATAGCTGATCATTGTATTACAAATTTCAAGAAAACGATAACATTAATTTTGTATAACAAACCCCATTACAATAGACATTGATATATCTAAAAATACTTTATAAATGTTCAACCATGGAAAATGTTGCTTTTTCCCACATGGCCTGCTGAATTGGGATCTTGATAACTGAAGAAGACCTAACATGTTTTTTTTTTCACTTATATTATGGCTCTCTTCTTCTCTTTGAAGTATGTTTAACTCCCTGTTACGTAATTAATAACAATATATTATTTTTGCTACTACACCTTTTATTAAATTATAAGTAATAACAAATAATATTAGCCCATAGATCCGTAATATATGAAGACAGAGAAAAAATTTAAAGTTATCATTATACCATCAGCAATAAAAAAGTATTGTAATTAGAATAAAATTTCTCTACAATAATCACAAGGCTTAGGAAATCCGAAGGCTCGATGGCAATAACACCAATCTCTGTTTACAAACTTCCATCCAATAAAAACCTCTCCAACCCAAATCAACTACATCCATATGGTGATAGGTAGTGTATGGTGCGATAGATCCAATCCTCCCATCGATGCCTTGGTCTACCCTTCCGACATTTTCCCGTGGACTCAGCACCTATTAACGTGTTAGGAACTTGTTTATTAATAAGCCCAACAACTTTACAAGCCTGTCTCAATTTTCAAAACACTATCAATTCTTTAAATATATATAAATCAGGTGCATGTTCTGCAATTCCATGTTGTGCAATCTTTTAAATTAACCAGCTTCATTATTTTTCAAAGCAAATGTTCTACACAATGCCTTGCTTTCAAACACCTTAAGAAATTGTTCATCCTTAAACCTTAGCAACCTCATTTCTCACCAATAAAGAATAGTAGGAATGATGATAGTTTTATAAATTTTGAGACCACAGGCGCAAGCTTAGTAATTTAAAGACTGAAAAATATCAAGCATTCCCTGCCTTTAACTGAGCCTATACTTCTTCTTGAATTTAGTTTTTTCTAGTCTTTAGCTTGTCTTATGCAAATTTACTTAGCTCACTACTCCATTACATGCATTCATCAACACCATTTTATTTAGTTTTATAGTTTCCACATCCTCACGCAATAGAAAATTTCTATGTGCGTTCTTTAATGATTAATTATAATGAATACAACTAACCTCTTTTTACAATGGTGAAAGAAGGAGATAGGTAATGTTTTTCATTTAATACCGATACTTTATCCAAAAGACATAAGTTTTGTGAAATAAAGTGACTAGAGGAAAAAGGAGATATATGGTAATTTATACTAAAAATATTTTTACATTTGAAAGGTTATTAATATCAAATACAGGCCAAATTTTTCCTTATTCACATCCCTGACAATAACTCAATCTGAATAAAAATCCAGACATACATTTCCTTAGTAAAATACATTTGTTACATCATAAAATAAAAATTCCATATAAGTCTTAACTACAAAATCAATACATAAATAAATTTTTACAAATAATAATTATATTCTAATATTTCAGGTGCTAAAGCAATGAGTGCACTCACTTTAGGCGTTGATGGAAAGTTTTCAGATCCTAAAATAGGAAAACAACCTAAGATGATGGCAGACACAAAACATGTTCTGTATCTTGGTGGACATCCTAAACTCTCCAAGAACTTGAAGGGCATTAACTCTAAGGCTCATTTTATTGGTTGTATCAAGAATGTAATAATTAAAACCCGTAAAGAAAGGTTAGATGCCAGTAATATATATGGCAATGCAACAGGAGGAGTGTGTCCTGACTGATATTTATAAGTTGTTATTAATTATGTTTTATTATTGTATTTTTTTGTATAATAAATTATAAATGTTTAATATTGCAACATTTTCTTTTTTCTCCTCATTCATCATCATCCTTGACGCTTGGGAATTCTGAAGTCGGTTGTGTTGAGTCCTCAGGAAGAAGGTGTCTGTCAACTTCACTAATCAATAGTGCTACGTTTCGAGTTGAGATAGTGGTCTCTCATCCCCTCCAGTAAGGTTCATCTACTAGGGGCTCCTACTTCAAGTACCTTACGAGACTTGGAGAAGTTATGTCAATCTTAATGAGTTCATGTAATTCATTAAACTGCTCCCGGCTGAGCCTAAAACTATTTTTAAAAAACTATCACGAACTTCCTGAAACAGGTTGAACTCTCCGTATGTTTTCCTCCCAGCTAAATTAACATTTTTACTTCTCCTCCTCTTCAATGACGAATATAGTACAACCACTTCTTCATGTTCTGACTCGGATTCTAAATCCAGGAGGAGTTCTGATGCAGACATCGCGAAACCTGGGTGAAAACAACTTGGTTCAATATGCATGCAGTACTCGACCCATCCCACGGTCTGGGTTGTGCGTGGGCTGGGTCCAATGTGCGCTGGGCCTTAGGGCCCTCCTTCAGGAGGGGTCCTGAAGTCAAGAGCCATGTCGGAGTTGATGTTCCATGACTGGATCTTTATTGATTCAAAGACTATGATGATATCAGATCTTAGTGGAAATTTTGGATCTTTGAAGACTTGAATTTTATCTGAGAACTTGGGGATCGCTAGTTCTTGCAGAGGTCTAAGACGCTCAGGATCCGGGGGCAAAATTTCATTTCCAATAAAATATCCAAAGTAATGGATTTCACGGATGGAAAACCTGGACTTTTCCTACTTATAAGTTAAATTTTACTTCTTTGCTGGTACCATGAATTTCTTTAAATTTATGTAATGCTCCTCCTGCGTCTTTCCACAGACTGTTAAGGTATCAAGATAAGCAAAAGTCCCCTGTAGCTGTTCATGCTACTTTATCTGGCGTTGGAAAGCAGACACATCATTAGTGCTGCTAAATGGATGCATGTGAATTGACAGAGCCCTCGTACTCAGTATAAGGCGGATCCTCATCTCTGATTGAGATTTTATGGTGTGCGCTGCGGAAATCAATTGTGCTCATAGGCGTAACAAGGGGGGGGGTTATTGGGGATGTAATCCCCCCCCCATTGCTTAGAAGCCATTTTGGTAAAAGTTCGTTTTAGCGTACCCTCGCGAAGTGGCAACCATATATATCAATCGAAAGCTCTTTCGATTTGTAGTCGAATGACATAACTCCCAGCGTCCGCAAAGGTCAATAAAAAAGCTACGCGTCCGCAAAGGTCAAATAAAAAGATTTCTTAAAAACGTTCAAAACGCTAAATACCCTATGTAACCACCCCTAATCACCAAAAAAACTTAACCTAATCTAGCCTAACCTAACCAAACCATGAAAAATCATTAAAAAACCACCTAACCACCCTAAATAACTCCCAGCGTCCGCAAAGGTCAAATAAAAAAGTTTCTTAAAAACGTTCGTAACGCTAGATACCGTATGTAACCACCTTAACCTTTTTTTTTTTTTTTTTTTTTTTTTTTTCCCTACCTGCCATCTCTGGCATACGGGGTTCGACGGTGGTGGGTTGATACGTTGGGTTTACGCACGCCCACCACCGCCAAAAAACAACTCTTTATTTAAAAAAAAAAAATTCTTATTCTACATAAATTAGGGGGGGTACCATTTATCTCCTGGGTACAATATTAAACAAAATAAAAATCTGTGGTGCTGCCCGGTGCACGGATGTGCACCTTACTGATGGGGCAGCACCTTATAGGCCTCCTGGCCGGTCTGCATCCGTCCGGTTGCCGTCCAGCCCTCCTGGTCCGCCGCATCCGTCCGGTCCGCATCCGGCCAGTCCACTCCCTCAGTCCTCTCCTCCTGGGGGCTCGTCCTCCTCCGAATGCATTGGTGTCTCCTGGTCTGGTGGCTCGCCGGGTGGCCGTATCCTGCTGATGGTGAAGTGTGCAGGACCGACCACCTCCTTCCACCCGTAGACAAACTCCCTGAAATAGGGGTAATTGTCCTCCTCCATGAGGCGGGGGAAGTCTTCCTCGGCGAGGACGAAGATCCCGGTTTTCCTCGACATCCTGGCACGGTGTCCTTCCATCGCGGTGCAGGAGAGCAACACATGCTCCGCCGTTTCTGGGACTCCACAGGTGGGGCACCGGGGGTCGACCTCTCGTCTATGCTCACTGAGCTTTCCCCGGAACCCACCGTGTCCCGTCAGCATCTGCGAGACCCAGTAGACCGGGAGGACCCATGTCGCAGACAACCTCGACTGGACGGTGGGGAAGAACTTTCTCAACGTAAACCCCTTCTGGCTCGTCACCCACCGTCCGTTCCACTGCTCTATCGAGTCCTCCCTCAATATCCTCTTCCACAGGTTCGGGGTCTCGCCGATCTTCTGACGGAGTCCCTCCGGGAGCGTCTCCAGCCCCTGCCTCTTCGCTTCGTACTTAAGGGCATCCTCCTTCAGGAGGTGGCCCAGGGGCATGGCTCCGGCAAGCACCTGCACCGCCTCATGCGACACCGATCTGTACGCCTTCGTGACCCGTAGCAGAGCCAGTCTCTGGATCGTCGCCAGTCTCCTCTTCTGATGCTGCGTGAGGTTGCGGCTCCACACAGGGGATGCATACCTCAGGATACCCAAGACCACGCCTTTATAAATGGTCATCGTTGCTGGGTACCTGAGGCCCCAGAATGTACCCCCTATCCTTCCCAGTCCATTGAGTGACAGGGTCACCCTATCTTTCAGGTATCCCAGGTGAGGAGTGGCGTTGAAGTTTCTCCTAAACTTCACGCCTAGGTACGTCACCTCCTCACCTAGTCTGACCCTCTCCGTCTGTATCTGCAACGTGATAGGGTGAGCCCTGTCGGTGGAGCCTCTTAGGAGTATGGCCTGGGTCTTGGCAGCAGCCATACTCAGCTTCCTCCTCACGCACCATTCCGCTACGAGACTGGCGCACCTCTCTGCTTCCATCTTCACTCTGGCTCTGCTGTTCGTGGCCACGATGACTGCCAGGTCGTCGACGTAGGCCGTGGCAAGGAAACCTTGATCTTCCAGTTCCAGTCCGGCCCGAGGACCGACCCTTGTGGACAACCCCTCTCTATCTTCCTCTCCACCTCGTAGTAGCTACCTCTAATCCTGACACTCCTTTCACTGAGGTAGCTACTTACGAGGGAGTACAGGTTGCTGGGGGCGTCGAACTCTTGCAGCCGCTGGAGTACGCAGGGCCACCACACGCTATCGAAGGCGGAGGATATGTCGAACAGTACTAACATGACGTACTTCTCCGCCCTCTCTTCTACGTCCCTGCGCACTCTCAACAGTGCATCGGTCGTTCCCTTGCCACGGGTCGAGCCGAACTGCCGTGGATGGCTCGCCGCATCAAGGACCGGCCTTAGGCTGGTGACGATGAGACTCTCCAGGACTTTACTCATCACCGGGAGGAGGCATATCGGCCTGTACGCCTTAGGCGTCTCCTTATCCTTGCCTCCTCCCAGGGAGGGTCAATAATGCCAAAAACACAACAAAGAAAGTGCAAACGCAGTTATTTTAATGAATAAAATGTACACTAAAATGACAAACCAAAACGTAATACTGTTTATTAACAATTAATTATATTATTACAGCGGCAGTAGTGGCAACAATAAGATCGCAAATGTGAGAAGAACAGTTTAAACAATTCTTAGAATCTAGAAGTAAAGTCTGGATGGGTCTAGAAAGTTTCCTATGCAATTAAGTATAGTAAGTTTGTTTGTTTGTTCATTTAACGTCACTTTTTGCTGCTATGGCTAATCGGACGATGCTACAGTGGGAGCTCTAAATTTTGCCTATCCAGGTTTAATTAGGATAGGGATTTTTAACGAGTACCTGACATCGTACAGGCTCGGGACCCCCGTTTAACGTCCCTTCCGAAGGACGGCGTAACTAAGGATTTTTTACTCCCTTTAAAAAATCCTAGGGCCACCTGCCGGGCTACGAACCCGCGATCTTGGAATTAGTAGTTTGTTACGCTAACCACTAGACCACATGTGACCCCTAGTTTTCTAGTATAGTAAGTTATTGTAACCAATAATTAGGGTTACTTGTATTTAAAAGCTATTTCTTGATTGCCCTTCCAAAAATAACATTTATAATGAAACTAACATTTATAACTTCCAAAATAACATTTATAAAAAAATATAATCTATTTATTTAATTTGAAGCTACATGATTATAGTATAATACGTATTATAACTGTACTACGAGGCATCTTTTGTGAAGGGAAAAATATGTTGGAGTGGTTGACTGGTGGGGGCTAACTCCCCCATGAGTCAACTCTATCTACAATTATAAACTTGAACTTCCGAACTACTTAAAAAAAAATTATAATTTTTAATAATTTATAAATTATAATTTATAATAATTATTGGTAAAACAAATTATAATTTATAATAATTATTGGTATAAAAACAAATTACAACTGATGGTTACATAAGTTACAATACTAATGACGCGTACACTGTGCTGCTTGGCCTTATTACGCTAGCCTATTTATACTGGTTGGGGATCTGCTGATGCTGCAGTCGAGTCTTACGGCGATTCCGTGTCTAACTTACTAATACTAGTGCTATCTACTAAAGCATGTTTAATTTAATTTATTCTTTATTTCTAACTGTTGTGGTCACTGTTAGAAGATCTTCTTTGAGACCTTATTTTTAAATGAATTTTAGATATATGTATTAGTGTTTCTGTTTATTTTTCGCTTTAGTTTTAATTTTTTTTCTCTTGGGGTTTCTTCATATTAAGGTGTCCTTCAACCAAAAACCTCTTTCAATTAATTTTCCATTTGTTTCTCTCTTGTAGAATTCCCTCCCTCAGACCATGGCCGTGCATTCTTTACATACCTCAATGCCTTCTATCCACCTTTTTCGCGGTCTTCCTCGCCGTTTCCTCCAATTGAAAATTAAACCGGGCATTCTTCCTTCCTTCATTCTTTTGAAATTACCATACCATTCCAATCTTTTTTTCTCTATATTTTGGAGGAGTTTGTATCCGTTCTCTAATTTCGGCATTGGCCCTTCTTTCTAGTGGACAACCTGGTAGTTCTCCTCCAATAGCTTATCTTAGTAGCAAGTAACTTTTTCCTTAAGCAGCGCTTATCGTCCATGTCCTTGTTCCGTATGGCAATATGCTTTCAATTATTGACTAATATATGAGCTTCTTAGTATCTTTCGTCAATGCTCCAAAGGACCGAGTTAAGCAATCAAATTGCTTTGCGGGTTGCAATTACCTTTTGTTTTATTTCCGATGCCCCATTCTTTATCATTACAGAGCCCAAAAGTTTAAAATTATCCACTCCTTTTATGGCATTTCCTTCAACAACGAGGTCCTCCTGATCATATACGGCTATGTATTCAGGTTTACTGAAGTTTATTTAAAGGCCCCAACTATAATATGTCTCCCACAGTTTTCATAGAATGTATTTTGCATCCTCGTGGTGTTAAGCGACAACTATATGATCATCAGCGAACAGTACATTATGGAGATGGGTGTTACCAATTCTTACTCCCATTTGCTTACATTTTTATCCCATTCTTTTAAAGCCATTCCAATTCAGATTTTAAATAGAGAGGGCGACATACAGCAGCCTTGAAGTAAGCCTTTACTAGTCGAAAATTCTGATGAAACATTCTTACATATTTTAATTTGACCCTAAAGTTTTAATGTGAAATAGTAGAAAGCGTTCTCGAAACTTCTATAACGGCAATATCCCAACAATTTTTTCGGAAATCCAGAGTGCCCATAAATATCGAGTTAATAAACAAATTTCAAATTATGGTAATTATTCCGCAGGTCGCTGCTTCGAGTTGAATCACAACAAGTTTTAACTTTTCATTCGTTTCCCTTTTAATTTTTTCCAAAAGTACAAGTTATCATGAGCTTTAATATGGGAAAGATTGCATAATTATGGAAAATGTATATATGTACTTCGGTAATCATTTCATCTAGAAATGAATGTTTCTACAAACATGTGTCATCTATACTTCAAGATGTTAATGTTAAATCTATACTTGAAACTTTTACTTCTCAATCTCAATTCCAATAATTACATTATCTTTTCCATACTAAAGCTAACGATAACTTTTATTTTTGGAAAATGTTAAAAATTAATCGAATAAACAGTAACTTGTAGTAACTCAACTCGAAGCAACAACCTGCGAAACAAATACTAAAATTATTCTTGAAGTAATATCAAGCGTACAGTACATTGATTCAGCAAAATTCAAATATTCTCAAACAGTTTTCCAACTGTATGTTGAACTATACCAACGACTCACATAACACAAGGAATACCGCACGAAACAAATATCTCACCCGGAATTGCATACTATATTATTCGTGGGAGCGGAGTGGCTCAGTGGTAGAGCGCTGAGTTTCTATGCCGAAGGGCCTGAGTTCTAATCCCGCTCGCTGGCAGGATTTTATTTATTATGTTAGAGGCCGGAGATGGATCCTATGGGATCTAGGACTCTCCTGGGGCTCACCCAGCCTCAAACAAAGTGGGTAACTCAAATAAGGGGGGAAATCTGGTGGTTGAGCGTGATCTAGGACAAATCACCTCCCTGCACAACTGTTGTCCAGGAAGGAGTACTGTCTCTACCATGTACTGAACCCTAGGGCCTTCACGGGTTGTAGTGGTACAGTTTTTTAAAAATGTTATTCGTGGTAAATGCATCTTCTTTCCAACACCAATTACTTCTCAATCGCCTTAACTTTCAATTTTTAGTATTTATGTATATATAGTATTGTTGTTTAAGGTTTATTTATCCAAATTGGTATTAAATATGAGTAATTTTGTTATATTTGGCAAACATTCTTTAAATAGTTTTTTACTTTAATGACCGTGTAAATACATTGTTTTTTTAAATATATTTTTAACCAGACTTGCTACTGTTACTAAACATTTATTTATTTATTTTTATTATAAGGGCAATAGAAGTTTCAGAATAAAATTAATACATATTAATATTTTGGACTATTTGTTAAAAGGGTTAACAAAAATATTGTTCCAAAGAACGCGTTTTGTACATAGCTCGTTGGATATCCACTAACATCGTGCATTCTATCGGAGAGTTCACAAAAATAGTTGTACATATTGAGAACAATTGTTTGTGTGACAATTGGTTTGCCAATAAACAGAGGTTATTGATGACCTGACCCTAAACACTTATGCTTGAGCAATGCATTTAAACCTTATAATGCTTTCTCAAATTTTTATATTACCATTATCGGATCGGGAGTTAAAATATGATTATGAATAGTCCTGTAAGGCTTTCAAAGTATGAAGCTCATTAGTGCAAAAGGTCAGTTTATGTGCTTCTATCTTTCATTGATTACTTATCACTTGAATATTGGAATATTTTTTTATGTCCATGTTAATGTTTATTGTCTTACTTTTTTATTTTGTTAGTTCATTCTAATTTGTTTTCTTAGCATTAATTTCTTTAAATGTCAGAATGTATGTCATCAACATAGCTCTAATAGCATCCGTAATACTGTTGATAATTATCACATTAATGTTTACCCTCACAAATGATTTTAATAAAGTTACAACCTTTAGTATTGCTTGAAGATTATTTTATAAATGATAAACTGATGGTTATCTATATTATTGAGATCATCATCATAATGCTAGTAAGCTCAAGAGAGATCAACGGTAGACAATATGTTTAAGCCAAGTTTGGATGAAATAATGATCTAAAAAGTAATAAATGGTTTTTAATAATTTTAAAAATGTTGTTTTTGTTTTATTATCTTGACTTTGACTTATATTCTATTAGTAAACTTACATGCCTAGCAATAGATGACTTAAATATTATTTTGATATATTTTTATACCACTTGCCTATTTCTTTTATTGCTTGCTGGTAGGATGTCTAAACTGTTTATACTTAATAAATATTTTGTGATATAACATTCAGTAAAACTAAGTGCTGATATGCTAACTGAGTGATTTATAATTTTTAGGAGGAGGAGTTTACAATGGAGTCTCCACCATCATGTTCCGCTTGGTCAGGTTTAGCACATTCTGTAAATAGAAATTTCTTATACAAAAGTAGTTCGCTCTCGAGTGGTCTAGAGGTAAATATATAATTTTGATAGGGTAAGATAAATGATAACAGTAATCAGGTTTTACCTTTTATGGTTTGGAATAGAAATTATGGCCACTTGTGTTCAATTGAAAAATAGTTTAACTTTGAACACATTAAAATTAATGCACAGAAATTTTTGTTATTGAAGAACTAGTTTTGAATGATCTTGTAAAGATTTTAGCTTAATACTGTTAATAACATTATTCCAAATTTAAACTGGAATAGTTGGGCATGTTATTTATTAAAACAGAGAAAGAACATCTAAAGAGAGATCAAATTAATTAGAAACATTTTAAAGAAAAAAAAACATGTATGTGAAAAAATGATTATTTGATGAGTCAGTTACTGATTTCCTAATGACTCAGTAGATCACTCTAGATTATTCTATCTTAACAATATTAAGCTCTGATTCAATGTTACTTGCAGTTTATACGTAGTAGCTGACTTCAGTTGGTATGTAATGCCGAAATTTTTCTAAATTATCAAATAATTTATCTTAATTTTTTTGTCTGTCCTTATGAATGATAAATACTTTTGACATGTGACTTGGTTTCACACGATAATGTTATGTTTTGTTTTTATTTAATTATTAACTATCTAAAAATTCAATTTATTAAATATGTTTCAACCTTATCTTAGAATTTAATCTCAAAACAGTAAAAAATGTACTTTTTCCCATTTTCAATCCTCAAGTTCTAACTCCTTATCAAATGTTTATAATATTTATGGTAGATAGTATGAGCATTATATATATATAGTATGTACAATAATCAGTTTATTATGCCATATTTTACTTGATGGGTGGAGGTAAATTCATTTAGCATGATTTTTGATATAAATATTTTCCATATGATTAGTGCCATGTACAATGTAGGCACCAAAATCAAATGTTTGATTGAATTAAAAATTATGCATAATTTTGGACTTCCTAAAAGAATTTCAAATTTATCTCCTTTTTAATTTTACACAATTACTAAATTACCTTTATTTATTTTTATGTACTTCTAAATAGTTCAGATGTACCATCTGTTTTTGCTTATAGATGTATGGATTTTCATTTCAGTACATAGAGAGCGAGGAAGAAAAATCTTCATCAGAGCGAGCAGTTTGGATAGCACCACCAGTTGAGTTCAGAGATACCCCCACGACAGGGCCTGCAGCTCCGTCTCCTCTCCGGCCTTCCACTTCTCACAATTCTCTGTCTGTTCCTACTCCTAATCGAGCAGATGATTCTTCATTTATTACTTCTGCAATGTCACACGACGCTTTGATTGATTTGTACAACGTTCCTCTTGATAGTGATATTTATACAATTCCTATTGACTCTGTTAGGCCACGGCCTACAGCTAGACGTCATAGGTGAGATAGTTTTTCCTTATTCGACTTTATCTCTAGAATTCACTGGTATTTTTCAGCATCATTACTTTAATAAGACTTGGTGAACCCGAAGACTCAATAGTGATACCACCAATACTTACCACTGCTACCCACACCCAAATTCACGAGACCACTCTTAACGCAATCCTCCCTCCTACGCCTTTTGTCTATCTCTCAGTTGCTTCCCAGTCGGCACAGCGCTTATTAACTTTTCAGGATTTTGTATTACTTTTAAAAAATATAATTAAATTTAAATGATGAGTTCAATTATTTTTTATGGAGAATCTATTATTATCCAGAAAAATACGTGCTTCCCTAAATGGTGTTAATGTGATGTTAAGTTTTGAAGCCAAAGGAGTTGGCACTATTTATATTACTGTTAATATTAACAATAAGTTAGTTGCATGTCCTATTAATAATGTCTTTATACATGTGAAGTATTTTGATGGTGTCTTAACTGGAAATGAGTGGATTTTTTAAATAAGTTGGTAGGTTTTTGGGAATGAAAAAAGTTCCTGATATAAAACAGAAATGTAGAAAAATTAAGATTATTTCAGAATTTTATTAAATACTGGAATCACAAATGACAATTGTGAAACACAAGATTAAAGTACCCTAGAAATCCAGAGTATTAAAAATTTCCTAAGAAACATTGTATTGTTGAGCGATTTAGCTACTGTCAAATTTGATAGTTTCAATTTTGAAAATTTTGCTTTCGGTAATGAGAAATATGTCTCTTTTATGGATTTAATGAAATATAAATTATATGATAAATTTCTTAATTATTAGGAAACAAATTGTTCCTATCATTGTTGGAAATAAGATGTATAAGAAAAATGGAGGAAAATATTTAAATTTGAATTTTTTTTTCAAAAGGTTAAAAAACAGATTAGTTGGTGGTACCAAAAGGTGAAGCTATTTAGTATTCTTTTCTCTTGATAAAGCAACTCTTATTAAAATGTGGAAGGGAAGGAATCTAACCTGTGTAACCTGAGGATTTTTGAGTATGATGAGTATTGGTAGAAGTTAGAGCCCAAAATTAAACTAGTTTTGACAGTACATGCTCCTGTTGGTCACTGGAGATGATAGAATCCAAAATGTAAAAAACTAGTTTCAGGTCGGTTATATTTTGACAAGAATGTTTCAATATAAAATTTATAAAAATGACAACTTAGAAATTCTGCAAACTTGACGAAGCTGTTGACTGTGATTTCAGTGGAAAAAAAAAAAAAAAAAATGTTTGAAATTTTTTTTTTCACTCAAGAATAAAGCATCAGAAGAACAAAGAGAGGAAGATATTGTTAAAATCAGAGAGAGAATTAAGAGAAGGGATTAATGTCTCAAGTCCATCGGCGGAAGAGATTAAGAAGGTTCTTGACAATCCCAGAACTGTCTCCCTCCACTTCCGTGTCTCTAAAATGTTCGGCCTTGCCTATTTAAATACCCCTTCACCACGAGTCAAGGCAGTCAGAGAGTAAACCTGTCAGTGTGATGAACTAGTAATCAGTGTGTCAGTGAACTGTGACAGTCTCACGAGTGTAATAAACCGTTTCTGTTTGTTACTGTGTGTCAGTTTGTTATATTTGGAGATTCTTACGGTCGGTGGACTTTAATTAGTGAACTGTAAGTAAATTTGTAGTTGTAAGCTCCAGCGTAATTTTATTGTGTTTGTTTAAATTTATGTAATTAGTATTAGTTAAGCTATTTCGTAGTAGTAATATCTTATATTATTTTA
Source organism: Arma custos (assembly GCA_037127475.1). Lineage (NCBI taxonomy): Eukaryota > Metazoa > Arthropoda > Insecta > Hemiptera > Pentatomidae > Arma > Arma custos. The sequence goes on from CM073759.1 coordinate 152,657,034, forward strand.
ATAATTAAATAGGCCTAGGTTATAATAAATATTTAGAATATTGTTATTGTAAATTTATATTAGTTTAATAATTTAATTGTTAGTAACTTCATTGTATTCTTTTTGTCACTTTGTTAATAAATATTAGTATCTTGAATTTAGGAGTAGTTTAATTCATTTTCATACCCAGTAGCCCTTAGTTTATGGGTATTTATAATATATATAAAAAAAATCAGGAAAGAAATATTTTATTAATGAAGTTTTTTTTCTAATTTCTTATCTAACAATTAAGATATTAATCTTAATTGTTAAAGCCTAAATTAATAATGATAGATATTTTTAATAATTTATTAAGTTGTAATTTATATTATTATCGACGTTTTAGGCAAAATGGAAAGAAGCGAAGAAGACAGACGTTAGTTGAAGCCAATCCTAACAAAGAAAATGAGAGAGGAAATAAACGCCAAAGTGCTCCACCAGCATCTGAACCTGTCCATATGACCCTGCAGGAAGTTAGGCAGTTTCTCCAAACATTGTATAATCCCCATGGAATAGGTGGTGGCAAAAAACAAAAAAAAAGAAGTGAAGATAAAGCCAAAGGTTTCTCTTATGTATTGAAAGAAACATTGTGTAATATGTTCTTTAGACGTAGACGGCAGGAACCGGAGCGTGTTCTTGTTTTGAGTAAAATGCCTTTTACTGAACGAGCTTTGCCTCCATTACCAGACAAATCACCAGTCCCTACTCTTATTTCTAGAGAAGAAGAATCAGCTGTAGATTTTGCTGCAAGCATAGAAAAAGTCAAGGACGTAAGTTTAAAATATTTCTATTAATATTTTTACATCTTGTCACATTTTTTCATTTTGATCATCTAACCATGCCTTCATCCCTTTCGATAGCTTCATCCCTCACATTTTTCCTAATTCCTTCTATACATTGTTCTGTTGGTCTTCCTCTCTTTCTCCTGTTATGTTTTGTTTACCTAAGTGCGTGCTCTCTTTGGCTATCTCATTCCCTCCATCCTTTTCACATGACTGTGCTTTAATAGCTTTCCTTCTAATGTCCTTGTTTCTGTCATAGGCATTTAAATATATAAAATTATTTTCTTAAGAAACCCATTTCTATTGTTCCCTTTGTCTAAAAGTTGTTGGACGTGACAGCCTTAAGTTAGAATTGGATCCATATTTGTGTGTATTGCCATTGTTTTTCTGCCAAAATATCTATTTTAATAATCAGATGGAACGTTTTATTTGAAATGGCCTGCTTTCTATATGTTTTTTTGATGTTCGGTCTGTTGAAATTTTGCTTCCCAGGTATTTAAGTTGACTAAATTTTTTTAGTGTATGTAAATATAGATCTGGGTGCTGTCTCCTTCTTTCAAATATTCTCTTTTTCTATGTATAGGGTTACGGTTTTCGTTAGGGCGCTTTAACTGCACGGTTTTTTGCACCAAAGAACTATGTTTATAGTTGAACCTTTTGCCTCATTAACCTCTGTTACTTTTCTGATTATATATTATGTATCGTGTTCATCACTTGCTATAATAACATATTTTATTTCTCTAGACCTAATTGCTTTTTGAATATTCAGGTTGTCCCTGTTTCATTGATTCAAACTTAATTAAGTAGTTGTTTTTGCCCTTTCAATATCATCAGACACTTCTTAATTACTACCAGTATTATTCTAAAAAATTTTAAGAACAACAAAACAAACTATTTAAAGAGTAATTTTTATTTTGAAGAGAATAGATTTGTCCCCCTGGTCTGAGAAAAGATTCGAAAATTCGAATCCTGGCTTGGACAAATCTTTTCTCTTCAAAATAAAAATATTTAAAATTTATGATCATAAGAATAATACATATAAAATAAATTATAAATTTTTATAATTATTGGTAAATATTTCGATTTTTAAATATTTTTATTTATTCTTATAATTTCCTTTTTTTTTTAAACTGGATTTATTGTAAATTTCATCTTCGAGAAAAAAAAACCCTGCTTCCAGTCAATCATTTTATTCTTTATAAACAAAACGTTTCGACACTATGGTGTCATTCTCAATTGTGGTGTCATTTCCTTTTCTGCATTTTTTAAACTTTAAATAAAATAACAATAATTACAATACTATAATAATTTAACATAAATGTCCAAAGATAACATACTATAAGTATAAATACCTGGAAAGTCAATACTTTTAAATAATTCTTAAGGAGATCTATAGTCCTCCATGGTCAAAAACTATATTGCATTACAAAAACCAAACTTTGATCTTTGAACCATCAGATCCTTTTTCTTATTTCTATTAGTCATTAGACTTTAGTATAAAATAACAAATTATGTTCTAAAACACACATTAACAAAATAATACAAATTACAAAGTAAATTTTTTATTTTTTTTTCTCCTTTTTCTTTTTTAAATTTAATTTATTTATTTATTTTACTATATAATTTAAAAAAAATATATATATTTTATCAAATCAATTAATTAATTATGAAATATATGGAAATTTTTTTTTTTTTTTATATTTTATTAAAGATCTACTAGTAGGTTATATGGTCAGGTTATTATAATTATTATCTGATTTGTTTTCATTGTATAAGTATTCTTATGATCTATTATTTTTTAATTTCAAAATTATGGATGAATATGATTTACTAATTTCTCCTGCTTCTTTTCTATCGTTTACAGCATTTTCTAATTTATCATTTATAAATAAAGCCTCTAAATTTTTTCTTTTAATAGTATTATCTTCTCTATGTAGAACTTTAGGCTTATCAAAGTCAAAAGTGTGTAATTCTTTTTTACAATGTGCTGATAATGCTGTACTTGTTTTAGCTTTAGGTTTAATGTTATTTTGATGGTGATATATTCTGTTTTTTAAATGTGTACTTGTTTGTCCAATGTATATTCCATCACAATTATTACAAGTAAGTTGGTATATTAAATTTTTGTTTTCCATAATTGGTATCTTATCCTTTTGACTTGTTATAATGTTTTTGATTGGGTTTCTTGTTTTGTGTGCTATCCTCATTTCTGGTATGCCATAAATTTTAAAAGTTGGTTCGATTATTTCTGATAAGCCTCTGATATAGGTTATACTATTATATTTAATTTTATTATGTTTTAATTCTATATCTTGTGCTTCTGTTACTATATTAATTTTATCATTGTCTATAAGTGGATCTATGTGATTAGTTTCTTTTACAAAAAAATTAGTTATTTTAGATTGAGAAGGTTTAATTTTTATTGCATTATTTTGGCTATGTATTTTTGAAATGTTAGTAGATTCTTTTGTATTTAATTTATTTTTTATATTTATAGGCAAGTGATTATCCTTTTTATTTAAATTGATTTGTTTATGCCATAAATCTTTTATTAGTTTGATTGGAAAAGCGTTGTTCAGAAGGATTTTGAATATTTTGTTTTTCGTTTCTTTTAAAAATTCTACATCTGTTAATTTTATTGATCTATTAATTAGATTTGATGCTATGTTTTTGATTTGATGCCTCGGGTGATTAGAGTAGTAATTAAGTAATTTACTAGAAGTGATATCCTTTTTATACCATTTTGTTTTAAGGTTGTTATTTTGGTTTCTTATGATAGTAAGGTCTAACAAATTTATTGAGTTATTATTTTCCAATTCTTGTGTAAATTTTATATTTTTATTTTGTTTATTTAGGATTTTACTAAAATTTTCTAAATTATTTTTATTTGTGATAATTAAAATGTCATCTATGTACTTTACTAATAATTTAGGGGGGGTTGTTTAATTTTTGCAAGCTATCTTTAATAATGTAGTTTAGTACTTTACCAGATAAATTTACAGATAATCTGCCTCCCATTGGTAATCCTTTTGTTTGTTTAAAAAATTGGTTTTCGAAAGTAAAAAATCCATTTTCTGTACATAGTTTAATACCTTCCAAATAAATGGATTTACATTTTATATTAGTATATGGTTCGATGTTTTCCCAATTATCATTTATAAGTTTGTAAGCTAATTTTAATGGTATATTTGGAAACATAGATACCACATCCAAACTACTTATTATCTGTTCTGGCTCTAATTTAATATTGTCTAATTTATTCTTTAATTCAATTGCGTTTTAAATGTCGTATTCGTTATTGCTACTTAAATGATCTAAGGATTTATTTAAAAATTTTGAAAGGTTATCTGTTGGATTGTTTGTTCCATCTACAATAGGTCTGCAAGGATATCCTTCCTTATGTAATTTGATTAAACCGTGAATTCTAGGGTTACTGTAGTATTTATTTGATAGTTTATTTTTAAAATTTTTATCTATATATCTATATCTAACTAACTTTTCTAAATATTTATTTATTTTAATGTTCAGTTCATTCATCGGGTTGTATCTTATACTTTTGTAAGTGTCTTTATCATTCAAAATTTCTAAAATCTTTCTCTTGTAGTCTGATTTAGTTATTATAGCTAATTTCTTAGTTTTATCACTTTTAATTATGCATAGATCTTCGTTATTTTTAAAGAAGATCTTTGTAGTTAGGATATCTTTATTTATAACTTGAGTGAATCTATTTAGTGTATTTTTGGGTTTATTTTTTTCTCTATTTAAATAATTTAATATGTTTTTACTGATGGTATTCCGTAAACCATTTTTATGGTTTTCTGGAGTGTCTATGAAAGTTATTATTGCTTCTACATCTGCTATCATTTGATATATATTTATTTTTTTCTTAGTTGGTTCATAATTGAAATTATCGCCTAAACCTAATAAATTTATAATATTAATAGGTATTTCTCTAGAAGTTAGGTTGATTACTCTATTGTCTAAGTGTAAGTTATTATAATAATAAAAAATATTAAATTGTTTTTTGGTATATTGATTATTTCCTTGGATATTATTAGAGTATATAGGTGTTTTGTGTTTATTTAAACTTTCGCTATTATTATATGGGTTTTTGAATTTCATCCTATTAGGTTTATTTGTTTTGATATTAATGTTTTTTAACTTAATTTCTTTGATATTATTATTCCATCTTTTACATATATTTATAATTAAAGCTTGCAAATTTTTATCTGAAATTTTTTCTATAGTTAGTTTCAATTTTTTTCTTATTGAATTTATTAGCCAGAATGCTTGTTTTTTTTATCTAAATTTACTATTTTATGTCCTATATAATTAAAAAAATTGATGTTTTGTGTTATTTAGGAAATTTTTATTAAAACAGTTTTCTATATTAATTATATGAGATAACAGATGATTAGGTAAAATTTGGTCTTCCATGCATAATTTAAGGTAAGTTAGTTTACATTCAGCATTAATTAATTTTATATTCAAATCAAAAATCATTCTCAGTGTATTTATACTCAATTTAAAGTTATCTGGACTTACATTTTGATGTTTTGTACAATTCAATAGTTCATTCTTAAAATTCTTAGTCAAATCCTCTACTGATTTATTATTAGATGCAGTTGGTGCTCGGGTTTCACCTTGATTGTTCATTCTTATAATTTCCTTTTTTTCTTTTTTTAAGTTTGGTTTTTGTAATGCAATATAGTTTTTGACCATGGAGGACTATAGATCTCCTTAAGAATTATTTAAAAGTATTGACTTTCCAGGTATTTATACTTATAGTATGTTATCTTTGGACATTTATGTTAAATTATTATAGTATTGTAATTATTGTTATTTTATTTAAAGTTTAAAAAATGCATAAAAGGAAATGACACCACAATTGAGAATGACACCATTGTGTCGAAACATTTTGTTTATAAAGAATAAAATAATTGACTGGAAGCAGGGTTTTTTTTTTTTTTTTTCCCTCGAAGATGATATTTTTATTTTTAAAGAGAAAAGATAGGCCCTCGGCCGGGATTCAAACCCGGATCCCGGCCGAGGGCCTATCTTTTTTCTTTAAAAATAAAATAAATTATATTTAAAGAGTAATTTTTCAAATGTTCATAAATATCTTTTTAAATAATTGGAGCTTTTCAGACTCTATGAATCAGAATTTCTGCTACAAAACTAAACTTTAAAGTATGGCATTTATTCACTATTGGTGAATTCGATGTCATTTATTTATTTAAGTTTAAGTTTCCAAAATTTCATTTCTTAAAATCAAAGTTATCATTAAAAGATTATTATTTTGTCTGATCAACACTCAAAGTAAACTGTTGGTTTTATGGTTTTGTGCATGATTAGAAAAATTATCTTTTCTTTTTCTGCATTTTGTTTTTTAATGTAATAGTGTATATTGCGATAAATTTTATATAAATGGTGAAAATATGATTACAGTATGGATGGTACTGGGGTCCTATAAGTGGTGAGGCAGCTGAAAAAGTTCTGAGCAATGAACCTGATGGATCATTCATTGTTCGTGATTCAAGTGATCATCATTACATATTTTCTCTTACTTTTAGGCTCAATGGTTGTGTCCGACATGTGCGAATCGAGCATGATCAAGGTGCGATATTAACTTTTCGTGTATCTAAAATTAAATATAAATATTTTCTGTTTTACTCATTTCATTTGTTTTACTCTTGTTTTATCAGGGAACTTTAGTTTTGGTTCTTGTACTAAATTCAAAAGTCAAACGATTGTTGAATTTATTGAGACTGCTGTTGAACATTCTCGTAGTGGAAGATATTTATTTTTTCTCCATCGTCGACCCATTTTAGGGCCTATGAGGGTTCAGCTTCTTCACCCAGTGTCGAGATTCAAACATGTACAATCCCTGCAGCACCTCTGCAGGTATTTATTTTTAAAATTGGCTTATGTGTTGTAATTTTCTCTGATTAGTTATAACTGGAAATGGCAAGAGTAAACCATCTCTAATATTATTTCTTATCTAATCAATGAAACACTAGAATAATATATCAAACTATCTTATTTATAATAATTTATTTTATTGTTATATGATATAATTTTTTAAATATTTTATTTGAAAAGAAAAGATATGACCACGACTGGGACTCGAACCCGGATATTCCACCTGTCCGTGGTGGTGCTTTAATCATCTCAGCCATCCTGGTTCGCTTCTCGGTCAGTCATATCCCTTCCTTTCTCTGATACTATATCTCCATGTTCTCGCAATTTATGATGTATACACGGGGAGAATGTTTATTGAACATTACTTTTATTTTTGGATCTTGTTGACTTTAAATCATTAATATTATTATAATTTATTTTTATTGTTATATGATGTAATTTTTTAAATATTTTATTTGAAAAGAATTGACCAGGACCAGGACTTGAACCCAGGTCTCCCACCTGTCTGTGAAAAGAAGGGACGACTGAGAAGCGAACCAAGATGGCTGAGATGGTTAAAGCACCACCACGGACAGGTGGGAGACCTGTGTTCGAGTCCCGGTCCTAGTCATATCTTTTCTTTTCAAATAAAATATCTTATTTATAATTTTTTATTCTATTAATCTCTTCAAAATTGAAATATTTAAAAATTAAAATATTATCTTTTTATATATAATTCTACGTGTGTATGTCTCTGAACTCCTCCTAAACAGCTGAACCAATTTGAATGAATTTTTTTGTATGCGTTTGGGTGACGCCCTGGATGGTTTAGATTCACAAACTGGCAGTTAGCGCTGCAGTCGGTATTTAGGTTATTTATCTATACTGCAACTAAAAGGCTGGATCGACTTGAATGAATTTTTGTGTATGCATTCATCCATTCATTCATTTCATTCATTTTGTGTATGTATTCATTCAATGCATTTATTTTTTTTGTAATTTAAATTTATTTAATTTACTTTTGATGGCCGTAAAACTTTGAAATTTTCGGAGTTTTAGGGAAAAACATAAATGACCATTTTTAAAGAAGTTTAAATTTGCTACAATTTGAGCCCAAATACAGTTCTCTAGGTTTAATAGATCCTGAGTTAAGTTCCAATCATATAATTAACCGGAATCTTAGCTCTATCTAATCTAACCTTTAAAATTGTCGTGTCACAGTGTTTGTAACAAAACTCCTCCGAAACGACTTGACCGATTTTTATGAAATTTTGTGGCTATATTCAGTAGGTCTGAGAATAGGATGTAAACTATTTTTCATATCCCTAAGTGATATGTGTCGGTCATTATTATTGATTATGCGTCGATCGTAGCAGTGACTTTTGATGCTCCTGCATTTTTGATATGTTTTAAGAGCATGTCTAAATAGTGTATATCCAAGTTCGCAACCGAAAAAACGGAGGGAAAAACTTTTGGTGGCCGAAAAACTTGGAAATTTTCGGAATTATTTCACTTTTTGGCCTTTATCTCCTAACCGGTGGGTTTTAGGAAAAAACATAAATAACCATTTTTAAAGAAGGTTAAATTTAATACAATTTAAGCTCAAATGCAGCTCTGTAGGTCTAACAGATCCTGAGTTGAGTTCCAATAATATTATTTTTCATACCCCTAAGTGACATGTTTCGGCCATTATTATTGATTATGTGTAATTTGAATCCACCAACTATGGAATCTTATATGTTTAGTCATCAAACATATCACCGGGAATGTTTTTGAAGCAGCAATGTTGACTGGAATCTTTAAAGGAGAAATCCTGTAGCCATGTATTCCAATGATACCATCAGAACCCATAATGCTGTTCAAAAGACTTCAATTCGCTTTTGCTATGACCATCAACAAGTCTTACGGCCAGACAATGTCCATTTGCGGTTTGGACCTAGAACATCCATGTTTCTCCCATGGACAATTATATGTTGCATGCTCACGTGTTAGTAATCCATCTAATCTATTTGTATTACCAAAGGACAGATTAAAAAAAGTATTGTTAATCGATTAGCGCTTAATTAAATTGATAGTTATAACTTAAAAAAATATTATTAGCCATAGTTAAAAATCAACCATGATATTCCTCATTCATTAATTTAATGTTTATATTTTATCAGTTAAGAATTTTGTATATTATTTATTTATTATATACTGTACTTAGATATAAAATCTATTTAATTCATTTTTTCCATTCATTCATTGTTTCTTTAAAATTCAAATTTTGACATAATATTTTTTTAAAACTATTACAACAGCCATAGCAACGTGTGGCCGGGTCAGCTAGTAAATAATATAAAGACTTAAGTCAACAAGATCCTAATTAAAGCAATGTTCAATGAACATTCTTCCTCGTGCATACTTCGCAAAATTGCGAGAACACGGGGATATGGGATCGGTGAAGAGAATGGATTTGTCCTGACTGTGAGGTGACCTCTGGTAGCTCAAATGGTAAGAGAGCTGCCATGGAGAGGCGGATGACTCGGGTTCGAATCCCCACCAGGGCAAATATTTTCTCTTCAAAATAAAAATATCTTATTTATACAATGCAGACCCCATGCATCTCCTTTAAAAATTTTAGTTCTAAAGTAAAAAATTAGAAAAATTTGTTTAAAAATTTCGGTCAGTGATTAATATAATTAAGTTTTGTTTTTTAAAAATAGAATCTTCATTGTTATTAAATCTTTTCTATTTAGTGGAAGTCTAATGATAGCCATTTTGCTAATCTTTGACTTGTTGAATTATCTCTTAACGCTGTTGGCATACAACAGTCAAAACACTTATTACTTATAGCCTGTTCTGAACAGTAACCGAAAAATACTGTTGGGTGCTGGAAGATTGCTAACAACACATCTTAACACAATCTACTCTATTAATTAATGAAACCTCGGCACTTATAATAAATAAGTTAACCTTATCTAGTGTTATTAATGACTGCACCCTTAGACAGATTGTATCCTTCATTACTATCTTCCAGTCAACTATTTTCTTCTTTATCATGAAAAAAAAATATATTTAAAAAACAAGAGTTTAGCATAAACAACAATTCTTGAGTGTAACATGATTTGATTTAACTGAAAGAATAAACGCAAAGCTTTAAATTAACACTAATATACTCCCGTGGGGGCTATCTAGTCCCCTATCGGTCGCCTCCCCAGGTGGCAGATCGGAGAAGGCTCGACAGTGTCGGATACCGGTAAATCCAGGGCGGACCAAAACTAGTATAAAAACCCAGAGGCGTCTGTGTCCTTGTGATCCAGAAATGGATCCCAAATAATGAACCCAAGAAGGAAATTAATAGGAAAGTGGCCTTGACTGAAAAAAGTGATGAGAAGAAAAAAGTGGCACCTTCTCCTCCAATCCATATAGTTGATGTCACCACCTATGAAGAAATCAAAACAGTAATGGAACCAATATCTAGCAGTGACTACAACATTGTGGCACAGAACAATAATAAATGGAAGATCATGACGGCTCACAGTGGAACGAATCAACGCATTTGTTGGACATTGGACCAATTCTCTAATAACTAAATTTGTCCTTTATTTTGATCTTAAATTATACTTTATACTTCTTCTCAACAAAATCCATAGATAAATTAATTGTGAAATCAAATCAAACGAAAAAAATCTGAATTGAAATATAAATTTTTCTAAAAAGTCTCATATTTTTAAAGTAATCCACTGTTTGAGATAATGCCTTAAATTAATCGTGCACCTACTGGAAAACAACTCACCCATAATAAGATATTTTAGGCAAATAAAACTTGGGATTATTTCAAACGTCTGGGATGTTTCGGTGAAAATTGAGGGATAAAACTAAAAAAATTAATTGGGAAAATCGCCCAAAAAACTACCTTCACAGTAAATAACTAGAATGTTTGAAGTTTTTTTTCCATTAGTCGGATTCTGCTACTAGGTGCTATTTTCTGAGAAAATGATTTTTTCTTTTCTTTTCTGGGCTTTGAGAATTAATTTAAAATAATTTCTGTTGATATTGGCGTCTACTTTACGCGTTTTCTTTGTTTACCAATGTTTGTTTACACTCATTTATCCAAATAATCCTTATCTAACATAATAGTATTAACAATGAAACTCAGTTTGTGTGTGGTATTTGAACGACATAGGTGCAATGGTTCCTACAACAAATCGTCAAGTTTTTCAATTTAATCATATAAGTTTTAAAGATTATGGCCTGGCATTGGAAGCATGGATTAATTCGTTTGGACTGGAACAAATTTTAAATATCGCAAAGTTCTGCTTACGGGAAAAATTAAGAAAATTCAGTGGTAGCTTGTAACCTCGCTGGATTTCGTCCCACATGAATATCAATTATTTTCTGGAGAAGCATGAAAACTGGTTGAATTTGCATTTCATTGTTCCTGAAGATGTTAGCCAGGACCTACCTTCATCGTCATCATCAACAGCCGCAAGTATACCATCTCGTTCTCAGTCATTTAAACAATTATTCGATTGACTAAGACGGAGACAAACGGAAAGTTTTAGAAAATGTTCAGAGGATATGTTCGCTTTTGTCATGAAAAAAAGATTCAAATCTGATGACAATTCGGATCCTTTAATTTCGACTCTTAGACCGAAAATAATAAACATCAAACGTGATTTATTACCAGAGGCACAATCACTTATTGTTACTTAGAATATAGAAAAACAAATCCTAATTAAAATTAAGTTGTTAATTTTGGTTTAATTGTGATCGTTATTTAAATAAAACAATTTTATATAGGCACTTACATTTATTATAATTTTGATGCATCAATTATGCCTAGTATATTGACTAACAAAAGTAATTATCAATTATTGTATTAATTTTGTTCAATGATTGAATTTTTTGGTTTGTTACTTTTTCCTTTGTATAACTTTATTCTAATACCAATGTATCTGTCTTTCCATAGAATACTGTACTGTACCTATTCTCGTAGTATACAGGTACAATAAATGGTCCAATGATAGATAATAAATTATCTAACATCAAAATATCAAATCGAGAATTTTTACATATTTCCCCTAAAAGATCTGATCCTGTTTATCATATAATTAAATAGTCCATTCAAAAAGGTTTAAAACCGTACCAATAGTCTTATTCTAGGAGAACCAGAAGCGGAGATATTAATGAATGTCCAGTCCTCCCTAACACTCGTTCCACTGTGCGGCTGGTCCAGACTTATACAGAATGTTGGAAAAAAAAAACTAAATGATCTAGAAGTACAGTGGTACACTTACGAAGATAAAAATAGCAGGCCAACTAAGGTAATAGCTATGGGACTCCATCATACTTGTGAAAAACAGGATATTATTGTTGACTTACTACAAAAAATTTACAAAATTATAGATGCAGTGAATATCATCAAAAAAGAAAGGATAACAGATGACAAGGGTAAGGATGAACTCAGGAAAAGAAGGCTTCCCCTATTCATGCTTACTTTTGATCAAAAAGAAAATTTGGATAGAATATATAATATAAGTTCAATCCTAAAAATAAAAATTAAATTGTAACTTTTTCGGAAAACCGCAGATATGATACCGCAATGTAAAATGTGCCTAGACTTCAATCACACTAAAAAAAATTTGTCATCGTGAACCCAGATATGTAAAATGCTCAGGTAAGTATCTAACAATCGATTGTGTGTTAAGCCATAATATGAAGCCAACTTGTATCAATTGTCATGAGCAACATCCTTCAAGTTATATAGGATGTGAGGTTGCTAAAGAATTACTGAAAATGTGGAATCAAAGACACAAGCGCAACAAACAAAAGGCCAGTGTTCGTGGAATTCCAGCATACGACGATATTAAGATGAGAGAACCTATTGCTACCTCACCTTCAGTACGTAGGGATGATCGTTCTCCTACAGCAAGGAGTGAAGAAGAACCAACTCAAACTTGCAGTGCAAGAAGTGAGATATGATTCCAGCCTAGTTCTTCCTCACAAAAAACAAATTTTGAACTCCACCAGTTTAATACAAAACAAGACATTCCTAGTAAGGCAATTGAAGATCAAAATCAATCATTTGCGAAAATTCTGGAGAAACTTGAAGAACTGTCTCAAAAAATTGAACAAGTTAATGCGCGTGTACGGAGGATAGAATCCCAAAAGCAACAAAGTAAACATGTGTAGGACTCTAAGAATTGTGTCATGGAATGCAAATGGACTTCTACACCATCTATCGGAACTAGAGGTACTTCTAAATCGGGAAAGAATTGACGTGGGTTTGATAACGGAAACCCACATTACCAATAACCGACGGGTGAATTTGCATGGATTCAGCTTCTATCATGCTGCCCATCCTGCTGACAGGGCCAGAGGAGGTTCAGCTATACTTCTGAGAAGCACAATAAAGCATCATCAAGATGTAAAGATAGAAGAAGAATCTGTGCGAATGGTGGCAGTAAATGTACAGCTTATGGATGAAGGGAACTTCACAATATCTGCGATATATATCTTTAACCTCATTTAAATCTAAACTTTTCCAACATCTTCTAAATTCCCAATCAGGTGCTTTATAACCAATAAATAATTGATAGATATTTTCAACTTTATTGATTGATGAACTACTGTAAATATTCCTCACTCGTAATGAAATAATTTTTTTATTTTTTATTTCTGTTACCAGATGCTATCATGTATTTACTGTTTTTTTTTTTTTTTATAATTTTTTCCTTTTTCTTAAAACTGGATTTATTTGAATTTCATCTTCAAGAAAAAAAAAATCGGCTTCCAGTCAACTCCTTTATTGTTTTATATGATAAAACGTTTCGACACTATGGTGTCATTTTCAATTATTTATTTTTCTGCATTCCTTAACTTTAAATAAAATAACAATAATTACAATAATATAAAATTTGTTTACATAAATGTCCAAAAGATAACATACTATAAGTATAAATACCTGGAAAGTCAATATTTTTTAAAAATCATTTTTAAGGAGATCTTTAGTCCTCCATAGTCAAACTTATATTCCATTACACAAAAAACCAAAACCTTGATCCTTGAACCATCTAATCCTTTTTCTTATTTTTATTAGTCATTAGACTTTAGTGTAAATATAACTAATTATGTTCTAAAAGGTACATTAAATTTTTTTTTTTTTTTTTTTTTTATTTATGAATTTAATTTATTTATTTATTTTACTATATAATTTTTAAATAATATTTTATCAAAACAATTAATTAATTTTGAAAATATATGGAAATTTTTTTTTTTTTTGTTTTCAAAGTATAAGTATTCTTATGATCTATTATTTTTTAATTTCAAAATTATGGATGAATATAATTTACTAATTTCTCCTGCCTCTTTTCTATCGTTTACAGCATTTTCTAATTTATCATTTATAAATAAAGCCTCTAAATTTTTTCTTTTTATAGTATTATCTTCTCTATGTAGAATTTTAGGCTTATCGAAGTCAAAAGTGTGCAATTCCTTTTTACAATGTGCTGACAATGCTGTACTTGTTTTAGCTTTAGGTTTAATGTTATTTTGATGGTGATATATTCTGTTTTTTAAGTGTGTACTTGTTTGTCCAATGTATATTCCATCACAATTATTACAAGTAAGTTGGTATATTAAATTTTTGTTTTCCATAATTGGTATCTTATCCTTTTGACTTGTTATAATGTTTTTGATTGGGTTTCTTGTTTTGTGTGCTATCCTCATTTCTGGTATGTCATACATTTTAAAGGTTGGTTCGATTTTTTCTGATAAGCCTCTGATATAGGTTATACTATTATATTTATTTTTATTATGTTTTAATTAATAATACCTAAAGCTAAAACAAGTACAGCATTGTCAGCACATTGTAAAAAGGAATTGCACACTTTTGACTTCGATAAGCCTAAAATTCTACATAGAGAAGATAATACTATAAAAAGAAAAAATTTAGAGGCTTTATTTATAAATGATAAATTAGAAAATGCTGTAAACGATAGAAAAGAGGCAGGAGAAATTAGTAAATTATATTCATCCATAATTTTGAAATTAAAAAATAATAGATCATAAGAATACTTATACTTTGAAAACAAAAAAAAAAAAAAAAAAAAAAAAAAAAATTTCCATATATTTTCAAAATTAATTAATTGTTTTGATAAAATATTATTTAAAAATTATATAGTAAAATAAATAAATAAATTAAATTCATAAATAAAAAAAAAAAAAAAAAAAATTTAATGTACCTTTTAGAACATAATTAGTTATATTTATACTAAAGTCTAATGACTAATAAAAATAAGAAAAAGGATTAGATGGTTCAAGGATCAGGGTTTGGTTTTTTGTGTAATGGAATATAAGTTTGACTATGGAGGACTAAAGATCTCCTTAAAAATGATTTTTAAAAAATATTGACTTTCCAGGTATTTATACTTATAGTATGTTATCTTTTGGACATTTATGTAAACAAATTTTATATTATTGTAATTATTGTTATTTTATTTAAAGTTAAGGAATGCAGAAAAATAAATAATTGAAAATGACACCATAGTGTCGAAATGTTTTATCATATAAAACAATAAAGGAGTTGACTGGAAGCCGATTTTTTTTTTCTTGAAGATTTTACTGTTTTTTTTCCATAAGCCTAGTTCTTTTTATTGTAAATTTGTCTGTTTTTTTATTTTTATTTTGCATCACTTTTTCTGATTATCTACCAAAACATACCTGTTTAGTTATTTACTTTCAGGATATTTTGTAAATAAGTTTTTACTCAGATGTAGGCCTTTGGCCAGATAAATATTTTCTTAATTATGTTCATCTTTGTTAATTATGTTCTAAAGGGACCTGGTCCCAGAATAAAATTATTTTTCTATTTCTGTTTCTATACTGCCCTCCTAGGCAACGTCTTGGAAAAGACGATTACATTAGCCTTCTTAGAACGTTAGGAAATCTATATATCATCGGAGGTGGCTTCAATGCTAAAAACACAAGGGGCTCAAGACTAACCACAACTAAAGGTAGAGGGACTTTGCAAAGCAGAAAATTCAGCGAAGTCAAAGCTGAATTTCTCTTCAGTGGCACGCCAACATACTGGCCTATTGATATAAATAAAACACCTGACCTGATTGATTTCTTTGTGATAAAAGGAATATCTAGCAAATTCGAACAGCTGTTTTTGAAGAGATTGAAGCCACTATTAGAGGAAAGAAGTATACTACCGGATCACCAGTTCGGGTTCAGACAGCGACATTCCATGATTGAACAGGTGCATAGAATTTCTCACTTGATCGAGAATACTCTTGAAGAAAAGAAAGTTTTCTCGGCTGTTTTCTTAGAAGTAGCACAGGCTTTTGATAAAGTCTGGCATCGAGGACTAGAATTTAAACTGCATAGAGATCTTCCAGAAGAATTCTACCTACTATTAAAATTGTATATCTCTGACTGATATTTTAAGATAAGACAGGGTGATGAATATTCTTCCCTAAAGAAATAAACGCATTTCTTCTGCAACGAAATAGGCAGCGTGTTAGGCCCTATCCTATATTTATTATATGCAATGTATCTACGAAACAGAAGAGAAACAATGTGGCAACAGTTGCTAATGATACTGCTATATTAGCAGTAGGTGAATGATATAGAAGAAACTACTTGGAAACTCCAACACTCAATCATGGAGGTATGTGATTGGACCAAACGCTGGAGAATCATACTAAATTAAAGCAAATCTGTTCATTTTATAAATACATATAAATTTCACAAATAGAAAAAGAGATAAGCAAAAGATTTATATTAATAGACAAGAGGTACCGTATTAAAATACAGTCAAATATCTTGGAATGATATTGGATGCTAGACTAAACTGGAAAGAGCATTTGAAAAAAAAGAAAGAAGAGCTGAATATAAAATTTAGGAAAATGCACTGGCTGCTAGGAAGAAATTCACAACTTACAGTTGAGAACAAGCTTCTTTTATACAAGCCAGTCCTAAAACTGGTATGGACTTATGGAATTCATCTCTGGGTTTGTACCAACAAAAGCAACATGCAAAAAATCCAAATATTCTAAAATAAAGTACTCCGAAGTATAGTTGATGCTCCATGGTATGTCAGAAACAATAATTTGCATAGGGACCTCAAAGTAAAGTCTGTCAGAGAAGAGATTGGAAGGTTTGCAACCATAATCACAGTGAAAGAATTAAAATCCACGTAAACCCAGAATTGCAGAAAGGCGGCTTAAAAGAGTGAAGCCTAATGACTTGCTACTAAATATAAATAAACTATACAAAATAAACCATATCAAGCATGAATTACTGATGAGATAGTGTTTCTTTCAGTGAACTCACTTGAATAAAATATATCAGTCTTATGACATTTTATTTTAAATTTCAGTAATTAAATAAAAAAATAAAATGTATTAAGGTTAGTTATTATTCTCTGTTTTGCTTATTAATGTAATCTATATTAAAATATTCTTTTTCTTCAGGTTCGTAATTGTGAAGGCTGTGAGAAGAGATCTAATTCCTCAATTACCTCTTCCGAGGAGGCTAATCGATTATCTGAGTACTCCTCAGTATTATTCTGAGCAGCTCCCGGAACAGGATCCTCCATCTCCTTCCTCAATTCATCTCTTTGCCTTTTCACCACCGTAACTTATTTACTTTATTTTGTAACTTATTCATCTTCTAGTCTCTTATTTTTCTTTCTGTGAGTACCTCTTCGTTTGCTTTATTCCTTTTTTTCATCTGATATACTGGGTAGATATTTAAAGTAATAGATTTTATGATATAAGCCAATCAACGGAACTTGGTGTTATTTTTAACCAGTGATTAATTTTATTGTAAGTATTTATTAAGTTGTTTTTATTTCTAAGTCTGTATATTTAAGTAGTTGCACATATGAACACGTTTATATATATTTATCTATTTATTCTTATTCATGCATAGATATGTTTGTATGTTAGCATTTAATTTTGCACTACTTAATTTGAATATTATTTTCTTTTGTCATTTTGTTCCATGGTAATATTGGTAATATTAGATGAGTCAGTGTCAGTGTTCAGTGTATGATAAAACAAAATATTTATTTGTCAAAATTCATATTTTACAACAGACTTTAGTCACACTGAAAATGAATAACGTTTTTATTTAATATTAAAACCGATCACTTATTCTAAATCTCCATCAATGTTAACTATGTGCATTGGAATCTGTATTACATTTTACTTGATTATTTTGAATGAAATATTTTTTGTTAGAAAAATTCATTGTTAATTTTTTTTTAAATTTAAATATATTTTTTCTTAAAAGCCAATTGGGATGAGCTGAGAAACATATCCAATCCATCAATTAATCATGGTTTTATTAAATGTGTATAACTCATTGAAACATAAATAGTGAACGACAATCAAAAATATGAATTTATTAAAATATATCATATTCTGGTGAGAATTTCATACAACTCCAAAATTCCATTTTTCTCATATAGTTAAAAATATATTTTAAATGAATTGAGTTTCCATAACAACTTTTAACCATAACAAAATGAATATTATTTAAAAAATTGTTATCCAGTTCTTATAAAGTTATTATTCCAAAATTGACTGTATTCATGTTTATTTATAGCACATTAGGAATAACAATCCAAATTCAAAACCTGAATTCATTTAATGATTTTTTTAATTTACAGCATTTTTTGGCTATGGTGCAATATACTATACCAGAGCATAGTGAATCTTCGAATTTTTTAAATTGATTTGTATTTTTTAAAATCACGCTTCTACTGTATTCCTTTTTGATTAAACTATTTCAACCCAAGCATTAGTTTGTCAGTGATTATTTAAACATTATCTTCAGTTCTCACATCAATTAAGAAGAAGTCAGTAACTACGCATTGAAATATATATACCATTGTCTTCATTTATCCTGTGAGTAATTGTTCCACGTGTAGCTAAGTTCAGTCTGCATTTATAAAAGTTGGCAATGTAAAGGAAATAAGTACTTATACATATTAGGGATTTGCGCAACATGTATATTTTTGCTCATTACTGTTATAGCACTGACTTACATCAATATCACAAAATAATTAAAACCCTGCTTGTAGAAAGAAGGAAGAAAAGAAAATAACAGCATATTTTATATTAACATATTCGTTAAAATGTTCTACTTATATATGGTTTTAATTCATAATTAATTTAATTCTTAGTAGCTTAATAAAATATTAAAAATTGTGTATAAAAAAGGGTGTACAAATGGAGGGACAAGTATATTTGAACTGTGAAGTAAAAAATTAAGAGGCCTCATTTGTAGCATTTTTAATAATAAGTGTATACATAGTATATTTATTGTATTAAAGTAGTGCAATATCATTCTCAATGATTTATATCGTATTGTAAATTACTTTTTTAAATAATAAAAATTCATTGTATTTTTAATCTCAGGCATTTTAAGGCAACAAAGATTATTTTATGTGGCTCTTTACATGGTATTTTATTGCCTTTTCCTTGCCTAACAATCAAGATATTGTGATTTATAGAAACTAGTCTCATGAATTAGAACTTTGTATTGATGTATTAATATATTGTATAAATATATTAATATGCACACTTCAGATTTTTTTTTTTGAAAAAATAGTTTTTTGTTGATAAGTAATTATTTGTCCTTAAGATAATACCAAAGTAACAAAATATTAGTGAGTTTATATGAAATTTAAATTAATAAAAAAATGCATAATATAATAATGGATAAAATGTTTTAATTTATTACTTTTCTTAAATTTAAGCTTTTTATTTTGTATATATATATTTCATTTTTAAGTATTTCGATTATTTCCTTGTAATTAGTTGAATTATTGATAAAAAGAATATTACATGCTCCTTTTAGTATAGCATGGTGAGCATGATATTTGGTACAAGGAGAAAAGATTGTGTTGCCTTAAATGATAGGTAATTACCATATATATATATATATATATATATATATATATATATATATATATATATATATATATACATATATATATTTGTCTGTGTGTACATAGACATTAGATTTGTACTGTACAAAATTGGAAGAACTGTTCTCCTGCCACTGGTGTTTGATCTCATTGAAGCACTTCTCCCTCCTATGCAAGCTTGTAAATGTAAATATATGTATATATAATTTGCACCCAATATTAGATGGTGTAATTGCTCTTCGGAGCGTGTGTTACAATATTAGCGGTATTTTAAGCAATCAGATTACAATTGTGAATTTAACACTCATTTTTTTGATGTGTGAAGGTTTGGATAAGTATTCTACAATATCTAAAGGAACAATATCTTTTGTTATGGCTTTTCATTTTTTTCAGATAATATTTTCATTACATTATTTCTTTTCTTGGATGTTGAATATAATATATTTTTAGTTAAATTAAATTTTACCTGGCGTATTGAAATAAACTGTAGATTCACTTTTTATAAAGAAATTAATTAAGTATAGAGCATGGTTAGGAATAGTTTTCACTGGGTTTCAATTTTAAGAGGTTTTTTTTTGTTTAGGTGCTTTTATTTTTAGTGCAATATGTTAGTTTCACAGTATTTAACAATATTATCAATGTGTTTGGTTTCACTGTTAATTTTAAATTTGAATGGAGTTAGTTCATCATTGACATTTTACTTATAGTCAAGTTGATGGTGGATGACCAAATAGTAGTTAACGGCCAAATGTTAAAATATTCAATAATATAATCATCATAATCACTTTTCAGTAATATTTTTCTGTTATAGTAACTTCTTAATTATTATGAAGTAGGTGTGATGAGCTCTTGAAAAACACACAGCCCTCATGTTTATTACTACCATTGTAGTCGTTTCACAAATTAATTCTTAGGAGTTGTAAAAGTAGTTACTGAAAAATTGAAAATGCAGAATTATTGCTAGTTTAAAGTAAAAAAGTTGGAGGCCTGAGGGTGTGATTAATTGGTATTTTATGCAATAAAAAACGAAACATAATGTAATAAATATCTGAATATTCTATTTGAATGAATTTGGCTGTCATTCTATTTGTATTTTCTATTTACTATGTGTAAACATCACACATTGATATATTATATTGTTTTTGCAAAAAAAAAATAATTATTCATATTCAAAAATGAAATTTTTACCAGTGCTGCTAACTGTGAAGTTGAGTTTTAATTAAGAAATTTTGTTTTCTTTTGACTAAGTACTATACAAAGAAGTGATCTGATTTGTTTCCATTCTGAACTGCCAGGTTTTTCCAGATTTCAATGTCCTGTTATTTTAACCTCATTTAAGCAATTAAAGAAATAATAAAAAAAATTTTTGTCTGCTTTTTATTTTTTAATTCTGCTTTTTTCCGTCCGGCTATTGAAGAAATAATGCCTTGAAAGGTCAACCTTAAAAAAAATAAGACTTTGAAAGGTTAACCTTAAGCCACTGGTTGGTTTTGAAAACTTGAACTTTAACATCCTTAGTTAGTCGAATTTTGAAACAGGGTGTCAGTAGTCAGATATGAAAAATGCTGTCAGTAAAAATTTTGAAATATAACTTTTATGTTGGTAACTTGGTAACCATAGTTATCATTAAAATTATTTAAACAGTAGCTTTTGATTATGAACAGTTATTTATTATTCATTTTAATATTGTATTTGTTTCTGGCCACTGTGTACTAAACCTACAATGAAGAACCCTAAACCTATGATAAAGGATCCTAAACATATGATAAAGAATGTTTTAATTCCTTAATTTATTATAGCTTGTTCTCATCTTCGCTAGCTTATTTTGAAACTTTATGTTGCACTGTAAGGATTATTTCTTGTTCAATAAAATTTAAATTTTGTCATGTAACAAAATAATCAATAGGATGTTTCAGGTGTTTTTAGCATCTTTATTTTTTCTTAGTAAAGTTGTAAATAAAAAAGCGATGATTACAAAGTTGTAACATGTATTTAGAGGCTTATTTCACTTTATTGTTCTGTTCTGGAAGTATAGTTGTGTAAATGATCTCCCTGATTGTTTTCTATATTTTATCTTTTTTGCTAATGCTATATGTACCTATGAATCTATACCTATAACTAATGCCACAATATCTGACAATAGTAGTTAAAGAATTTCACCTCACAGTCCTTATATTCTTTAATATTTAACCTTGTGTTTTAGGATTAGTTGCATTCTTATTTTCATTTTAATATTTTTAATTTGCAATAGGCATGGTTTAGAAATTATTTAAACTGTGAAAATTAAATTAGACCTGGTGTGTAAACCTTTAAAACTGTTCAGTATTTTATTTATCATATCCTAATTTTAAATTTTTTTTAGGTTGGTAACCTTAACCCTGTTCAGCGGTATACAGGATAATATATCCTACACCTCCCTCTAAAAATGTTAGAAAATATGATTTTCAAATAAATAAATTTTTAAATTTCCCACTCTTCTGCAACAATTAACTAGAAAGCGCTTGTATCATGTATTTTGAACTATTTTTGTGGTATTAAAAAAAATTATATATAATTATTTATTAATAGAAATTATTAAATTGAGCTCTAATTGGTTAATTGCAGTTTTTATATATTATAATAGAGATTGAAATTTTCCCTATAAGCCCTTCCTCCATTCTTTAAAATTAAGAATTAATTTGAACATTATTTTCGAACAAGAAACAAATATTTTTTTCTTTAAATATTAAAAATAACTGTTATTAATTTACTTTCTTCTGATACTAAAATGTCTAGAAAAAACAATGTTTCAATTTAATGACATAAAAAAAAATTATTAGCGAGTTTTTGGGTTACACCTGCACAACCCTATATTCAATCCTTCCTATTCAGTTTGGAAGTTAAAGTTTGAATTATTATCCAACATATATCAACAAAAAAAAAGAAGAAAGAAACTGATACAGGTCTTTCCAGTGCGTGTGTGTGGTGATCATTTTTCCTTCCAAACCTATGTAATTATTATTGTCAGTAGGCAAATTTTAATATTTTTAGCATACCCAACTTCAGTGTACTTGAATATAAGTTTTTGAAGGATTTATTGGCAGGAACTTCTACTTAATGGAGATATCAGTAGAAAATTATTTACAAAATATTAAGTTACAGTTACTGGAATGTGTTCAATTTAAAGTTGTTCTATATTGTAAGGTCCATTGCAACATGTTTGTATGATTGATGGAATAGAATGGTCTCTAAATTTATTCAACCTTTTAAATGTTTATGGAAGCCTTCTTTTTTATTTGTCATAAAATCTGTTTTCAAATTTCATAAATATGTTATCCTTTATTATTATCAAGTTATCACTTATTAGTTTATGATGTGATCTTGCATTCTAATAACTTCTAAGAATCTTGTGAAATTAAATATTTGGTGCCTCTGATTTGTACTGTTTGTAAAAAAAAAAAAAAAATCCTGTCTTGCCTTCAGAATAAAAATAATCAGCTTTTAAATGGAAAATTTTTATTGATTGCCTAAATGGCTGATATATTTTTATTTAGTGTACTAATATCACTGTAACACATGTTGTAAATTTTATTTTATTGTTTCTCAATTGCATAAGTTTGATTTAATGTACAAATAACAGCTGTATACTTCAAAATCAAATGATGCATTACTGTTTTACATAAAGCTGTTTTGACAAGGATTTCATTATTATAAGATCATTCTTTTAAGAACGTTAAATCAAATATGATTTTGGGTTATGTTTATAAGTTTTTTGTTGTACTTTTTTTTTTAATATTTAGAAAGGGACTGAAATATAAATATTTATGAATAGTGTAGTAATTTAGGGAAGTGTTTAATTTACTACTTTATAGAATATTAAACAATGGTAATTATCCATTTTTAATGAAAATCCAGGAGTATTTGGAAAATCTTCCTGTAACAACCGACTTTTTTTTCATTTTGTAAATTAAACTTACATTTTTCATAGAGAAAAAATAATAATGATAACAAAGAGCTTATGAATTTCTTCAAGCCTTCCTTGAATATATATATATATTTTTTTTGTTAGTCATACATAAATTGGTGTGGAATGATATCACCAACTATTAGATCTTGTGATATTAGACATCAGGGATATAAATTAAAATATAATTTAAAAAATACACGTTTTTAACCTTTAATACATATTAAAAAGATTTTTTAGTGAGTCTGTAAAATTGTAACAGCTGCAAATTGCAGGCGGTTTCTTAAAGGAATGTGTGCAAGTATTTGTTATGTTTTTAGACATGTCAAGTATTGTGAGTTCATAATAAAAATTTTTGTTAAATCAAAACTCTTTTTACTGCCTTTTCTGTTACTATGAGTGTTATTGGTATGCTCTTTAACTTAGCTGTGATTTTCCATTCACACACACATGTATATATTAGGGTGTCCCAGGCTACAAGGGCGAAATTTTTTTTTTCGAAACGCATACCCTCTCAGTTTTTTTCATTTCAATCTAAAACCTTAAATATTAAATATTGCGAAAGGATAACGATAACCCCTGCCGACTTGACGCCAAAGTTTAAATATAAAAGTTAGCGTGGAAGATGTAGAGAGATTGTATAGTTTGTTGTTTAAATTCAGTAAATAAAACACTTAATGTGATTATAATATTATTTAATATTTATTTATTGTAAAAGACAAATTTATCATGAAATTTTCTTTTCAAAGTTAGATTTTTTACAGTCAAGATATACGTTTCTGTGTTCTTGTAATAAAAATTGCTTCTGCACCTCTTCACCAGTGATTAAACCATGAAAGTCTTGCATTAATTTAACCGCTCTTTCTGCAGCATCGTTAACTGCTTTCAGTGTCAGAAGCCTCTTTTTAGCTTGTTAGAACGAATCACCATTTGACCATGAAGAAGGGCTCTTGTTGAGAAAACTCATCAGTTTTGAGTCGATTAAATAAGAACTTGCTTTTGACAGAGACGAAGTCATCGATCTCTTTCTCTGAAATTAAATTAGAGGGATAGGTTAACAATCGCATAGTAAACTATAAAAGAAATTCAAAGCATAATTCACATGTAATATATACCAAAAAGTGGTCTACACAGTTCTTCATTGGATGCGATGTAAAGTTTATCATGAGGTGATGGGTTTTCTTTTGCTAAGTTAGCAACCATTTTTACTTTAGTTTCTTGATCGACATCATCTTCAAATAAAGACAAAACAGACACTTCATCTGTCAAATACCATAAATGATCGCAAAACTTCTGTAAAGCTGCTTTGGAAATGCTTTTGTCTATCGTCTCGTAAACTTTCATGGACTTTAAAAAGCACAAATCCTGATAAGGATGGCTCTCGCCATCTACCGAGCTTGGTGCATAGCACCTGGAGGCCGAATCTTAAATTTCTTTTCTGTATCACCTAGATGCTGTCGATGGAGCTAAAGATGAAAAATATTTAGCACGTCGCTTTTCCTTCTTTGGTTTCTACGGCGCGCCTTTTCTTCTTTTTCTGTTAGTTTTTTGTCCACTCCGGCTAAGTGACCAGGCCGACCTGGTTCTCTTTGGCGCTGCAAGAAGATCCTATCTTCATTTATTTTAATTAGCTGAAGCGTATCGGCATGTGCAATGTCAAATAAATTGTTCATGTTGGAAAGAAACTCTTGTCGGCGCTATTCAAACACTTCTTGTGTTTTTTCCGCATTTTTTTGCAAATCCCTCCTAACTTGGCATATTGCAACTAGTTTCTTAACACAGTTAGGTATTGATTTCGTCGGTATACGTGCCTTTTCCCAGTAATTAATGCACTCACGAGTAGTAAGATTTGCACTTTCATTGACACTTAAATTCACTTCACGAATATTATAGAACAGAACTTCTAGTACTTGTCCATTAGAGGGAAGTTTCGTATCAGTAATTTGATGTTTTACTTCCCCTATTAAAAATATCTCCTTTTTGGAACTTCGTAACTCCACTGACATGTTGACTACTCAAAAGTAATGCGTTTAACTTATAAAACAAATAAGTAGTAACCAGCATTAAATGCGAGATTTCCGTCTCCTAATACTGTACAAGTACAGACACATTTAAATGCAAGTCGGCATGGGTTATCGTGATCCTAAGTTCCTGAAACTTTATTTTTCAATGATTTGAGACCATTCAAACAGAATTAGAGGGTATGCGTTAAAAAAATATCACTTTAATTTTCTTGGGACATCCTAATGTGCATACATAACTTTTAGAAGATAATCCGCTTCTAAATCTTTTACTTGAAACAACAAACTATACGAGGGATGATCAAAAAGTTCCACTGATTTTTTATTAATTTATTTAAAAAATCTACAGGCTATTGGACGTCGTCCCCTTCAAAGTACTCTCCTTGGGAAGCTATACATTTTTCCCAACGATGTTTCCACTGTGTGAAGGACTTTGAGAAATCATCTTGTGAAATGGTGTGTAGCTGCTCCAGCGATTTTTTTTTAATGTCATCTACGGACTCAAATCTCTTTCCCTTCATGGGTCTCTTAAGTGTTGGAAACAAGAAAAAGTCTGCAGGGGCAAGGTCAGGTGAATATGGAGGCTAGGGAATGACCGTCATTCCATTTTTGGTGCAGTAGTCGCGAATGAGCAGTGCGGAATGAACAGGCGCATTGTCATGATGCAGCACCCACTCACCGCTCCGCAACAACTCTGGTCTCTTCCTCCTTATTGCCTCGCGCAAATTTCTCAGGGTTTGAAGATAACGAAAGCGGTTAATGGTCTCACCTCGTGGAAGAAATTCATGGTAAACAACACCCTTCCAGTCGAAAAAAAACAGTAAGCATGACCTTGACGTTTGATTTGACCTGACGTGCTTTTTTGGGGGTTGGGGAGGATTTTGTCTTCCATTGTGATGACTGGACCTTCGTTTCCACGTCGTAGCCATAAACCCACGTTTCATCTCCAGTAATGACTTGTTTTAAGAAGTTTTCATTGGCATTTGCCATTTCAAGAAGTTCCTGACAAACTTGAACTCTGTGTTCTTTCTGCTGCTCAGTCAACAGTCTCGGAACAAACTTTGCAGCCACCCTTCCCATCTGCAAATTTTCTGTTAAAATCTGTTGACACGAACCAAATGAAATGTTTAATTCTTCAGCCATCTCACGAATGGTTAGTCGACGATTAGAACGCACGAGACTGTTCAATCTTGCAACATGATCGTCGTCAGTCGAAGTTGATGGGCGCCCTGAACGAGAATCATCTTCACACGATGTCCGGCCTTCCTTGAACCTTTTGTACCACTCATGACACCTTGACCGACTCAGACATTCATCACCGAAAGCCACTTGCAACATTTGAAAAGTTTCAGTAAACATTTTACCCAACTTCACACAAAACTTTACGCAAACGCGTTGCTCTTCCTTTACATTCATTTCACAAAATCGCCGAACACAAAAAACTTTTTTTTACGAAAACAGCAGTAACTTTGCAATGAAGAAGGTTATCAACAAACTGAATAAACAGCTGAGCTCAGGAAGAGTCACGCTAAACAATGCTGCCAACCGCACTGCTCAATGACACTCCATTGCCGCGCAATCTCAACAGTCCTGGAACTTTTTGATCACCCCTCGTACGTCACAGCCATGGGCACTGGTGAAGACGCCAAATTGTCTTGCGTCGAAAGCGAATTAAAACCTACATGAAAACATCCGACGACGGCGTCATTCGAGAGCTTCCGACGGATTGACGACAGTGACGACGCGTGTAACGGGGGAGGGGTGTGGTGAAAAGCGAGTACAAGTGGCTGAGAAATAGAATCGGTGCCTAATCCTCGTTAATCGAACGATTTTTAAATATATTTTTTTTATAAAATAAAATATAGGGCATATAAAAAAAAAAAAAAAATGACCGTCTATTTTCATACAGGCCATTTTCACCTTCCCCATGGAGAGAAGATGGTGACGAACAATATCTTTCGACACACCACACTCCCTGACAAGTTCGCGAGTACTCGTGGACGGATTTGACTCAACAGCTTCCTTCAGAACCTAAACTGAGGCTTTTTTTGAAGAGTGTTAGTAAACAAGCTTAGAGAATGCTCTAAAGGGATTATTAAGTGTTGGTACATAATAAATACGTGGGTGAATCAAATATAAACGAGACTTTTTGTCCTGGAAGCCCAGCGAAGGTGCGGGAACGTTCCCGCGTTTAGGGGTGTTGGGTAGGGATGCCAGGAGTGGGGGAAGCAGGCGGGCGGATGCGCTCGAACTCACCAGTTCGACGATGTCTGAGCAGGATGTATCCCCCTCGATTGCGCAGCGTATTATCATCAAATTTCTTGCTGCTGAAGGTGTAAAACCGGCTGAAATCTTGAGAAGGTTGACTGTACAGTTTGGGGAAGAGACACTTTCTCGTGCCAGAGTGTTCGCATGGCATAAACAGTTTGTGGAGGGTCGTGATCGTGTTCAGAATGAAAGCCATGACCGCAGACCCCGCTCCAGCATCACAGCAGACAACATCAGCCGTGTTCGACAGCTTATTGAAGGTGACAGACGTCTAACCACCAGTGCCATTGCAAGTGAGGTTGGGATAAGCTATGGAAGCACTTTTTCCATACTCACAGAGGAGCTAGGGTTTCGTATGGTGTGTGCCAGGTGGGTTCCTCGACTTCTCACAGCTGAGCAGAAGCTGGACCGTTTGCAGGTCTGTGAAGGTCTTCTTGCAAGATTTCAGGCTGAGGGAGCCTCATTTCTCACTCACATTATCACCTGTGATGAAACTTGGGTGCACCATTACACCCCTGAATCAAAACAAGCGAGTATGGAGTGGAGACTGAAAGGGGAGCTTGGACCAGTGAAAGCCAAGTCACGGCTGTCAGCTGGGAAGGTTTTGGCTACCTTGTTTTTTGACCAGCGTGGCTTGCTGCATCTTGATTTTTTGCATGAACGCAGGACTATCAATGCCGCATACTACTGCGGCATTTTGAATGAAGTCAGACTTGCATATCGCCGCAAAAGAAGGGATCTACCGATGAGAGAAGTGATTCTTCTTCAGGACAATGCTCGCCCGCATACTGCGGCCCTGACAAGAGAAAAATTGGAGCAACTGGGCTGGGAGACGCTAGAACACCCTCCCTACAGTCCAGACTTATCACCATGTGACTTTCACCTGTTTGGCCCACTCAAGGAAGCTTTGGGAGGTCAGAGATTCGTCAGTGACGATGAGGTTGAAGCCTGCGTGCTCAATTGGCTGAAGACACAACCTACTTCATTCTATGAGGACGGGATTGGAAAATTACCTATGCGCTGGGAAAAATGTATTTCCAAATCAGGAGACTATGTAGAAAAACGAGGTGTACTTTTCTTTGTGTTCAAAGTAAAAATAAAAAAATTAAAAAATAAGTCTCGTTTATATTTGATTCACCCACGTAGCATTAAAATATTTACAGACTTTTGAACTGAGAAATTTGATAAAACGGTCATTTTTTTTGTATACACCCTATTAATATTTGCGTAGTTGAAGCAAATTTGTCCGGAACACCCAAAAAGCGTGTTGTTAGTAATTTAATTATCTCCACACCTAATAAAGTTACTGTAAAGACTACTCCAAAAAAAAGTGAAATGTGTTCAGAAGTCCCCTATCCGTGGCGGTGCTTAACCATCTCAGCCATCCTGGTTCGCTTCTCGGTCAGTCATATCCCTTCTTTTCACTAATCCTATATCTGCGTGTTCTCGCAATTTGCGATGTATACACGGGGAGAATTTTAATTGAACATTACTTTACAAATTAGAAATATGTATAGAAAAAGTCGCTTAAAGTCGATAGGATGGTTTGGCTGAAGCGCTTATTCGCCGAATCAATGCCTCATTCTTCAAAAGAAAATTTGAAACCTCAAGGAACCCCTCTGAGTCATTTAAAATCAAAAGAAAGAGAAGGACCTATTAATAAGACATCACTGATGAGCCAGAACAAGATTAATAGATCGCCCCAAAGTAGTGTAGCTACCAGGAATGCTACACCTAAATCTGTTGAAGCAAATTTGTCCGGAACACCCTAAAAGCGTGTTGTTAGTAAATTAATTATCTTCACACCTAATAAAGTTACTGTAAAGACTACCCCAAAAATTGTGAAATATGTTCAGAAGTCTCCAAGCAAATACACAGCTCTTGTTAAAAATGAAACAAATATATTGTTTCAGCAATGATGTTTTAGCAGTACCATTAGAAGAAAGTAATCCTTAATTTAACGACGTTTTTATGGAAAGTGGCAATATAATGGAGAGATTAAATCGTTCTTATTCTGCAAGTTCTATTTTACGACTCAAAAGAAATCCTGGAGTAAGGAAACTATTAGAAATATAGAAACATGTGTTGACAGTTCAAATAGCCTGAAAAAATATATTAAAATGTACATATCGCTGGTCCGGAAGTATAATTTCCAATTGTAATATTGCAATTGTAAAATTGTCTTGGCGGGCTCATAACTGCATTTACTAGATTTTTGTCAATCGACATAATTGTACTTATCAAACTTGCCACTAGAGGGAAGATCGGTCGTTATATCCTGCATGCTTATTTACCTTTCCCTCCTGCAGGATAACGACTCATTTGTTCAGTTAAGTGTGCTCTCCGTGATCCGGAACGATATCGACTCAACTGCCGATTTTTTCATCAATTTTCTTTTAAATGGCGTTTTTGTCATTTTTTGATTGAGGATCAAAAAGTGAAGTGAAAATCGGGAGATCAAATTTGATCGGAGATTTGACCATTGATTACGTTAGGTTGGCAATGGTGCAACCCAATTCTATTTGATCACACATCAAAATGTGGGATTGCTGTGGTGGAACCAAGCCTTAACATTTAACTTTGGGTGAGTTTCTTTGTTGGTTGAAACGAACTCCAAGATATCATTATGTATATAAAAATAAAGAATAAAATGTACATAATTTTTTTTTTTATATTCGTAGCCTGAAATGGCGGACGAAGGCCCAACCAAGGAGAGGGCCCGAACCTCTATGCTAGTCCTAAAGAGAAAACAACATCACGTCTTCGGCTTCACTGCGTTTCAATAAAGACATTTTAGCACCTGGTTCAAATGAAGCAAATGGATCAGAAAATACTCAACCTAAAAAAGGCAAGAAAAGGACCAGAAATGAAAACAATTGGAAACAAAATGTCTCTAAAAGATTAAAGAACTTAGGGAAAAGTTACAAATCCAAAACTATCGAGGCATGGAAGATGAGACCCCCTTGTTCAGATAACTGTGTTTTATCATGTTCACAAAACTTCCTCAATGAGAAGAGATTTCACCTGTTTAATGAATACTGGGGTTTAGGTTCATTGCAGCGCCAACGTGATTTTTTGTATTCGTGCATCGAAAAATTTGTACTCCGTTCCCGTCGTATATATTCCTGTCGACCAAGGAAGCCTAATTGCTGTTTTTATTTAATGAACAATGGCAAAAGAATCCGGATTTGTAAAACTTTTTTTATTAATACTCTTGGGATCAGCGAAAGGGCAGTCCACACTATGATCGGAGGAAAATTTGCAGGAAACGGATTTGCACCATTAGATAACCGAGGAAAACATGATAAACATAAAAAAATCCATGAAGAAATTTTAAATTCTGTAAGGCATCACATAAATGAAATACCAAGAATAGAGAGTCACTATGTGAGGAGAGGCATTGCTAGGGAATTTATAGATGGCGCATTAACAATTGCTGACATACATAGACATTATTGTTCAGAACGCTCTATAATTAATAAGCCTGCTGTGAACTATGATGCATTCGCTAAGATATTTAATACTGAATTTAATATTGTTTTCTCTTCCTCAAAAAGGATCAGTGTGAGAGTTACAAGAATGCGTTAGACAAAACCGAGCTTGAAGAAGGTTACAAAAAACACCAAGAAGAATAAGAACTTTGTAGAATTGAAAAGAATTTTGTTAAAGAAAAGGCAGAAAAGTCTGAAATACAACCTGCAGTTTATGATTTGCAAGCTGTGCTACCTGTCCCGATGGGTCAAACATCAGCATTTTTTTTAAGTCGCGATTAAACTGCTTCAACTTCACAGTAAGTTCTATCAACCACCATTTATAATTATCAATTAAAGCAACTAACTGACTTGTGTTTTTTTTAACCGAAATTATAACGTCAAAAACTAACTGCTATTTTTGGCATGAGGAAGTAGGTAACTGAGGAACCAATGAAATTGCCACTGGAGTATACCTGTACATCGAAGAGCTCTCTAGAAGCAGACCAGGGAGTGACATAGTATTTTATTCCGATAATTGTGGGGGCAACAAAAAAACATGTGAGTAGAAAACAAAAGAGGAATAGGTTTTTGAGTAAGGAAGGTTGGCTACTAATTTGCTTATTAAATTTGCAGGTTCATGATGACAATGCCTTTGTTTGCTGTCGGACATCCAGATGTCCATTCTATAACTCATAAATACCTCATTCGAGGTCACATTCAGAATGAGGGTGATGCAGTGCATAGTGTCATTGAAAGAGGTTTAAAAAGGACCAAAAGATCAGGACCTATTTATGTTTCTGACCAATATGTTTCGGTTATCAGAAATGCGGAAGCTCGTGTTCGATCAGTTGCTGGGGGAGCTGAAAGAGGAAGGGTTCCTTGCCACGGCCTACGTCGACGACCAGGCAGTCATCCTGGCAGAGAACAGCAGAGCCAGACTGAAGACGCAAGCTGAGAGGTGCGCCAGTCTCGTAGCAGAATGGTGCGTGAGGAGGAAGCTGAGAATGGCCGCTGCCAAGACCCAGGCCATACTCCTCAGAGACTCCACTGACAGGGCTCACCCTATCATAATGGACATAGAAGGGGAGAGGGTCAGGCTGGGTGAGGAGGTGACATACCTAGGATAAAAGTTTAGGAGAAACTTCGACGCCACTACTCACCTGGGATACCTGAAGGATAGGGTGACCCTGTCACTGAACGGACTAGGAAGAATAGGGGGTGCATTTTGGGACCTCCGGAACCCGGCAACGATGACCATTTATAAAGGTGTGGTCTTGGGTATCCTGAGGTATGCATCCCCGGCGTGGAGCCGCAACCTCACGCAGCTGCAAAAGAGGAGACTGGCGACAATACAGAAATTGGCTCTGCTGCGAGTAACGAAGACTTACAGAACGGTGTCGCATGAGGCGGTGCAGCTGGTTGCCGGAGCGATGCCCCTGGACCTCGTCCTGAAGGAGGACACTCTGAAATACGAAATGAAGATGCAGGGGCTAGCAGCGCTCCCGGAGGGACTCCGACAGAGGACCGGTGAGACCCCGAACATGTGGAAGAAGATAGTGAGGGAGGACTCCATTCACGAGTGGAACGGGCGGCGGATGACGAGCCAGAAGGGCTCTGCCTTGAGGAAGTTCTTCCCCACCGTCCGGTCGAGACTGGCGGCGACATGGGTCCTCCCTGACTAGTGTGTCTCGCAGGTCCTGATAGGACACGGCGGGTTCCGGGGAAAGTTGAATGAGCATAGGAGAGATATCGACCCCTATGCGGTGCACCGCTTGTGGGGTCCCTGAGACGGCAGAGCACGTGATGCTCTCCTGCACTGAGGACCGGACGGATGGTGACCGGACGGATGCAGACCGGCCAGGATGCTTAAAAGGTGCTGCCCCATCAGTAAGGTGCACATCCGTGCACTGGGCAGCACCACAGAATAATTTGTATTTAATGTACTGGATTAAATTAGATGGTATCCCCCCATCTTATATAGAATAAGAATTTAATAAATAAAGTGTTGTTTTTTGGCAGTGGTGGGCGTGCGTAAACTCAACGTATCCAATTTATCTTAATAGAATGGCCTATAAATAGGTTTAATTTTTCTATTAGAGTAGTTTATAAACATGTATGGGTTATGTCGATTTCCAAACATCTATTAAATGGATTTGTGAGCCCGCCAAGGCAATAAATTCATTTTCACAAACTTTTACAGTTGCGTCATTATACTTACGGAGCAGCGATATGTCCTTTAACATATACGTTTCGGAATTGCTCAGCACTATTTTACGTATGTGTTCTCTAACACAAAATAAACACAAAAGTTCATATCTCAAACTCATTTATTAAACATATATCAAAGGTTAAAGGTTTATTATTTATTATGACTATGTATCTATGTATCAAATATTATAACATTTAGAATAACTGTTCAAAGGGGCCTCGGTTTTGTTGAATGCAAAATTCAGCACGACGAATCCATGCTTCTCTGGCTCTTCGTATAGAATCAGGATTGATAAACCAACTTTATTTATTCTGGGACCAAGTCCCTTTAGAATAGCAATCATGAAGAACAAAAACAAACATAATATACATATGACCAGAAGGCTACATAGTAATACGGATCATGAAGTAATTAAAAGTGAGAAAAACGTAATAAAAATAAAAATAGAAATGGAATAACTAAAAAGTACGAAACTTGACAGGATTTTAACTAATTGAGGCGTTGACATTGAAAAGGAGGTAAGCGCCGAAATTGCCGAATTTTTTTTTCACTGAAACAGAATGTTTGTTATGATATAATCAAGTAAGCATTAGCTTTTGTATTAATTGTGACACCTTCTGTTTTGTTAATAAAGATTCATTCCTTTCATGCTGTTTAAACCATAAACATGTGTTACTAAATTTCTATATATTACTAATAGGTTATGGGCCCATATATAGACAGAGTTACTTTCGCATTTATAATATTAGTATGGATTAAGTTTACTGCGTTTATTAGATTAAATTTTTTTGGGCGATCAACATCTAGGTTATTACGCCCTTTGCACTTTTATGTATATTACGGTCTTTTAATTTATTTTACTTTTTTAATTTTCTTTGGTTTGCGTACAATTTTTTCTTTTATCTATTTCCTAATTTATACTTTAATTGCGTCTTATATTTTATGGTAGAGATCTATTTCTTTAAAAAGGTTTATTATTTTATCTATTGTATTTTTTGAATCTTCTAGTGCAAGCTCTATAGACCGGGGTATTTTATTATTTTCAAAGGTTTTTTGTAGTAATGTACAATCTTCTATTATATGTTTTATAGTCATTGTTGATTGACATGATTCGCAATGTGGTTGGGGCTCTTTGGTAATTAAATATGAATGAGTCAGGTTGCAATGACCGATCCTCAGCCTAGTCGCAACCACTTCTTCTCTTCTATTCCCTCTTATTGCACTTGTCCACTGCTTCGTACTTTTTTTTATATTTCTAAGTTTGTTAGTCAGTGGTATTTCGGCCCGAATGGATTCCCAATTTTTCCTGACCCTGTTCTTTAAAAATGCCTTTACATCGTTCGGCTCATATATTTGTGGAGGTGGGCTATTCATCATTGCAGCTTCTTTGGCAGCTTTATCCGCAGCTTCATTTCCAGGAATTCCGGAATGTCCAGGGATCCAGAGAAATGTTACGTTTTTTTTTAGATATTTTAACATTCCTAAATAATTGCGGATTTTGTTTATTCTACTACCGGTTTTGTTACAGTTTGATATGCTTTGAAGTGCCGACATTGAATCTGTACAAATTAAAATTTTTGGATGTGCACAGCTAATTGATGAGTAAAGAGCTGTAGATATTGCCTGAAGTTCTGCAGTGTATATTGTTGAATATGAAGGCAATTTATATTTTTTGGGTGTCCCATTCATAATTATTGCGAACCCTACATTTTCATTTTTCTTGGATCCATCAGTATATATTATTTTATAGTCTGAATATTCCAGTATCTTCTTGTGAAATTGAAGGTTATTTGATCCTGTGTTCTTATATTTTAAGGAAAGGTCTATTTTATAATTGTGATATTTCCACGGGGGTAATCGGAAGTCAGGGTCGGCTTGGTCTAACGGCATATCATAAATTTCTTTTATGACTTCTTTTTGTCTGATGCCTAAAGGAGCGTTTCTTGTTGTGTTCATTTCGAAATTTCTGATACAGCGGGGATGAAATATATGGTGGTAAGCTGGATTGGTTGGCTGGAGTTTAAGTTTTATAATTTAGAGTGCTGCCAGTGGGTAGTATCTCTACATGTCCTATCATGTATTATTTACTCTCATAGCAATTGTACTAGATGTATGTATTACAGTTGTACAACTCAATAAAATAATAAAAAAAAAAAAAAGTTTTATAATATAACTATTTATTAGATCTTGCCTTCGAAATGTCAGAGGAGCTAAAGAGGCATCAGCACATAGGCTTTCTATTGGGCTTGTCCTAAAGGCACCTGTGGCTAATCTTATCCCAGTATGGTGGATGGAGTCTAGAAGTAGGAGACTACTTGTTTTAGCCGAAGAATAAACCACACAACCGTAGCCTATTTTAGATCTTACTATGCTTGTGTATACCATCAGCATCGACTTTCGGTCTGCTCCCCAAGAG
The DNA here is from genome assembly GCA_037127475.1 of Arma custos. NCBI lineage: Eukaryota > Metazoa > Arthropoda > Insecta > Hemiptera > Pentatomidae > Arma > Arma custos. Next base: position 152,692,993 of record CM073759.1, read on the forward strand.
GTCCTTGCTAATACTTTCATAAGTCTAAGCCTCTTAAAACATTCTTCTCTTAGGTATTTTATGTGATCTAACCATGTCAATTTGCTGTCTATGACCAATCCGAGAAATTTTATGTTGTCGCAAAATGTTAAATTATTGCCGTACATAAAAAGTTGAGGTACTGGGCTTGGATTCCTCTTTCTTGAAAATAATACGCTTCTGGTCTTTTCTATGGAGAATCGAAGATTTTTGCTTTCAGCCCAACTCTGTAGTTTATTTAAAACATTCTGTAGGACTCTTCTCATCCACTCATGATTCCTGAATCGTAAAAAGACGGCTAGGTCATCAACGTAAAGAAATGCTTTCATCGATCCAGGAATCACATCCACTATCGAGTTTATTGCAATCGCAAACAATGTACAACTTAATACACTACCCTGTGGAATGCCGTTAGTTATTTTTTTACTTCTAGAGGTCGATTCCCCTACTCTAACGGTAATATGTCTTTCCTTTAAAATAAATAAACTTCGGAAGAGTTCCCCTAAAGCCCCATTCATAAATCGTTTTAGTTATTATTTCTCGGTCAATTGTATCATACGCCTTTTCGATGTCAAAGAATATTCCTATTGCTTCTTTTTGTTCTACAAACGTGTTGAGAATCTCAGCTTCTATTGTCACTAGTTGGTCTATAGTGGATCTACTTTTCCGAAAACCAGATTGTGTAGGCGATAATAGATTAAATTTTTCTATAGCCCACATCAGACGTCTGTTGACCATTTTCTCTAAGAGTTTAGATAAACAGCTGGTGAGTGATATTGGTCGATAACTGTTGGGTTGTTGCTTATCTTTCCCCGGTTTCAGTATGGGAATGACTATGGATTCCCTCCATGCTTGGGGGTATGTGGATGTTTCCCATATTTTATTGAATATAAGAAGAAGTTCGCTTTTAACTTCCAGAGGAAAGTGTTTTATCATGTCATTATGCACTTCATCTATTCCAGGGGAGGAGGATTTTGTTTCATCTATTGCCATTTGTAGTTCCCAAATTGTGAAGGGGCGATTGTAATCGTGCTGGAATGAACTATCTTGTCTCTTGGATGGAGTAAAATCAATTTCACTAAGGTATTTTGTTTGGTCAAGATTAATGTTTGGATTAGAGATATCTGAGAAGTGATTTGCAAGATTTTCTGCAATTATTTTGGGGTCAGTTATTATTTCATTTTGGATTTTTAATATTGGTGTCTCTATATAGTTATTACCAACTACTTTGTTGATTTTTTGTCATACCTTTTTTATTGGAGTATTGAAGTTTATGGATTCTATGTATGAAATCGAAGAAGTTTTCTTTTTATTTTTCATAAGATTTCTGACTATTGCTTATTGTTTTTTATATTCTATCAGGTTTACTTTTGTGGGCTTTCGCTGGAATTCTTTAAGGGCTTTATTCTTTATTTTTACAGCTTTCCGACATTCCTCATTAAACCTTGGTGTGTGGTTTGTTTTAGGGTTTCCTTTCGTTTTAGGTATTGTCTGTAGGGCTGATTGTATGATATTCTTTGTAAGGCGATCTACTGTTTCATCTACACTTTCTGATTGGTATTTTGTATTTTTTTTTTCAAATTCTTCCCAATTAGCTTTTTCTAGAACCCATCTAGGGTGTCTTTTGGTTTTAGGCATTTCGGTGTTAAAATGTATCAGTGTTGGAAAATGGTCACTCCCATATTGGTCGTTACTGACTCTCCAGGTAACATGTGTAAAAATGTTAGATGAGGTAAAAGTTAGGTCTATTGCAGATGTGGATCCTGATCTTGGGCAGATATATGTAGCTTCTCCTGTGTTGAGTATGATTGAGTCTGTATTATCTATTACTCTTCGGATTATTTTTCCTCTGGTATTTTCTGTTGATGTGCTCCAAGTATGATGAGATCCGTTCATATCTCCTACTACAATATAAGGTGTAGGAAGTCCAGTGATTAGTTTAGTAAATGCTGCTTCATTTATTTTTTCTGTTGGCGGAAGATATATGTTAACTATTGTTATCATGTAGCGTAATTTAACTCTTATAACTATAGCTTGTAAGGGAGTTTGAACATCTATATTTTCTGAATATAGGTCTTTTTTTACTATTGTTGCTACTCCCCCGTGAGCTCTTCCTACTTCGTCTATCTCTTTGTCTTTCCTATAAATCAAGTAATTGTTTATGCTCAGGTTTCGTATTGGAGCTAGTTTCGTTTCCTGAAGACATAATATATCTGGGTTGTCGTCTTCTAAGAGGATCCTCATTTCTTCATATTGAGTCCTTAAACCATTACAATTCCAGCTAATGATTGTCATAGAGTTTATAATAATTTGTGAGTATGATAAGAATATGTTCATAATACGGAGACAATGGTATATTGTAAATATATAGAATATATTTAATGTGGATGAAGGAAAAGTCACTCATGGTATGTACGAGAGATTTATTAGTGTGTAGAGTATATATATATGTGGTAGAGGAAATATTCATAGGACGAATGTAGTGTTAAGTGAATAAGGCCGTTTAAAAGGACTGGCGCTAAGGATTTATAAATATTTATATTGATAAGTGAAGGCAATGGTAAATAGATATTAAGATATCCGCAAGCAGAGATCTTGTTGTTATTGACTTCAGTGAAGTGATATCTGTTATTAACTGCGAGAAAGTTTGTTATTTTAATGAGAATTAGATGTGAGCTAGGGCACTGGTTGTAGATATTAAATTTGTATTTAACCTTTATATAAAAATTATTGTATACGTATTTGAGGATTATCGTAAAGATCATATTTTTTTTTTTTATTTCCGATTGCCCTGTTTCTTATTGTTTAATAGAGTAAACTCTCCTTCCGGGTCGGTTTCTGAGCTGTGGTCAGAACCTAACAACGCTGGAGTGCCATTAGATGGCCCCGCGTTATCAGAGGAGATTAATGAAGTTATAGGGTCGGCTCTTTGCGCTGAGCGTGAGCGCGACCTTGTTGGTTTCGGGAGAGGGGAGGCAGTTAGGGAAAGGGTGGGGGGTGGGAGGAGGGGAAGGTTGGGGGGTGGGAGAAGGGGAAGGGTGGGGGGAGGAGGGAGGGTTGTAGGGTTTAGGGAGATAGAATTTGATTGGTTTTCATTAGAATTTTTTTGTTTATTATTTAAGTCTTCTCCAAAGTTGAACACTGTGTTTGTCTGGGTACCAATATCTTTTTTTTCTGTATTTTTTGAATTTTGTTTAATTATTTCGGCAAATGATTTATTGAATAGTGTTGGATTTTGCTCCTTATATATTTTCTTAGCCTCATTAAGGGGGATTTTATTTTATAATATATATTTTATTAGTAACCTGAATGGTTTTAATTTCTTTATTGATTTTAAAAATTAGGCACGAACGATCAAGATCATTATGTGGGCCCCCACAGTTCGCACATTTTGCCGTTAGATTGCATCTACTGTTGTTTTCATGTTTAGCCTCACCGCATTGTATACATTTGGCTTGCTGTTTACAAAGATGGGTTGGATGGGCAAATCCTAGACAGTTGAAACACCGCGTGGGATTTGGTATGTATTGTTGGACCTTGACCGTATAGTAACCTATTTTTATTGATTCCGGGATTTTCGGAGTTGGGAACGTTATAATGTAAGTGTTCGTAAGAACCTCACTGTTATTACTGTTGATTTTAATACGTACGATATCCTTTATCACATGTGATAATTCTTTTTTGATTTCTTCAATCTCCAAAAATTGAAGATCGTAGCATCGGATAAACCCCTTACTATAGTTCAGACTACTATGGATAGTAACTTTAGCGGGAAACTGGCCGGCAAAATTTTCGCATTTCAATAATTTTTCTGTTTGTTTTCCGCCATTAGTTTCAATTAACAGTGTTCCATCTCTCAGTTTTTTTTACATTTTTCAGTTCACCTGCATGACCATTAAGGAATTTACTTATTAAAAAAGGTGACACTTTAGTGAAATCTTTTTCATCAGTTCGCTCTATTACTAGAAATGTTGGGCTCACAGGTTGTGTTTTCACAGTATCTGGCAACATTTTCATACGAACCCCAGGCCGTTTTCTTTTTGCCTTTGGGCTACTAAGGTCTATGGGGTCTCCCATAGATATATAGAAATATAAATTAAAATTACACTATTAGTAAGGGATAATTAAAAACTAAAATAAAAAAAAAATTAATAATAATAAATGAATACATATAATAGAATGTTTGTCTTAGCTGGTTAGAAGCTAGCAGAGCTAGGGACACGTCTTCTCTCTTCTAATTGCAAACCTCAACTCCACTGCGTTTATTAGTACGAATAAGGTTAGAAAATTGTTCCAATATTGATACCTTTATTATTGAAATAATTAATACATCACAATACTTTTTACTTTTGCAGGTATTATTCCTCAATCGGTTGGCTAGTTAAGTCAGAGCGTCCCTCCACTTTTCTCTATTCCACTAGTCACCCTCCTCAATTCCCCTGCCGGCCATCTCCTCCTCCACGCAGTCCTTCCACCGGGTTCGCGGTCTTCCTCTTCTTCGTCTGCCTGGCTATTCCCACAGCAAGTCTGAGAAGAAATAAATACCTCTTGAAAGGTTTTATTGAACACAATAACACATATATAAACTAAATTGCATGGCTGTAAACAACTAATGAAAGATAACCATAAACTGAGAAGGTTATAGAGATAACAAGTAATACAAATATAATATAATGATTTACTACAAAGTCTCTTCGGCCAACTACGTTCTGGCATCCGCTGGCAGTGTCCGTACCATCAAAGCTTGTTCCTTCAAATTCTCTCCGGAAATCCTTCGGTCACGCCCAGTCTGTCGTCAGCCATCTTCATTCCTGACTCTATCCAGGCGGGTGATCCTCAGGCATCTCCTCCAAAAGTCCATCTCTGCAGCTTGTAATCTGGAGTAGAGTCCCGGGTTAAGTGTCCAGGTCTCTGAGGCGTAGGGCTCAACAATGCTTCTGAAAATACGCCTTTTGTTGTCCGTTGAGATGACTGTGTTCCAAAGAACTGGGTGCAACATTCTAGTCCCCCTTCTTGCTAGGCCAACTCACTTCCTAACTTCGGGCTTCGACTTGCCGTTCTCATCTATTGATGACCCTAAGTACTTGAAGAAGTGCACCCGCTTGCAGATTTTCCAGCTAATATGAAGGTCTGTGGCTTCTCTGCAGTTCACTGCTAGGTATTCGGTCTTATCAAAATTTATTCGTAGACCCCATAGGCTCTATTATTTTTCCAGGGCCATCAGCAACTCTTCCAGACCATCTCTGTTATATGTGACCACTGCCCTCTCCAACGTGCGCATCCACTCCTTTACAGCCTGTTGCACATAAATTTTAAACAGGGTCGGGGACATACTGCATCCCTGCTTAAGGCCCTTTGAGGCAGAAAAAGGCTGAGATAAGCGAGTGTCGAGCTTCAATCTATATTCGTCTTCCCTGTACAGATATATCACGGCATTTATTAAGGCATCGCTAATGCCCACACTCGTAAGGGATTCCCACATCTTGTGTCTTGGCACACTGTCATAAGCCTGTTCTAGGTATATGAAAGCTATATGTACAGCTCTTCCTTTCTCCATTCGCTTTTCTATGAGCTGCCTTAGGACAGATTTGCTGTCTGTACAAGACCTGGCTGCAGTGAAACCAAACTGTTCCTCTGGGGTGACAAACTCCTCTTCTAATTTTTGCTTCAGAATTCTGCCCACTATTCTTGATACCAAACTCTGGTCACAAATACCTCTATAATTTCGACATACATTCCTGTCTCCTTTTTTATGTAGGTATAGGTGTAAGAAATCCTGTCTTAAGGTCCTTTGGTAGCTCTTGCCCTTGTAGTATCAGATTCATAAGCTTTGTAAGGGCTTTTAACAATCCAGCCCCCCTGCCTTTAACAGCTCTACTGAAATCCCTCCAAGTCCTGCAGCTTTTTCACATTTTGCATTTCTGAGTGCAGCAAGAACCGGACCATTCTGGCCTTGTTTCAGTCAGCAGTTTTTCGTAATGGTCCACCCAGGTCTTCTCACCTATCAGAGGAATCACATTTCCCTTCCCTTGTGTCCTGAGCGCCTTCAGTACTCTCCATGATTCGCGTATCTTATTGTAGCCCAGGGTATTATCAATCCTCCTGCTCCGTCCGGCTTTTCTTTTCTCTGACTTATTTCAGCTGGTTGATTTTTTTTCCACTAACAGGGTGCGGGCTTGATAGAAACCTCCAACCTGGAGGACCAGGGATTTTCTGTCAGGGTCACCTATCCTTACATCGGCTGCCATCCCTGACTCACGGGCCCTGTCTGCCCGGGCATCCTCCGCCCTGCAGGGGATGCCGCACTTATTTAGAGGCGGTCCATACTCGCCTCGTCATTGGGCTTCTGGTGAGAGCGGTCGCTCCACCAACCACTCTCGCCCACCCTGATAGCGCTGCCGTTTGTGGTTCGGGGCTGCTTATTCAATATATTCACAGCTGACCTGCCGAGCTGGCAGGCCGTCCCGCTATTCACCACCCGCGAACTCGCTTGGTAGCTTGAACTTATCCCCGAGACTGAAAATAAAACCTTTAAACTGTTTTGGAAGTGGGAAATTCGGACACAAAAAGATAAATTGTTTCAAGAATAAAAATTTCGTCATGCCTTCCATGTCATTTTGTATTATTTTTCAGTCAGCCAATCTGCTGATTGTCAATTACTTGTATTTGACAGGTGTGAATGAAAATATAAAGAGAAAAAAAAAGAGTAAAAATATAAATAATTCAGATAAACCAGATAAAAACTCTAATAAATTTAACGATAATAAAGCTTTTCAGGCAGTTCTACGATCAACTAACAACTGTGATAACGTTTGGTTTTTAGATTCAGGTGCGACTACACACATGACATATAAAAGAAATACTTTTGAGTAACTATCATCATAATTCTGAGAATATGATGGTTGTTAATAATCAATTTCTATCAAGCCAAGGTATTGGTGATACTGTCGTTGAGACTTCAACAGGATGTAAAAAAGTGACTGACGTTATATTAGCTTCCTGGGAATTCCCAAATCGAACAATATCTGAATTGCTCTCTATAAACGCTGTCGTATGCATGCTTGAAACCAATAAATAAACGATGGAGGTCAACGTTAAACTCATGTCCTCTTTCCAGGATCTGTCTCAAGAGAAAATATCTGGTCGATGGTTGATCTCCCAGGCCTGAAACCACACTGGTAGTCGCCCAAGATCAGTTCAGATCATTTTATGGGCATCCTCAGGGCTTAATTTGAGACTGTCTCAGATTAAGTCCAGAGGAATCTTGCAGTATAGCCACCAAAACGTCAGCAAAGAATTTTATTACACGGTCGAAACCAGAAGAAACACGTGATGAGTGGATTAAACATAATTTATGCCTAGGAAACATATTTTTTAATAAAAGCTTTCAATGTTAATATTTTATTAACAGTGGAGCATGCCTCCTCAGGGAACACCTCTCTACAACAGAAAAATTTGTCTGGCCCAGGGTTGATGGTTGGATAGTTGTAAGGAAGTTTTACTACATAATTTATAAGTTCATAAATTATAAATTTCCCAAAATTCAAAAAATAATAAGTTAATATAAAATTTTTAATAAGTAAAATATAAATATTTTTAATAATTAAAAATATAAAACCATTTAAAAATTAAAACAATTATTAAAAAAATATAAAAATATTGAATATGGAGATGATTTTTAAAACTGTAAGATAATATTCACCATTCTGTACATGTATATACACGCTTATAGAACACTGAATATCATATGTTATGCTTGATTAAATAATACAGGCATTTTCCAAATAAAAGAAAAAATTGTATTACTTACATGATATTTTTATCCTGGTTTTCATAAATTTATTTTATTATGATTTGGAATAAAATTAAACATTTTTTTATAATGCTAATGTCTCCTTTGGAATGTATGTCAGGGGTGGCCAACCTGCGGCTCGCGATAAATGTACCCGAGTTCCCTTTTCATTTTTGTGCTATTATATTTAAAAAAATTATTATCGTTCGTTATGTGCTTCAAAATGTCTGTTAATTTACTGACAACAAATATGAAAGACTAAGTATAACATTGTAACAAATTTAATTTCCGTCAAGGATATGACTCATCGAAAACTGCGCGAACGAACATAAACAGTGGCGTAATCGCCCGTAATTTTGAATTTGTAAACTTTCGTTGCAACGGACAGTTGACATTGTGCTCTGGAGGAAACAATTTGTATCACTCTTGTATCAATCTGGAATTTTTGGTAAGTTAACTAAATTTGTTTCAGAGTATGTAACGATCACCAAGAATATCTCACTACAAAATATTTAAAATATCTTGATTTTATGAAAACAGTGTTACGCTTTGTAAATTACATTCGCACCATAGCAAAAAATCTTCCAACTATCAAGGAGCTTGGTAATAACAAAACACAAGTAATAAAAATTATAACACAAAAGATTTTATGAAGAAATTTATTTGTTTTTGAAAATACTCAATACATTTTCTGCATCAAATTGTACAAACTTGAGTAAGATGATATAATTTATTGAGAAATTTTTCATAATTCATAGATTTTTATAGGTATTTATAATTATCTTAGTTCCAATCTTTTTATTTATCTATTTTTAAAAACAAAACAAAACAGTTAATGATTTTCTTGTTTAAATTATATAAAATATTACATAAACCATATATATATATATATATATATATATAATTTTATAATTATGACTAGCTAAAATTTAACACATTGAAATTTATAAATCTTAAAAAAAATTTGTTAAGAATAATTTTCTTTTTAACATTCAATCTCACTATCGCACAGTTCTTTTTATATTAACAAAATTTAACAATAACTAGGGTTATCATATAATTTTATTACACAAAAACAGACAATTTACAAATAAAAAAAACATTCAATGATATTTAACACTGATCGCTCATTCACTGGATATCACTTGAATCCAATATTAGTTGAAATGGATTCAAGAAATCGTTCTAGACCTGCCATTCTAGAAATTAGTTCATTAAAAAATAAATTTAAGAAATTACTGTCAATAAAAAAGGAACCATTCTTCGAAAGCCATCAATAAATTAAAAAGTCGAGAGAAAAATATTACTAAGAGAAGTTAAGTTATAAATTTTTAAAAACTATAAAATCAAAAATTCACTTTATTCTTCAGTCTTAAGAAATTTTGCAGACTGTGTAGATTTCATGCTATTTTTTTCTTTTCTTTTGAGTCAGGATTAAGAAATAAAAATTAAATTAATTTAATTAACTAACACTTACAAACCAGAAATAGGCACTGCTTGAACAATGTTTCTAAATTATTAACAGAATGAATATCACAACAAGGAGGATGAGAGTTAATGCCTAAAAATATAAGCTGAAAATGCTTATGAAAAAATATAAAAACATTTTCTTTTATAATTTTTACTCCAAAAATATATCTCTGAATTTGTTATTATACCTGATCTCACGTTCATAAAACCAAAAGAAAAATTAATGACAATCACATATTTCAAGCAAATCATGACTTAAATACTAACAAAAATAAATTAAAAAAATAAAATAAATAAATAACCATCTAGATGCAACAATGTTCTAACAAAATATTTTCTTTTGTAATTCTGAGAAAACAGTACTGAGAAATTTCCTATTCATACGTTATTCCATTCTCAAATTTAAAATATTTATAGCATATATGATTATTATTTTTTATATTAAATTTGATAGCCACAGATGAAAACTGTATAACCAGTGTAAATATTAAGCGTACCATATTTTAATAACATAATGTCTTTAACCCATTATGAATAATTTAGCAGCTTTTTCATGAAAAATTTCTCTTAACATTTATGATTAATATCAAACTCATATTTTTCTATTACAATATAAAATTAGAATAACTATGACAATGTGTTAAATACAGGAATGTTCAACATGGGAGGCAGGGGTTGTTAATATAAAAATTGAGATCTGACCAGTCCAATAACTCAATAGATCCACTCTTAAATAAAACAATATCAGCATTACAAAATGGATTTAGGCTTTAATAAATTAAAATAATACTAATAAAGAAATTAAAAAAAAGTATCGACTTAGACTGAGAATATTGCCAAAATAATGATACGGAGGAAGTGTTAATCCTCAGCTACAGTACAAAAAATATATTAGCCAAATTTATTTCCATAGAACACAATTTGTAATAAGACAATATTAAATGAAAGCAAATCATAAGTTTTATCCCTCTTTCCGTTCAGCTAAGAAGCCTGAAAAAACATAACAAAAATCGCCTGATAGTTGCAAAGTAGCCATGCACAAGAAGCTCAGAGATCGCAAATTCAATAATTACACTTTTTAAAAATTAATATATAGATGCAGTACCTCTAAATCTACATTGTTAGACAAAAAGAACTTAACACAAAATACACAGGATTTTATCTAGAAGAAAAGAGACGCCTAGGCCAGAATTAACTAAAAACAAAATAGAAAATCGGCAACAATAAATTCATTTTCTAACTAAAAAGAAATAATTTGAGGCTCCAATATAATCATCATTTTTCAAAATGAAATCCACCAAACTAATTTATTAGTTTGAAAAGTCTACTTATAATACCAGCGAAAAAAAATATTACAGAAATGAATGGAGCCTCGAAACACATATTTTATATCACAGTTGGTATCAAAGTCCTTATAGTAATATAATACAAGTAGCTAATAATGTAATTGTGAGAAGTCTTTCTTATACCAATGTATGTCTATTATAGCAGCAATTTCCAATCATCACACATAAATATTTAGAAATGTTTCTACATAAACAAAAATAAAATAAAATAATCCTATATCACAGATAAAAGTTACAAATATATCTGTAAGAATCATATATATATATATATATATATATATAATATTGCATTAATTTAACAAAATTAACAGGCCCATTATGAACAAAGGTGAAAACCAGCAGTGCAATAGAATTGTTGTTTTTTTCCAGAATGATTCAAATGACTTCTAGGCAGGCAACAATTTTATGTCCAATTTTAGTTAAATTGATTTTATTTAACATTCATTTATTAATAACGATCTTATTTAAAATACAACTTAATTTAATTAGATCCTGCACCTGTCATTAAAAAAAAAGTTCTGTAAAAAAAAAATATGCAGTTGAATATGTCACTTGATATGTGTGTCTGTTAACCTTGGCCAATGAAGTACTGGTTATTCTTTTAAATATACTTGAAAGCTTCAAATACATTCACTCTTCTATGCTCCTAAAAATTCCTGTTTTTTCCTAACTGGTACACTTTTCATTTTTTTTTTGGCAAATTTCTATAAAAAATAATGATTATTCCTCTGCCTTTAATTTAAACAATTTGTTCTGATCATAATAAAATATTTGTCAACCCATTAGATAGAAGTTCAAGTCAAAGATGCATGAGGTATAACAAGTAATACTTTGAACATAATCATTTATGAAGTTAAGGAATTATTAATTTATTTTCCCCAAGATAAATAATGACACATTTAAACTAAAAGAAGAAGGCACTAAAGTTTTGCAAGGAATGAAAAAACAAACTTATTCACAGATTCATGAAACGAATAAATGGTGATAATTTCCAAACCATTAGCCAGTCAAGCATGAAAGCAAGCAATATTACCATGTAAATATTACACTTTTCTTTAATTAAACACCTGTATTATGAGAAACTAAGATGAAGCAGACATATTTCTCCTTTTTAAAATAATTTATGTTATTTTTATTGTAATGAAAGTTAATTCTTTTTAATTATTATGCATATAACATTAATAGTCAAAGAAGTTAAGTTTAGTACAACATTGTTCTTTTTTTTAATACAATAGACTCTGTAGCAAATGTCTGAATCAAAAAATAAAAGCTAATCTATAATGTACCAACCTTTTACCTAGTTCATTACTCACTTCACGATTTATCACATTTCAAGTTTTGTGACAGCTAAACATAAACATAATATTTTATGCTAATGACAATGACTGATAAGATCAATTTTTAAATTTTAATTATGTTAAAATGTTTTTGAAAAAAAAAAAGTGTAAATCACAAAAGGAAATCGCTTGCTATAGTCAAGTTCTATAATTATTTTTTTTAATATACATTATTTTATATAAACCTAATTATAAAAAACCAAAGTACCATTTACAAATGGCTAAGTGTTGCCATAAGGTTACAATAGAGTATTATGAAAATTGAGTTTAATGCATACTCTGATATTTCTTAAACATAAATTAAAAGGAAAAAAAATGCTAAAATATGATATAAAATCAAAGTTAAATACTTCATATAGTAACATACAGAAGAATGAAAAGGATTCTTTATAAACACTTTACTGGATTTTTTTTTATTTGGTGATTTGCATATCATTGAAAAAATTTCAATAATACTCTACTGTAAATTATTTTTCTCATTTTCATTATGTAAATAGCATGTATCAACCTATAAGACATGTGCTTTTATTTTGTAAGATTGATTTTGTTTTAGGTTTTTATTTTTATAAATATTTTAAAATAAATCTATTAACTATTTTGATAATGGAAGAACTCATAAATACTTAAAGAATGTTTTAAAATATTAATTAACTTTGTCGTACACATTTCTAAAAAAGTTTTTTTCGTTAGGTTGATAAAACAATAAGAGACGCTGGGTAAAAAGCTGATTACTCAATGCCATGTGCGAATATCATGACAAGACCTGGGTCTGCCATCATATCATCATTAATATGCGGGTTGTCACAAAGTAACACAACAACAGCCTGACGGCCAGGGATCCTCTTGCAAACATAACTCTCGTACTGACGCCTGTTGTTCTGTCTTGTCTCAAGGCTGCTCAAACCAGCTGGCCAGCTCCTTTCATGACATTTCTCCATCAGGGTCTCTACAATTCTTGCTGGGCAACCAGAATCAGAAAGTGACCTCTTTATCATTGCCTAGTAAAAATAATTAGAAATCAACCACAAATATTTCTGAATAAAAATAAATAAATCAAAGAAATTTAATTAGCTGATAAAATTAAATCTGATGGGTGTTTAGTGAAAAAATGTGTTTTGTTATGTTTAAATAGAAGTTATTACAAAATATCTAAAAACAAATACCAAATTTATTGATAAAAAAAATTATATTTTTTCAAATCTCTTAATCTTTTGTTTCCCATTATTTCCCACTCCCACATTTGTGACCACTAAGTCCTGAAGAAGACCTGCAACAAGTATTTAGGGAATTAACTGTTAACCAGACCATTTTCTTCCCTATGATCTTTTATAGTATACAAGCACACACTAGAAAAAATAGTACTTGGGTGTTATGGAAACAAGCGTATTGCTATTGCTTTTACTGAGCACATTCAGTCTTGTTTCTTATTTCTGAACCAAGATATCATACTAAGAAAGCTTTTTCAATAGCTAATAGAAGCTGCTATCTCATCAATATTAGCCTGCTCACGGTTGGAGGAACAATGCCTTCTTAATCTGTTGCACTAAATGCATAACCAGTAATCTTGCTGAACTATCGCTATCCAAGCAGCATATTTAACAGACAGGCATAATATGAAGCAGTTCGGTTAGTTGATGCTTAATATTGTTGTGTCAGTGATTGACAAAGACCATATCATTTATACAACTACCCAAAATAAGAGCTGGAGTCCTGACTTTCAACCGCATTTGAGGGATGGATAGGGGGATCAGTGGTAGAGCACTGAGTTATTGTGCCGAAGGTTCTGGCTTCAAACCCGACTGTGGCAGAAAATCAATTTGATCTGTTAACGGCCGGGATGGATGGCCGGTTCTGGAGACCGTACTGGTGCTCATGCAGCCTCTGCCTCAAAATAGGGAGAAAAATGTGGCAGCATGATCACGGCCATATCACCTCTCTGCACAACCATTATCCTAGAAACAGTAGTCTCTCTCTTTTTTTTTTTTAAAGCTGAGGTGTCCAATTCCATTTGTCTGGCCTACTGTTCTTGGAACTCCATGAACAGAAGCATAGTTCAAATTGTGTTTGTTGGTGTTTAAATGCGTAAAACCCTTGGGTCATCAACACCTGCGGTTTTTCCATAAAATAAATCAAATTGGATGATGAAAAAAATCAAATAAAATTCTTGAATTTGTTATATTGTGGACAGTAGTCGATGTATTTTCAAAGAATGAAACACTAACGATACAGCAGCCTCGTCACCAAGTGCCTTCGCTAAATCTGGGACTAGTCCTAATTTGTCTATTGTTGATCAGTAATTTTATAAAATAATAAGTTCAAATTATGTTTTAGTATGCCAGCCCATTCTGAATGGGTGAGAATTTTCTGGTCATGCATGACTGTTTATACTTGGGATTGTCTTAAAATGGTGCATGTCCACCCCGTGACATCTACATCAGCTCCATTACACAAAAGACTCTTCTCTTAGCGATTTAAAGTTTTCTTAATAGCTAATCGCACTTTTGTACTATTTCTATATGACTTCTGTGAGCTGACTAATCTCATTCATGATACCACTGTGATCAAAAAGTAGGGTGAATTTGTTTATAAAATGTAAATTATTTATTAATTCTTCCAAATCAATTTCATCCCCTTCAAAGTAATCCCCATCCGATAAAACGCACTTTTTACAACGCTTTTTCCAGTCCTCGAAACAGACGGAATAGTCTTTTTTTCAGTGTAGCCTTCAAGACCTTCTTCGATTTGGTTTTTATCTCCTCAATCGTGTCAAAACGGTGTCCCAGCATTGGCTTTTTGAGTTTGCTGAATAGCCAGAAGTCGCATAGAGCCAAATCAGGTGAATACGGTGGTTGCAGAACAATATGAATCGAGTTTTTGGCAAAAAAGTCGCGAAGAACCAATGCAGTGTGAACTGGATGCATTATCGTGATGAAGGGACCAAGAGATATTCGCCCATAATTCTGGCCGTTTCAGACGAACAGCTTCACGCAAACAAAGCATATCGCTCAAATAATATTCTTTGTTGACAGTTTGGTTGTAAAAAAAATTTACCTGCCTTCCTAATGCCCGGGAGTTTTAAATGACAATTTCACCTTACTTTTTGATCACAATATTATCATAAGTTGTTAGAAATGCATCACACTGGTGATCCCATAATATCACGACTCAGCTAGGGATGGCTGTTAATCTTATTACAACTTTACACTCATAAAAATTATTATGTCAATAGCTTCTACCTCAAGTGGTAGCACTTTTGTTAAGTTGTCAAAAATACACAAAGTATGGATGGAACACATATCTATTTACTAGGTTAAGCTTCTGGTCAGATTTCAGAAAATTTTTAACTTTTAAGTATTTCTATATCACGATTTACCATACCAACTAAATCTTTAAATTCTAACTCACCTGAAAACGACACACCACAGCATTTGATGGTTCCACTTTCATCAATAGATTTTATTTCTATACTAGGTATAATTTTGACTTCATCAGTTTTTCCTTTTTTATGATGATTCCAGAACTTTTATGGGAGTTATTAGATCTTCCTAACGCAGATTACTATTCATTTTACACCTTTAACAATGTTATCACTGCTTTATCACCTCTTAAGTCTGTTATTAAAACTGAATCGGATTGTGAGGTAATTTATAAACATATTATTGATAGACTTTTTGATTGCTTTGGGCTATTCACATTCATAAGACTTTCGAGTAACTTTTTCCAACAATTGTAACACTTGTACAAGCCCAGAAGGATTATAAAACAACACAAGTCAACAGGATTTACCGTCGATTTATATAAACCTTGTTCAGGGTTGAAATTGCCATTATTTATAACATTATTACCCCAACACACAACCCGAGCAACCGTGAAATCCTTTAAGTGCCCCATCTCAAAATATTTTTGGGTTATGAATAGAAAAAGTGCAACTTCATTTTGAAACTCAAGGGAAAATTGAATATTTTCTATCACCTATTCAGCCATTTACGGTCACCTGTGGTCTAGTGGTTAGCATAGCTAACTACTAAGCCCAAGATCGCGGGTTCGTACCCCGGCAGGTGGCCCTAGGTTTTTTTTAAGGGAGTAAAAAATCCTTAGTTACGCTGTCCTTCGGAAGTGACGTTAAACGGAGATCCCGAGCCTGTGCTATGTCAGGTACTCGTTAAAAATTCCTATCCTAATTAAACCTGGATAGGCAAAATTTAGAGCTCCCACTGTAGCATCGTCCGATTAGCCATAGCAGCATAAAGTGACGTTAAATGAACAAACAACAAATATTCAGCCATTAACTTGAACATATGTTAGTTAATAGGAGCCAAATACAGAGCGAGAGCAGTGTGGCAAAGAAGAACAATCACTTCATTAGCTATGGGAAAGAATTATGATTTTGTGATATCAAAATACAGAGAAAAAAAAATTTTTTTCTAACTGCCCAAGCTAAGCACATTTCATTGCGAATAATCCTTTAAACAAAATAACTGTAGCTAACATTTTTTTTAAAAAAGGTAATAAACAAATTATGAATTGCTGGAATGCATGCTGATCAACAATTTTTTAATGCCATTATAGACTCTATTTCCTGCCATGATCCTACTTCTGATCTCGGTTTCACAGTTACACTCAAAGGTAGATGAATCAATCAGCAGCTTTAAAGTGATATATACTACCACCATCATGTGAAATATTTTCAGTTGAAGAGATCACACGACATATTTGGTTTTCGCTTATTGACTACTAGACCAACTATCCTGCTGTCATTATCCAGTTCTGTCAACAATTCCTTTAATGAGCTTTGGGCAAAAGCCCAGGTGGTTGGCTACCAACCAAAACACTCAATTTTGGTCCATTGCCATTTTTATTAAAATAATTACTTTATAAGAAATAGAGTTAATAAAGCTACTTTTAGAACACTTGTGATTTCCTGGTAATTAACTGAGTAAAACAATAAATAAATAAATGAGTAAAACAATTTGCTATTCACCTGTAACATATCATCCGGTGTTGAGATCATACCACCCCACCGTGTGACTCTGGCTCTAGTTAGCGTATTAGACCACCTTGAAACCTCTTCCCGTTCAAGTTCTTCACTAAGAGCAGGCATTCCAGGGTTTGATACTCGCATCGCACGCATGAAGTCCTTTTTTATACCATTTTTATAATCAATTAATATAGTAAATTAACAACATTACAAGATAGCAACACTAAGCAAAATATAAAATCACCTTTAAGATATATAATTCTCTTTTCTGTTCATTTATTTGAAACCTCTGATCAGCTATTTCTTGTTGAAAATCCTGAATCTTCTGTTGTTGGTTATGAATCAGAGATCTAAGCTCTCGGACGCAGTTGTGATCCTAAAATAAATAATATATAAATAAAGATATAATATATAAGTAAAGATTAACTAAAAATACAATACTAATACAGACAGAGGAATAGAAAATAGTAAACAAGTAAAACTTATAAAAGAATGTTGAAAATGACCGAGATTGCAATCAGTGAATTTTATACCAATAAGAAAAACTCATTTCATATTGTGACAACGTTTCAGTCTAATTTTAAACCATGATCTGGGCAGATGGATGCAGTGCATAATAGTTTAGTCGCTCTTACAGACTTATTTATAATCTTCAAGCTCCTTATAAAAATGGATTGTCGTTTTGACCTGAAGCTGGCCTACATAGTAGGCCGAAACGTCGGCACATAATAAATAAGTTATGCTTATTTAGGTGTTTTGATTGACTGCACCCAACTATTTCTTCCTTAAGCTTAGAGAATAATTTATCTGCCACAGCCATTCTCAAACTCGGAACCTGATGCAATAAGCTATTCTGATCTACAAATTTTTAAGCATTTTTTCAATATTTGGCATCATATTCATTCAATTCCTGTATATAATTTATAAAGTTATAATTTATATTCCTGTAAAGTAAATTATTTCTGAATAATGTAAATAATGATCGTGGGTGCTGTCGAAGAATTGTATGTGCACAAATAAGCCAAACTGATTTAGTATTAACTTTTAGGTCATCCTACGGGCAGAGGAATGTAGAGTCTATGGACAACTGGTTGCCCAGTTAAATACACATATTGAAAAATTTAAGCAGTAATAGATCGAATGGTTAGTACTTTTAGTACTAGTAGTAGTAGTTTATAGTATAGTACAAAACAGTCAGGTAACAGCTATAGTAAGATAGAGGAGCAGGCTCTAGCCAACAGTAATATTATGAACATATTGTCAAGTTGTCTCAAAAACAAAATATTCTATTTCTTTCTAATAAATTAAGCTAAAATAATTGTATAAAAACATGAACTTTTGTATAGAATGAAAAAAAGTGAAAAGATTTGAAGTTTGAAAGTGAGAATTTCACATGATTGATGTGCGAATTAGGAAACAATTATTGTAATTTACAATGAAAAAGAAAGATATGATTGATTCAGAAAATAAAAGGAGATGACCAGACACTCTAGGGAATCTAGGAAATATTGCATATAAATCAAACTTTTGAATCACTATAATTTGGTATAGATGGAAATCACATTCAAATTGGTATGGAATCGTGGACACAATGTTTTTAATATAATGTATTTCATAAAGTGAAAAATAATTAAAAAAGAGTCATTTGAATTGATAGGATACTGTTAGCATATAAAAGAAAAATCTTTACCTTCAATTCATCCATCGGAATGATTAGCCCACATCCTTGTCCACAAGGAACAGGCTTCTTTGGATTGTGCTCACATTCTGCTAAATGGTTGCTTAATGCGTCAAGTTTAACAACTGCAGTGCATCCATAAATTGAATTGTCACAGGTTATACTCAGTCTACAACACAAAATTAAATAAATAATTACTTAGAATAATGAACCCGTGTTTAAAACAGTCAAAATCATAATACAAAGATAAAAATGTGGTTTTGTTTGGTCTGAAAACAGCATTCTAACTTCCTGACAATGTGAACCCTCCTTTTTTTTATTACATGTTTTCATAAATAATAAAAATGAATTAAGATGTTTTTGGAAGTGATAGTTGAATGGTTAGAAGAAGGGGTACTTTGATATTAAATAACATTTTAATTACTAACCGAAATTAAAGGAAAAACTTACAAATAAATCGATTATTCTAATAATTTGGAGAGCAAGTAAGACCAGAAAAATAAGCAAATTTTACAATAAATGTCAATCAATACATTTTCATATAAATTATAATAAAAACGTGTGTATATATATATATATATATATATATATATATATATATATATATATATATATATATATATAGTGAATAAAGGCTTAATATATGGGGCGACCTGTGGTATAGTGGTTAGCGTAACAAACTATGAAACCCAAGATTGCGAGTTCCTAGTCCAGCAGGTGGCCCTCCTAGGTTTTTTTAAAGGGCGTAAAAAATCCTTAGTTACGCCGTCCTTCAGAAGGGACGTAAAAAATCCCTATCCTAATTAAACATGGATAGGCAAAATTTAGAGCTCACAATGTAGCATCGGCCGATTATCCATAGCAGCAAAAAGTGACATTAAATGAACAAAAACCAAGGCTTAATATATTGAAAACATAATAATTATATACAATGATGTCGACCACATCTTCTATTTTTTATTATTTTAAGAAACCACAATATGTCTCTTCTTGCTTATATTTATGGGAATTTATGTGGCAGCATTATAAATACAAATCAAATTCACAACAAAAATTCCTTTATTTAAAAAAAAAATACATAAGATTTGTATTAGTAAGACTTTATGATGAAAATTTTATATTTATTAGGATTATTAACATTATCACTACTTTAGTGAGATAACAGCTTTCGACTTTAGCTCGCTAGAGGCATTAATTTCACCCAAATTATATACAAGTAATTATTGATTCAAACAGTATAGCTGACCTTAAAAATATATTTTACTTAAATATAACAGGAACAAATGGACCCATGTCACCTTTTTTAACATGATTATCTTAGCCATAATGATAGCCTAAAAATTAGGCCAAATATTGATATACAAAAAATAATTTTCTTATCAGTCTGTTTCCTCATTGACCTAACCACCAACCACATTCTATAAAGAATAGTACATATTTGTAAATAATGAACAATTTATAATGCATATAATTAAGTCAGTATAAGAAATTTTTTTATATAAATATGTATATTTAAATTAATTCAAACATCCTTTAATAAAAACATTGAAAGATCCTTTAATTGTACAAACCTAGAGAGCAAATTCCTAAGGATTCGAGGAACTGGTCTCAATTGTGTAATAGACTGTCTATCAACTGGGCAAGTTGGTTGCCGAGAAATCCATTCATGAATACATGAACTACAGAAGGCATGTTCACAAGCAGGTGCCTAGCAAAAGAATAAATTTCAACAATCTAGGTCAAAAGATATGTTATTTTAAAAGATATATATAATTTGCCTTATATTAGTTTAAACTAAATCTGATAAAAATATATTCATTTTGTAAAAAACATTAAAAGGAAAATATAAATTATGGGTAATTTAGGTCCAAAACAATATGAAATAATTATCAAATGGGATTGTAAGAATCAAACACAGCAATGGAACATTACTTGTGAGATAAAATACAAAATTATTAGATACACCTCTTATTTTGGTTTTAAAATATTCAATTTAATAATTCGAATGAACTGTTAACTAGAAAATATCAATTTCTGGGTTGATAGCATTTTTATCTAAAGAGTCAATAGTAATAAGAGAGTGCCACATAAGGGTTTATAAAGGTCGAGAAATGGATTTAATACATTACTTTAATATTAATTAATACCTAAACTATTATCAAACAATAAACTGCTACAGTTCAAAAAGAAAAATAATAATGTTTAAAACAATATCATAATTCATTGAGTTTGCTAAATGACAGCTGATGTCAAGAATGACAGCTATTACCATTTCATTAAATAAGAATTACATTTGTAAAAGACTGGAAAACCAACATCAATATCAAAAATGAGAAAATTTATTTACAACCGCAGTTTATGCCTTACCTGCAGAGGCTCCTCCAAGACACCTGAACATATTGGACACAGAAGTTCATCATCAACTTCACCACTAAAACGATTGATTTCAAAACCCATCCTCCTGAATCCAATTAGGGCAAAACATAAAAATTGGAACACCTGTTTTGTTTAGTATTCTGAAGCAATGTCATTCAAGGCAAAATGCAAAAACCACATATCTTAAGTCATGTACATCTCCATCACTTTTTTGTTACAAATTTAACTACAGCAAAAATACTAAAAATTTGAGTAATTAAACAACCAATGGGGGATCAAGTAACAACCCATAACCTAGAATGAACTCAACAGTGCTGTCATGATAATGAGTGACTGAACCCAAGGACATACTTATTTTTTTTTGAGAATGCATTGAAAAGATTTTACCAAAGAAGGCTGAAGATGGTATTGGCCTGAAATAAGAAAACTTCAAGCACTCGGATGAACGATCTCTTTGCATGCAGTTGACAATGCTATCAATGTATTGACGTGTTTTATTGAAGTCTTTTGAACGCCTAAAGGGGATAATTAATTTTCACAACATACTTTTTTCTTTCATATAAGCTTATGAAGTTTGTTCAAAATTATTTTTCTCTCGTATATCAAAGATCTAAATAAATCCATTATTATGTTTTGTTTTTTATTAAATTTCATTCAAAATAATTGAATTAGGCTGAATAAAAATGATTTTTCGTTCATTTATAAAAAAGTCTATTACTTTATTACCTGTACCACTACAGCCCACGAAGGGTTTTGGGTTCGGTACATAGTATAGACTATACTGTTTCTGGGACAACGGCTGTACTGGTATGTTCTTTGTCCGGAATCAAATTCTACCTCCAGGATTTTCCTTCATCTAAGGGTACCCATTTTAGAGAGGCTGGGTGAGTCCCAGGAGGGTCGTCAGATCCCACTAGATCCATCCACGACTAACGGATTAAATAAATTATATACCACAGCCGTATTTGAACCTGTAGAGCAGCTCTACGTTCTACCCACTGAGCGACACCGTTCCCTCCAAAATGGTCCATAATAGTATAAAATTAAGTTATATTTTTTTTCATCTCGATAACATTACAATTCTGTTAATTCGTCTATTCACAAACCAGTTGATAAAAAGATGTATTATGATCGTGTTTAAATTATATGTACATATTAATATTCCTAACACGCTTTACTTTCCTTAAACTTAGTTTATTAAACACACAGAAGTTAATAAAATAGAGCTAAAAACTCAAAAAGAAACACTATTTAAACCCTTTTTTTTTTCACTTTTTGTTTTTGTGTCTTGATAATGCCTGAATAGGCGAAACGTCGACTGGTAACTTGGTGTATTACTGGATTTGAAACATAAGGCTTTGCATTGTGTTTTTTCCCAATTGCATTATAACACAGAAGTTAACTTTTGAAACATTGATTTGCATTATAACAATTAGGAACTAATAGTAATGATAGCTCAAACATTGCCTTTTACTTCAACAATCAAACTGTACGAAATTATAATTAAAGAATTTCATAGGAGTTTTGTTGTATGCTAATTACAACTTATCATTATAGTTATAGGGCATGTGTGCTTGAATGAAAAATTCAAACAGATGGGCAATGATAATTTTTTGGTGCACTCTTTTGAACGATCTTTTTCTCTTTTTTCTTTGAGCTGCATTGAATATATATTTAATTACATGTTCCCATCAATGATCTTATTGTTAATAGCAGTATGAAATACAGCCTCCATTGTATATTAGCGAAATGATTAGGTTAAAGAAATATTTGTGCTCCCCGTAAAAATCAAGGACTTGGCAAAATATCCCATGTTCCCACTTTTCGGGGAATGACCATTGGATGAGATACTGTTCAGGCAGAAGAAATAAAAATTCTGATTGATTGAAAGACAAGACGAGATTGGACTCCCAAGGGCCATTTTTGGTCATATTCGAGAATTTGCTCCAGACAATATTGATAGTAAAGCTGATCATCGCCTTTAAGGGCCAGTAAATGATAATCTGCAGATGAACATTAATTTAAAATATAGCTAGAACCGCTTTCCCACAGTAAAACGACATTCAGTATTGAGGTGTGTTGGGCTGCGAAAAACTTATATAAATCGGTACTGATTTTTATTGAACTGTGTCAAAACAAACCTTGGTTCATTTGTTTGGGGTAATCTGTTAGGATATTGACATTAAATCTTCCTTTCATTGATTAATATTTTTAATTTCAGTCTCCATGGGTAGTATATATAACCTGCTTCTAAAGATAGCTTTTAAATATTTGTTAATGATATTAGTAGGGAATTGTAGTATTTAAATACAATTTTGATTTGTTAATGTTGATTACCAATAAGCATTTTTTATTCTGACTTAAAAGAAGGAGTAATTATTTATAATGTCGAATCACCTTAGTGGAGGCAAAGTAAATATTGCTTTACTCCAAGACCATTTAAGAAAGAAAATTTTGAACCTAATTGATAAATGTAATGGGCCTAAGGTATGTTATATCATAAAAAAATATAATTTTCTACTTTGACATTTTTAATGTTCAAGATAAACAAATGAGTTTATTTGTTAGAACTGAGTAGTGTAAAATATATTGTGAGACGTTAGAAAGATGGTTAACAATTTTTATGAGATTGCGTTGCTCAAATTTTTCCATGTGTAGTTCATACTTTTGGCTGTGCGAATTTATTTGTCAAGTCAGAAGTCCTGTTGTCTTCCCTTCTCTTAAGTGTTTCTAATTGTGTATCTTGGTATACTGCCTGCAGTTCAAATCTTCTCAAGACACCTCACCCTTTTAATTCTCATTTAAAATTATAATCTCTACTTGATTTTCTATCCAGTGTGTTTTTACTACCCTTCTCAAGTTGAATTTAATCTAATGTTTTTACGATGTTCCACTATACAATAATGTAATGACAAATTAATACTCATTTACTGAGCTATAGTCATCTATTTAGGTAATTTGTGAAGGATGCTAAAGAGCTTAGAAAACAGAGCTTTGGAAAAACTGTGCCTCGCGTGGTTTTGGTTTTTAAGGGACTCAAAGGTAAAATAATCGTTGGAAAGACATTGAAGAAAATTCATCCTCTTGTGCGAGGCATTTCATCATCTCCAGTGAATGGGAGTCATTGATGGTACTTATAAAAATGAGTAAAACATAAGATTTCTGAGGTTAAAAAATAAATGTTTTGCCTGAACAAAAATTATGGTGGGGATGCTATAACAAAATTGTGGTATGATTGTTATAGCATTGGGTTTTGAGAAAAGTCAGAAAAAGCCGGGTTTACTACTTGTATTTTGTTTGAAGTGTCAGAGAGGAGTTTTTTTGGTTGAAGTCGCTTGCAATTATAAGGGTATTATAATATTATGTGCAGTAAAATAGGTAAGAAAGAAAAAAATTAACATGGAGCATGACAGTAGACAATAAAATACAGCAATGATTTAGATAATATTCCTCTGAATGAGAATTCAAGGTGTCAAGTATAGGAGATTGGAATAGAAATTTAACTTTCATGATGGGGTCATTCCATGTCAAACCAACTAGTCACTCAACTTGACCATTTCAGATTTGGCTGAAACTTGGTTTATTTATACTCTCTGACATCCTGAAATCAAATATAATTTTCAAAAAATTGTATCCCCGATAGTTTTTTAGTTATAAATTTTTAAAAATCACAAAATGCCTCGTTTTTTAATGTGCGCTAAAATCTAAAACAGCTTTGGTTCTATTAGTGCTAGAGAGCTGAGAGATAGCTCATTTTAAAGAGGGTTTAATGGGCTTTGATGTGATACCCAACTTCCTTTTTACCTGGCATCTGTCGACTCACTTCATCACACTCATAAAATTTGTGGACTATATCTGCAGTTTCTGAGCTAAGTGTCTTCCCAGGTTTCGGATCCGGGGAAGACATTACACCTTTTTCTTTGACAAGATTTTTAGCCTTTCTTGCGATAAAATTACTCACTCAAAATTCGTTCTCAATGTGTTTCAAGGTCCAGCTTTCAGGAAGGGTTGTCAAAATTTGCATTTGCAAACTTTTATCTCTTGTACTATTGAATTTTTCTTTCAACTGATTAATTATCTCGCTGTCATAGTTGGGCATGATTGGATTGTCGGGGCTTAAACCAAGTATTAAGTAAGTGTGATGAAGTGAGTCGACAGATGCAAGGTAAAAAGGACTTTGTTTCTGTTAAAGTGGTTTCACTCAGGCAACGAAGAAACTCCAATCAAAAATGTAAAGAATAAAATAAAAATGTAAAAAATAAAGAAAAATCTGTGTATTTCATTTCCAAAGTTATGTTTCATATAGCCTATATATCAGAACCAGGCTATTAGCACTGAAAATTTTGTGATACTTCAGTGATGTGTTTTTAATCTCCTGATCCCATCATGGTCCCACTCTGAAATTTTATGGTGTACTCACAAAATTATACATAAAAACATGTATAAATTTGAAAAAAATTAAAAAAAAACCAACTCAAAATTTTTTCAAAAACGATTTTTTGAGTTTTACTCAAAATCTATTTTTTGAAAAATCACATTAAAGTCCATTAAACCCTCTTTAAAGTGAGCTGTCTCTTAGCTCTCTAGCACTAATAGAACCAAAGTTATTGCAGATTTTAGATTTTAGCACACATTAAAAAACTCAGCATTTTGTGATTTTTAAAAATTTATAACTAAAAAACTATTGGGGATACAATTTTTTGAAAATTATATTTGATTTCAGGATGTCAGAGAGTATAAATAAACCAAGTTTCAGCCAGGTTATTGGTTGATTTTACATGGAATGACCTGATGGCATGATCAAAGAAGCCATCTATTTTACCATTCTAGTTTGCCCATCTCTATGATTATATATCTATATTATTATATTATACTAGCTTTTGTTAGCGGCTTCGCTCGTGTGGAATTGGTCTACTACATAAAGTTTCATGACGATCATTTTAAATAAATAATTTTTTTTTTTAACTATAAGTTACTCGTACATCCAAAATTTCAGATGTCTAACTTCAAAACTGACGGATTCCATACAATCTTTGAAACTCTATTATATTAAGGGGAAAACTCTTGGGGATGGAAGTATCAAAATTTCTTTCTTAAATTATACAAAGAACCTATCTGCAAATTTCAAGATGCTAAATCTGATTTGCCTTTAATTATGTACTATAATGGATTCTCCAAAGTACCTAAAAAACTGTCTGGGAAGGTACGTGCCCATTTGCCCCCCTCCTAAATCTGACCTTGCTGTAGCCTAGGTGTTATTCTGATGTATAACCTGTATTACTGTAAAGTTTCATCCAAATCCGTTCAGTAGTTTTTGCGTGAAAGAGAGACAAACATACAAACTTTCGCATTTATAATATTAGTAAGAAATCAAAACAATAGTTTCACTCATGTTCTTTCTGTTATTTTAACAACTATGATCATGTGATTTGCCTTTAATTATGTACTATAATGGATTCTCCACAGTACCTATAAAACTGTCGGGGGGGGGGAAGGCATGCCCCCCCCATAAATCCGCGCTTGCTATAGCCTATGTGTTATTCTGATGTATAACCTATATTACTGTAAAGTTTCATCCAAATCCGTTCAGTAGTTTTTGCGTGAAAGAGAGACAAACTTTCACATTAATAATATTAGTAAGATTAAGGAATACTTATGGCAGAAGAATAGAAATTAGTCTTAAGGAAAGTTATGATGTTATTTGTTTGAAACATTGTTTATTGCCTGTTATAAAATATTTTTAGTAGGGACGATAAACATATTTTTGGCTTTTGAATGTGTGAGCATAATTTTAACATTGTTTGATATTTTCATTATTCATTTTATGCAATTGTTTATTTTAATCTTTTAGGCAATTGTTTGGGATGAAGCACTGGCTGGGCCTGTTGGATTGATATGCAAGTACAAGATATTGCAGGAACATGATGTTTCAAGAATGTATCCTCTCAAGTTTGGAAAGCTTCCTGTAACCAATGTGCATAATATAATTTTTATTTCCAGACCTCAAATACACCTTATGGATATGATAGCCGATATTGTTCATGAGTTAGTTTCACTCTTAAATGGTTTAACATTACCACTTCATGTTTAACATTACAAGACTTCATGTTATTTTACTTTATTTTTATTTTTAGGGAGGAAAGAAGTGGTATAAGAAAATACTGCTATTTGTTTTTCATTCCAAGAAGAAGTCAACTTTGTGAAAAGAGGCTTAAAGTGAGAAAAATTTAATTTTTATAAATAAATAATTAATGTAATATTTGTTTTTAAATAATATTGATAATTATTAAACTTTTTTTTTTCCTGGGCTTTTACAACTTTTAGTCATATGCCGAAACCCAGAACATTTTGTTGCTCAATGTCAGAATCCTCTCGGTCCTCCCAATCTCCCTCCCCCAAGCCTCTTGCTGCCATCACCTCTTCAACTCCTTGCAGCCAAGTTTTCCTCTTTTTCGTCTTTCCTCCGGGGTATAGTCCAATATCATTTTCGGCCATCTCTCGGTGCCCATTCTTCTCAGATGACCATACCACTGCAGCTGCTTGGTCCCAATTTTGTGCACTATCGTTTCCATTATAACTATATCTCTGATCACAGAGTTTTTCATTCCCTCAATTCTGGAAACGCAACAACTTCTTCTCCCAAAATTCATTTCTGCAGCTTGTAGCCTTTGTGCATCTCTTGGTCCAACGACCCACATTTCCGAACCATAAAGGGTTACATCTTCAAAAAAGGAAAAATTCTCTTTTTAGCTTCTAGCGAAACACTTGGGCTCCACAGTACTGAGTTTACCATGCCATAACCTTTTTTTCTTCGGTGATCTTTTCCTTTATATCAGTCTCAAGTGTTCCTTTGCTATATATGTACAAACCCAAATACTTAAAGAGAGCACTCCGATCTAGTGACCAATTTTCTAATGGGAGAGAAGATGTAGAAGCGTTGAATTTTAAACTTTTTAATTATTAAAAAATAGTATGCTTTGTGATTGGAAAATCTTGGTTTAAAATATTGATATTTATGTTGGAATATCAATTGTTTGCAAGTGAAAGTTGTTAATATAGAGGCTTACTCATTTTGTATAAAACATAATCATCATAAAATATAAAATAAATGAATGAATAAAATAAAATAAATGCTTGTAATGTTTCATGGTTCATATGATCTTTGTGGTTTATTGCTGACATTATGTTATTGTCCTTATCTGTAGTATAGAAATTCTTGTTATCAATTTGACTACAATTTATTTTTTGAAGTAAATTATTGAAGATGCTTACCTCTATTAATTTTTTTTTTAGAACAAAGGAGTTTATGGGAATTTCAATCTTATTGAAGATTTACCTTGTGATATATTTCCTTTTGATAATGATGTTTTGTCAATGGAAGTAGAAACTACTTTCAAGGTATATTTTTTAAATATTTAGAATATTCTGTTTTAATTATTTTTTTTCCATAACTAATTTATTTTTAATAATAAGTTTTCTAGTTATGCTGGAGCACCAAATTTAGTTTGTTATGAAGTTTGAACATTTAGTTGTAAAATATAATTTTTTAAATTTGGTTTTATTTAAGAATAAGTTAATTTCATTAAGTATTGTGATAACTTGCTTGTATTTTTGAAAAATTACCATCATTTTTCCTCTGTAATATCTGTCATAGGATTTCTATTTAGAAAAAGATCCAACTTCTTTGTACCAAGCTGCACAAGCTATAATGACCCTACAGGAATTGTATGGAGTTATACCTAAAATGACTGGTAAAGGTGCTGCTGCTAGTCATGTTTGGAAGTTGCTCGGTCGCTTAGACTTGGAACCAAGGACGTATCTTAGTACTTCACTAATCGACCATCTAATACTTTTGGATAGGACTGCTGATTTATTAACACCCCTAGCTACACAGCTTACTTATGAAGGACTCATAGATGAATTGTTCGAAATAAAAAATAGTAAGTTTTTTATTTACTACTACTGAAGATAATGTTTAACAGAAATAATGAAAATATCTACTGTCGGGTATCAATAGTTATTTTTTATTTATTTTATTTTATTATTTTTTTTGTTTTATTTCCAAACCAATATTTTATTCAAACGAATATTTTATTGCATTAAAAGCTAGATGTTTTTTTGTTTGTTATATAACTCTATTAATAATAAAATTTATTCAAAGGAAACAAAAGAATTCAGAGAGTAATTTTAAAAACATATGTTTTAATATTAAGTGTAATGTTTGAAAAAACAAAACAACATCAGTCTCAAGACAGTTGCCCTGTGAGAAGGTTGCTTGCTACTCTACACTTGATTTTGTCGCTACTTCTTCATCACTTTCACATCTTCTTCAACTTGAATTTTGTCAACTCTCACCAGTAAAACTTCTCGCTATTTTGATCTAATTTTGGACTTACCGGTAAGAGACATTTAATTTTTCTACTTATCATCATTTCAAATCATCAAGTCATCGCTATCAAGAACTCAACACTTTTCAAGAACTCAGTTCATTTCTCAGTTTTTCATTGATTCACAGACCAGTAATATTTGTTGTAACTATTGTAAGACTCATCTCTCTTTAGTAAATAAGTTAATTTCATTTTTTATGTAAATAATTGTAGATAATAGCTTTCTGCATTTTCTTTTTTTTTTTCATTACTTTTTTATTTAGTTTTAAATAACTTTCTTTGTATTTTCTTAGGTTTAGTTGGGCACATTAATATTTTTATAATTGTTCTTTTTCTATTTTTACATTATATATATTTATCATTTACTCATTTTGGGATGTTTTTTTATTTGTATTTACTTGATGAATTTCTTTTCTTTCCTTTTATAGCTTCAATTGTCACCCAAATCAAACTATCAAGTTTTTTTTACTGAATTCACAACCTGTAAATTCGCTCGGATAGAAGGTTAGCGAATTATTATTAGGAGCCCCTTCTTCCACATCTACAGTTATGTTTAATGATTCGTTTAAGAAAAAGCATTGTTTAAATAGTACTTTTTTTTTAAAAGTAGTTAAAATAATAATAAATCATCATAGAGACCTATAGTGGAGAACGGAGATAGTTGGGGGGTGCAGTCAAAAAAACACCAAATAAGTACAAGACTTATATTTAATGTGTGCCGACGTTTCGACCTACCTTGTAGGCCATCTTCAGGGCAACTAGGAGAGGGGGCTGACAATCAGATTGTTGGTTAGCCGGTCCACCCAGCCGCCTCTCCCAGTTGCCCTGAAGATGGCCTACAAGGTAGTTCGAAACGTCGGCACACATTAAATATAAGTCTTGTACTTATTTGGTGTTTTTTTGACTGCACCCCCCAACTATCTCCGTTCTCCATTGTATCATCCAGTCAACTATTTTCCCCTCATAGAGACCAATACTTATATAGCTTAAATAATAACCAGCCCATTAGATCTCGATAGGAGAGATAAATCATTCACTGGTAGTAGCATATAGTCAAAATGATAATGCTAGACATGAACGAGATTATTTCTTCAATTTGGAGGATATTACAGTTGCAAAGGCTCCCCAATGATGAACCCTCAGGTTTTGTATTTGAAGTGCATTGAGAATCTTAAATACTCAAATCATGCAAAGTGAAAAATATTCACTTATGAGAGCTCAGGTAAAGGAAGAGTTGGGAAATCTATACTGTATATTGTTTTCTGAAAAGAAAATAAGAATGACTAGAAGTATGTGTCAAAAGAGGATATGAGATTGGAAATGATCATTACCTCCTAATGTTTAAAAAATTAAAGAAACTTCTTGGAAAAGGAACAAATAAGAAAATAATTAAATCCAACAATAGGCTTCCATTGTTAATTTAAATAAATAAATGGCCCACGGCTTCCAATAGGAAATAAATAAGATAAAATTTTGACCACCTCTGAGTGATGTTATTGAGCAAATATAACATCATTTAAAAAAATCATTCTCTAATGTGATGATACAGGGTCTGATATATGTACAGGAAGTGTGTTGGATATGGATTTAAAAGAAGTCCTTGGTGTACGGATGGTATAAATATATATGTCCAAAATAAGGAGAATGCAAGGAGGGAGGTACTTTCTTGGCTAGAGAACTCTTTTAGCCTACCAGATGTATATGGATAAATGTAAAGAGGTTTGGTGATACAATTAAATCAATAGCACAATCATCAAACAGTCCAATTAAATTAACAGATGTGTAATTTGGAAAAAGTAAGGGTAGGCCCGTCATTGGGCGGATATGGAGTGCCCTTTCTGGCAATTATGTAAAATGGTTTTATACCATATTTTGTTTGGTATCAAATGAGAATATTTGATTTTATATTATTATATCATTATTGTAAGTGTTGGTCACAGTGTAATATAGTTGGCAGTGGAGAGACTGGAAGGTTCTCGCTCTCTTAGAAGATGGAAGTTAATGTTCAATGTGCTCAATATAAACATAGTTACATTTTATATGTGTGTTATTAGTTTCCCCTGAAACTACTATTATTCTCAAAGGTTATGGGCCCAGTCACCCAGTCAGTGTTAGTTTACCGGTATTAGGAAGTGTGATCATTTAAAATTCCCAAGAGTGAATTGAAGGCATCATGGCTTCACAGATTCCGTTTCCGCAATTAAGTGACAATAACTTCTCAACCTGGAAGTTTCGGGTATTTAATATTCTCGAGGAAAAAGGAGTTTTGGATGTGGTAAAAACCGAAGATATATCGAATGAGGACAAGACAATAAAGGTGAATGACGCCAAGGCTCGGTCTATTATAATCGCGTGTGTATCTGACAAACATATTGAATACTTGAAGAATGCGTCAACGTCGTATCAGATGATAAAATGTCTTGAGAATGTTTTTGAAAGTAAAAGTGTACTGTTGAAATTGTATTTACGTCGAAAGCTAATCCAATTAAAGTGTGGTGAAAACACACCACTTCAAGACCACTTCATCAAATTTGACGGGATCATGGCGGAACTAGAGACAGCTGATACAAAAATGAACGAGGACGATAAAGTTTGTCATTTACTTTTGACGATGCCCTCAAAATTCGACACGGTAATTACGGTATTAGAAACATCAGATAAGCAATTAACAATAGAGTTTGTTAAGAGCAAACTTCTGGATGCTGAGTTGAAGTTCAATAATACTACAGCTGTTTTACCTCCTTCGGAGGAGTTTTCGTTTGGAGCTAAAGTTAGACGGTGTTTCGGTTGCGGAAGTACAGAACATTTAAAATATTCGTGTCCCAAAAGTAAGAATAGTGAAAGTTATAATTTCCAGCTGAGAAGGAAAAATTTCCCACCAAGAGGGAGAAGTTTCCCACCAAGAGGGAGAAGTTATTCCTCAAGAGGAGGTTACCTGTCAAGAGGGGTTTATCAAGCCAGATATGATGATGGCTATCTAGCTGAGACTGAAATGGACAAAGATATAACATTTATAGCATTATCTACGGAGATTGCAGAGGAAAATCCAAGTAAACATAATTATGTTAATTTCATACTGGACAGTGGAGCAAGTCATAATTTATTTCGTGGGGATGTATTGGATTTAATGTCAGAAGTGAAGTGTATTGAACCGGTCCCAATAAAAATTGCTAACGGGTCAAATATCTATGCTAAGAAAGAAGGTATTCTTAAAGTGTATTGTGATAAAACAGGTGTGAAGCTCACAATAAATGGACTGATTGTGGACAATCTTCCTTATAACCTTTTATCAGTGAAGAAGATAAACAAAGCAGGTTTTGATGTTGTATTTACAAACAATTTTGCAAAAATTATAATGAAACCCGAACCAATAATTAGTGAGATGTGTAATAATCTTTTTGTGTTTTGTTTTAAACTCATTACAAAAAGAAATGATTGTTTACTATCCAAGGAATCGGATGATTTGTGGCATTTAAGACTTGGACACTTAAATCGACGTGGATTACAACTTTTAAATCTACCATGCTCTAATAGAGTATGTGATTCCTGTCAAAAAGGTAAGGCGGAAAGAAAACCTTTTATTAGAAAAGAATATCCACGATCTACACGAATAGGCGAACTTATTTACACAGATGTGTGGGGACCTGTGAATGAAAAAACAATGGACGGTGAAAGGTATTACTTGTCAATATTAGACGATTTTTCTCATTTTACAACCATTTATTTACTTAAAGAAAAATCAGAAGCTGAAGAAAAATTAATGGATTTTCACAGGATGATGAAGATTAAAGGAATCAATATATCAAGAATCCGTTCTGATAAGGGGGGAGAATTCCGGTCAAACAAATTTAGGGAGTTTTGCAGATTTCATGGTGTTGTACAGGAATTTACAGCTGGGTATATACCTCAACAGTGTGGAGCTGCGGAGAGATTGAATTTGACTCTTCTGAATAAAGTTAGAACAATGTTTGTTGATAGTAATTTACCAAAGTATCTATGGGGAGAGGCAGTTCGCACCGCAGCATATCAACTTAACCGATCCCCTACAGTTGCATTGAATGGCCGGACACCTGCTGAAATATATTATGGAAAAAATGATTTATCAAAGCTACGAGTTTTTGGACGTAAAGTCTGGTACCTTCAACTGCCAAAGGGAAGCAAACTTGAACCTAGAGGCCGTGATGGACGAATGGTTGATTATTCTTGTGCTGGATATCGGATTTGGGATCCAGAGAAGGGTAAGATAATTATTTCTCGTGATGTGAAGTTTGATGAAACACAGACTAAGTATTTGGATAATGATTCTCGGACCCCGGCTTATGATCCATCTAATGAAGAAGAGAACAGAGAAAGAAAAAAAGTTCTACGGATTTGAGGAAGAAAATGGTGATAAAAAGAAAATTAGATCGGAAAGGAGAAGAAAAATTCCTACATACCTAAAAGACTTTCATCTGCATACAGCTTTTTGTCTTTTAACGGAGGATGATCCACAAACTTATGAGGAGGCAGTAAAAAGGGGTTGGACTGAGGCTATAGGGAGAGAGTTGGCTGCACATGAGGATTTCAATACTTGGACACCGATTGAAGGCATCCCATCAACTTCAAAACCTATTGAGACAAAGTGGGTTTTTACAACCAAATGTGATGGAACAAAGAAAGCCAGGTTAGTTAGCCAGGTTATTAAACGAGTTGTGAGGTATTTAAAAGGGACTATGGAGAAAAAGTTAATCTATAGAAAAATAAGGAACCAGGAAGATATACCCAAGATCGTTTGCTACTCTGATGCGGATTGGGGAGGAGACAGGATAGACAGGAAGAGTTGTTCTGGAATTGCAGACATTTTTACTAAAGCGCTCAATAGCAATAAATTCTCATTTTTTAGATCTCAACTTTGTTTAAATTAATTTTTATTTTTTTTTATTATTTCTGCAATTTCAAGTGATTTGTTGTTTTGTGTATGGACTTGAAATTGAGAGGGGGTATGAGAATATTTGATTTTATATTATTATATCATTATTGTAAGTGTTGGTCACAGTGTAATATAGTTGGCAGTGGAGAGACTGGAAGGTTCTCCCTCTCTTAGAAGATGGAAGTTAATGTTCAATGTGCTCAATATAAACCTAGTTACATTTTATATGTGTGTTATTAGTTTCCCCTGAAACTACTATTATTCTCAAAAATATAACATCATTTAAAAAAATCATTCTCTAATGTGATGATACAGGGTCTGATATATGTACAGAAAGTGTGTTGGATATGGATTTAAAAGAAGTCCTTGGTGTACGGATGGTATAAATATATATGTCCAAAATAAGGAGAATGTCAGGAGGGAGGTACTTTCTTGGCTAGAGAACTCCTTTAGCCTACCAGATGTATATGGATAAATGTAAAGAGGTTTGGTGATACAATTAAATCAATAGCACAATCATCAAACAGTCCAATTAAATTAACAGATGTGTAATTTGGAAAAAGTAAGGGTAGGCCCGTCATTGGGCGGATATGGAGTGCCCTTTCTGGCAATTATGTAAAATGGTTTTATACCATATTTTGTTTAATTTTTATTAATATCCTGATTATCTCCTTGATGACTTGGCCAACCATTACACACTTAATTATGAATGGTATATGTGAGGCTTTCAGGGTCAAAAGCAGATAACTCCAAAATTCCAAATATTGACTCACATTTTTCGCTAGTTTAGTCAAGAAATTTCGTCTAACATGACACTTGACCACCTCATTTCTCATGGTTTTAGACCAGTTATGAACCTGAAATTTCGGCAGCATGAAGCATTGTTTGACTAAATTAGCTAAAAATGTGTAAAAGACAATTTTTGAAATTTCAGAGTTATCCGCTTTTGATCCTGAATGCCTTATGTTATTTTTAATATTTTAAAAGATAAGTGCATAATTAGAAATACTTAATAAGAAATGTGATTAATTAAATTTTTTGAAAGTTTAATTCATTTTTAGCAACTGCACACTTTCCTTCTCAAAACTTTGATACTGAGGATGAAAAAGATATTATGTCAGATAAGAAACAAGTTATTTTAAATTCAGCTGATGAACTATTTGCTGAAATAAGGTAAATTATAAGCACATTATTTATATTAGCTATCAATTATTTAATGTGTATTAAGATTATTATTTTTTTTTTTAAGGGACAAAAATTTTCTTGCTGTAGGTGCTGTTTTAAGCAAAAGAGCTAACCTGATTAAATCAGAGCTTGAGGAAAGGAGTGGAATGGGAAGCGTTGAACAGATGAAAGTGCTCGTAGCAAAGCTTCCTCATATATTAGCTATTAAAAAATCTCTTGGCATTCGTAAGTTGATTTTTAATGCTTATCAAATATAAAATTTATGAGATTTTAATTTTATTCTAAATAAATTAATTTTATTTTAGTTAGACTATACCATTTATAATTTAGTTACTTGAAGTGTACTTTACTTTTGATCTTAAATTTGCCTTTTAATAAGATAATATATTAAATATTTTAGAACAATCTTTATGTCTAGTAAATTTGATAACATGTCATTTTCCATTCGAGTATTTAATTCATATCAAATGAAAAACTTCCTGAATGAAATTGTCAGCAAAACAATTATACCACAGCCGTCTAATCCTAACTGTTTAAAGATTAACAATTGTAAATTAAAATTATATTTTAAACTGGAGCACATCCTCTGTAAAATTCCTTTCACATTAGGTTGATTGATCGCATGTCTTTAGACCATGTGAGTTCTAAATTGTCTTAATTTTTTTACAACCACATGTGTTCTGCTTAGCCAGAATCTAAGCTTTTGATGACATTTCTTATATATTACTTATTTATTTCTAGTTTTTTTTTCTCTTTATATATTTATCCACACCTGTCAAATGAAAACAATGACAATCAGCAGATTGGCTGACTGTAAAATAATATATAATGACATGAGAGGCATGAAGAAGAACAGTACCCAGCGGCATCTTTCCTTTGGCTTGATTCAATTTTCTATAGTAATAGATCCCTCATCCACGTTCTTTTTAATCTCCTCCTAGAGTTCTCAGGCATGAGAGTCGTGGCCATTTGTTGTATCAATGGGTTTTAGTGACCGTGTAGTTTTTCTAGAAAGCGCTTGTAGTACGTTCGTGAACCGTTGGTATTTTTAAGTCAGTATGCAGAGTTTTGTTATTGACATACCAAGGTGCTTTGGCAAAAAGTCTAACTACTTATGATTGAAAAGTTTGCAGTCGTTTTCTGTGAGTCTGTTTAGCGATCCCGTAAATTTGTAATGCATATGTCCTAACTGGTTTTTAGTAAGTAAGTATACGTGCTTAATTTCTGTCTCAAGTCTAATTTGGAGTTTTTCCTGAAATGCGAATACATTGAAGTGAGTTTGTGATTTAGTGATCGGCGTTTCATCTTAACGTGAGGACCCCATGTCATTCTCCTATGAAATGTTAGTCCTAGGTATTGCTTTTTTTTCTGTCCGAGGGATGGTTTATTTATAGTTAAACAAAAAAATAATTCATTATGCTAATGAAATTTTGTGAACATATTGAGTAATCTATTTACTACCCATAAAATTAAAAACACCAAATGAGAGCTTTTGATTTATAAAATCAATTTTTCTTTTAATATTTAAAGAAAAAATTTAAATGTAAAGTCTTCATTATTATAATTGACAGTTAAACAGCTTTATTTGTATTTATTGAACAAATAAATATATTTCCAGCAGTTTCTGTGTTATCATCGCCAGATCCTTTGCTGTATTAAATTCCTACAGTGTGATTATATTTTTGTGTGGTATAAACTGTTGAGTATTGTCTCCTATTTATATTTTATTATTCACCTATTATATTTTCTTTTTGTTGAGTCGATTAAGTATTCATGTAGTTGGATTTAATTGCAAATAACAAGAATAAGTTTTGGTATTTTTTTCATCATTGTGCTCCTACAAAGATTATATCGGCATGCCAGTTACAGTAGCGGTTACTCTTAGTTATCTTTCATCAAAATTACTACTTTTCCCTTCTACTTGTTACCATTATAACGGTGGCTTAGAAGAGCAGACTACTGATCTACTGTCAGGAATCTGTGCCTCTCTAGAAAGCATAATGAGAGGCAATTTTGTAGTCATTTAAAACCTAAGTACTTATTTAGTATAGCTGCTTAAGTCCACTAAAGAAATTTAAAAACATTCAAAGATTCTTGATCAAGCTTATTGAGAATTTTAAAAACCATAGTAATGAATGATATGGATAATTTTGACTTTGCATTAAAATTTTGTAATTATTTTCTTTCTTTGACAATCTCAGTTTATTTGAAAAAGAATATTATCTATGATGATTCTGTTTCACAATTAACATCATTAAATAATGTTAAAATTTGCTAGTTTAATTGGAATAAACAGTTTATTCGAATTGTCAGTTTAAATATAACAAATTTATTTATTTATCTAAGGATAAAATAACCTGTTGATTATAATCAGTTTATGTTTGAAATCTACCTCGTTGACATTTCTTAACCATGTCTGAGATGATAAATAGAAAAAACAATTATTTAGTTGCTTTCTGTCTTATGTGGGTAGCAAGAATGGAATTGTATCTTAGTTCTCATCCATTTATTATAGTAATATGTTGGTTCCTTTAGATACCCCAATTGCTGAGCTTATAAAAAAAGTGACAGATTCAAGTGAATTTCTGGACTCCCTGCAGTTGGAACAAGAACTGATGTTGGGCGTTGATACTGACAAAATTCAGTCTCATATTGAAGATTGTATTGCTCATGAGCAACCGCTGATTAAAGTAATTATGAATTATTATTCAATGTCTATTAATGATATTGTAATATTAACTGTTACTTTTTGAAATAATTCTACAAAAGAAAGTAAAAGAAATATTGTATCTTAATATTCAAGTCAATAATGCCTTCAGTGAAGAGAAACTAGAGACTCCAGTAATACCTGATTTGCATTGCCGAAAGTTTTAATGTACAATCAAGAACAAAAAGTCTTAATCATCTTGTACATTGAATAAGATATTTGAACTGTTATTGCTCATGAGAAAATTGTTGCTTATATTGTAATTATTTTGTTCTGTAGGTTGAGAAAATGACTAACCAGATTTTGATGATACTATTTTCCTGGTTTTTATATACAAAATATATCCATGACATATGCCACCTCAAAACAGTATGACATCGAGGTTACAAAACCATAAATTTTTATAAAAATTTCATAGAAAAAATCACAAAAAAAAAATAGATCAAACTAATTATTACTGTTAAAACAATTTTAAGATCACCAAATTGTTTTCTAGCATTTTGGTGCAAATTGAGACCAATTGGCAAGTTGACTAAATTCAATGTGGCTTTTATTTTATTAATCATATAATTAGAATTATAGAAATATCCATGTTTAATTTGACTTAATAAGAAAGCCAGTATATGAAAAGAACAATGCTATTTTGATTTGGGAATTTAAATAAATTAATTACAATTACTTTATATATTTAAGTTTTTATTGAAAAAATATTAATGTAACGTTCTGTTTTTTCATGAACTTTAGAGTAATTGAACTTTACAGTAATTCTTATGATTATTCATTGGTTTTGAAAGCTGAACTGTAGTCAATAGAAAAGTATATGCATTAAAAAAAAATCAATCATTATGTTGAGATACCATATATATGAAAGATGACCAATTTTACTTTCTAGTTTATTTATTCATATTAAGTGCTAAAATAATGCATTTATTGATTAACTTGTAATTTTAATTAAATAACATAATTAATTTCCTTGCATTTTAGGTTCTTAGGCTGATATGTATGCAGTCAGCTACAAATAGTGGGTTGAAGCAAAAGGTCCTGGATTATTACAAAAGAGAAATCATTCATACTTATGGGTTTCAACATATTCTAACTTTAACAAATCTTGAAGATGCTGGCCTATTGAAAGTTCAGGTATAGGTATTGCTAAACTATTTCTGAATGTCTTTAATCACCAAATATTTATGTTGGCCCAGAATAGGCAATTAAATTATTTTAATATCATAAATTTTGTTTTTAAGAAAAAAAACATATCTTATGATAAGATACTTGTATAGACAAAATAATTCTCAAGTATACTTCCTTGAATTTTATTGTATCAAAATTGTTTTTTCATTTATTACATCAAGTAGTTCAAATGTCGTAATTTAAATTTTAAATCATATATATTCATTTATGAAAATCAATAATTAAGTAAAAAATTAATGAATTTTCAGCAAGGTTCTCGCAGTTACACAGTTCTTCGAAAGACATTGAGATTGACTGTGGAAGACGGCAGTGAAGTGGCACCAGTTGATATAAATTATGTTCACAGTATTTATGCCCCGCTTAGTGTACGTTTGGTGCAACATATCGTCAGGAATGGAGGTTGGGGAAACCTGACTGACGTTTTGTCCCTGCTTCCTGGGCCGAATCTAGATGTTACTCAACCAGGATCTCACAGCCAGAACAGGAGAAGTAATTATCTTTATAATTATTTTTAACTTTTACTTATCTTGTTGACTTAAATAACCTCTCTAAAATTTGTCAAAAACTCATTCATAATTCCATCATCTACTCGATTTTTTTAAATTTTGCATGTATCTTTTATGGGATTAATTTTGTTTTGTTTAACAGAAGCATCTGTAGGAAGCCAAACATCATCTATCAATGACAGTCCTAAGGTGGTTCTGGTATTTTTTTTAGGAGGCTGTACCTATGCTGAAATATCAGCTCTTCGTTTCCTGTCCCAGCAGGAGGACTGTAAGTTGAAACTTAGATAATTGCTAAAATATTCAGAATTAATTCAAAATAGTACACTACATACAATCGTTTATATACGTGGGTGAATCAAATATAAACGAGACTTTTTGTCCTGGAAGCCCAGCGAAGGGAACGTTCCCGCGTTTGGGGGTGTTGGGTAGGGATGCCAGGAGTGAGGGAAGCAGGCGGGCGGATGCGCTCGAACTCACCAGTTACCGTTGTGACGATGTCTGAGCAGGATGTATCCCCCTCGATTGCGCAACGTATTATCATCAAATTTCTTGCTGCTGAAGGTGTAAAACCGGCTGAAATCTTGAGAAGGTTGACTGTACAGTTTGGGGAAGAGACACTTTCTCGTGCCAGAGTGTTTGCATGGCATAAACAGTTTGTGGAGGGTCGTGATCGTGTTCAGAATGAAAGCCATGACCGCAGATCCCGCTCCAGCATCACAGCAGACAACATCAGCCGTGTTCGACAGCTTATTGAAGGTGACAGACGTCTAACCACCAGTGCCATTGCAAGTGAGGTTGGGATAAGCTATGGAAGCAATTTTTCCATACTCACAGAGGAGCTAGGGTTTCGTAAGGTGTGTGCCAGGTGGGTTCCTCGACTTCTCACAGCTGAGCAGAAGCTGACCCATTTGCAGGTCTGTGAAGGTCTTCTTGCAAGATTTCAGGCTGAGGGAGCCTCATTTCTCACTCACATTATCACCTGTGATGAAACTTGGGTGCACCATTACACCCCTGAATCAAAACAAGCGAGTATGGAGTGGAGACTGAAAGGGGAACCTGGACCAGTGAAAGCCAAGTCACGGCTGTCAGCTGGGAAGGTTTTGGCTACCGTGTTTTTTGACCAGCTTGCTGCATCTTGATTTTTTGCATGAACGCAGGACTATCAATGCCGCATACTACTGCGGCATTTTGAATGAAGTCAGACTTGCATATCGCCGCAAAAGAAGGGATCTACCGATGAGAGAAGTGATTCTTCTTCAGGACAATGCTCGCCCGTATACTGCGGCCCTGACGAGAGAAAAATTGGAGCAACTGGGCTGGGAGACGCTAGAACACCCTCCCTACAGTCCAGACTTATCACTATGTGACTTTAACCTGTTTGGCCCACTCAAGGAAGCTTTGGGAGGTCAGAGATTCGTCAGTGACAATGAGGTTGAAGCCTACGTGCTCAATTGGCTGAAGACACAACCTACTTCATTCTATGAGGACGGGATTGGAAAATTACCTATGCGCTGGGAAAAATGTATTTCCAAATCAGGAGACTATGTAGAAAAATGAGGTGTACTTTTCTTTGTGTTCAAAGTAAAAATAAAAAAATAAAAAAATAAGTCTCGTTTATATTTGATTCATCCACGTACATCTGTGAACTTTTTTTTTTTGTATGATAATTAGTACATCCGCTAATAATTACTATATACTTAGTATATATTTCAGTGTAGTTGACTATCAAAATGATAATTTCCCTGTAGCTTATCTCAAATCATCTTAGCAATAAAATTATTTAAATTTTATATTGTTTTCCATTTTTTTAATAATTTAGATTAATAATTTGAAGTAGAATTCACATATTAAAAACATTTAAATATTATAAATTGGAGCTGCTTGATCCTAAATCAAAGTTTTAAATTACACCTGAGTTGTTTGTCATGAACATTAACAATTATCCCAACAATAGCTTAAATAAAATAAAATAATCTTATTTATTTAAAGGCATATCTCAGATATTTGTTCTTATTATTAATCTTATTCCTGTAATTTTTTTTAATGTTATAAACTTTATTTTTTAGCGAATGTTGAATTTGTTGTCGCTACAACAAAACTTATGAATGGAAATAACTTTATTAAATCTCTCATGGATCCAATAGAAACTTGAAGTTCCTACCTAAAGAATCAATTCTGCATTCATGAAATATATTTGTATAAAGCAATGAGAAGATTTTGATAAAGTAAATAAATCTTGGAGGATGCGATAAAGAAGATTTTGGATCTTAAATTTGTTATACATAATTTTGTATTCAGAAAAAATTGTATTTGTTGATAGTGATGTATTTTATGTATTTATATATTTTTTATTTATAGATCATTTATTGTACATAAACTTATTCTTGTATGAATCAATATATAATACTTCTTTAAGTAAATGTATACTTAATATAAAAATTATCAATTCATTCCTTAAATGTATGATTTATTGATCTTTTCTTTAAGATATTATCATAAAATTTAATTAATGTATGTAAAAAATGAAAATATACTAGTCTTATTTTACCTTGTTTTTTATCACAATTAAAAATTATGTGTTAATACTTATCCGTCATACTTGTTTGTTCATTTAATGTCACTTTAAGCTGCTATGGCTAATTGAACAATGCTACAGTGGGAGCCCTAAATTTTGCCTATCCATGTTTTACTAGAATAGGGATTTTTAATAAGTACCTGACATCGTACAGGATCGGTACCCCCGTTTAACGTCCTTTCTGAAGGACGGCTTAACCAAGGACACCCTTTAAAAACTCCTAGGGTGACCTGCTGGGCTTTATTGGGGAGTTTATTTATTTATTTCCCACCTTTATAGCATCAATTTACGACATTCATCCTTGTTCATCTTCACTCAACCACAAATCATTGTCTTTTTACATGTATACTAGTCCAATATAGCCCATCTATTTTAACTTACTTATCGCACTTGGTATACAACTTTTACATGTTTATTTCAACATGAACTATGTTCTACTTGCTCACCATTTCTTACCATTTTTTACACATTTTACTACATCAATCATTTATAATATTTCATGAACATTTTGTATACATCTTCGTCCCCATTAGTAGTAAACAGTAACTCTCACTTCCATTACTTATCATCATTGTTTGTTATGAATATTTTTATTTTTATTACACTATGCCTATTTATTTTATTGCCTACACCTATGTATTTATTACTTACTTTATTTATTACATACTGGATTTGTTTATAATTTTTCTGAATTTTAATAATTTTGTAATTTTTTCTTTGTTTCTGTATTTTTTATTATTTTCTATTTTTAATTTTATTTAACTACTGAAACCTGACACCAAAGATACCTGATACCTAGGTATTTTAAGTTTAACATTTACTCATATTACTTTATCACCTTATTCTTAAATTTTTAATATTTTTTGTTTTATTCTTATTTTATTCTTTATTATATATTTTACTGCCTTCCTGGCACTTGGTTAATACCATATACTCATACATTTTAACTTTTATATTTACCATGCTGTGCAATTATTATCATTTTTTAATTTTAAATTGCCTTTGTTCACCATACTTTTATTATTTATATTTACCATGTTTAAAAAAAAAAAAAATGTGTACTACTTTTTAATTCTCAATTGTCTGTATTTTGCATATAGCCCTGTAGAAGACGTACAAAGTTTTTTTTTTTTT
This sequence comes from Arma custos, assembly GCA_037127475.1. Lineage (NCBI taxonomy): Eukaryota > Metazoa > Arthropoda > Insecta > Hemiptera > Pentatomidae > Arma > Arma custos. The sequence goes on from CM073759.1 coordinate 152,736,582, forward strand.
ATTAAACATATCTGCCACTTGTGGGCAATAAGTAATGGTGCTTTCCATTCCATAACAAAACAAAAAATGATATAAATAAAATAAAATAAATGAATGTAATAAAATGAATACATGTGGAAAAAAATATATACATGCGGTAATAAAAGGAAATTAATGCAAAAATGATAATAAAATAAAGCTTAGATAAAAAAAATAAATAAAATAATGTACATATTCCAACCCTATTTACAATTTGCCTGGGTCCCCGAACTAAGCTTCTTCCCCAGGAATGAGGGCGAAGCAGGAGTTCGGGAGGCCCCTGCCCCCTTTCCCAGCTGCATCACTGAAATTAAACTCCAATGGAAGCTGGTTAAGGGCGCTTCATACCCACAGGCTGTGAGTGGAGAATCTGGCAAGTACCAGTACTCCAAATAACATTATTATATCAAGTCTCAGGGCCATTGCCGGTTTAGAGAGCGGAGTGGATTGTATGAATGTATGGAACTGGATAATGACTGAGCCAGGGGATTGGGATGACAGGCAAGGTTTTGGTGAAAGTTTGAGAATTTAGTAGGGATGAGGTCAAGAAAGAAAGGAATGTTGAGATCATTATGGAGGGTTTTGTTGGAGACATAATAAGGAGCGTTGACAATAGTTCTCAGGACATTGGATTGAAAGGATTGAATGCGTCTGATATTCGATTTTTTTGTGGTCCCCCACAGGTCCAGATAGGTTTGATGATTGTCTTGTATATTAGTAGTTCATTGTCTATTGAAAGATCTGAGGCCCTACATAGCAATTTGTATAGTTGGCTGTATCGTCTGTTAGGAATAGTTGGGATATCAGCGGTGTACAATATGCAAAGGATACGACCCAAGACGCTGCCCTGGGGGACTCCAGCTTGAATTGGGTAAAGATTGGCGTATTCGTTACCACAGCGCACTTGGAAGTAGCGATCAGAGAGGTAGGATCGAAGGACTAGGAATAAGGATTGAGGTAACTGGGTTTTGAGCTTAAACAGCAAACTGGCATGCCGTACCCGGTCGAAAGCTTGTGCTACATCCAAAAATGCGCCTGTGCAGTACTCATGAGCAGAGGATATGTGATCGACAACTCGGTGACCCTGCAGGACCATCAAGTGCCTGGGACGGAATCCAAACTGATGTGAAGAAATATCATTGGATTCGATTATGGGTAGGATTCGTTTCAGGAGGAGTTTTTCAAAAATTTTGGAAAGAATAGGGAGCAGGCTGATGGGTCGGTATGATGAAGCGACATTGGTGGTTTACCAGGTTTAGGGAATAGAATGATGACGGAGTGTTTCCACAAAAAAGAGAAGTGAGTTGTGCGAAGGGTACAGTTGTATAGATAGGTAAGGAAAATAATCGCTTTTTGAGGAAGATGTTGAAGGATCTGGGTGCTTAGAAGGTCATGTCTAGGATATTTGCGGACTTTTAATTTTTGTAAGAGGAATTTTTACCTCAGAGGGATTTACAGCTTTAGGAGGTAAGGATAGAGGAATGGGTGAAGAGAGGAATTCATTAATATTGGAAACGTGCGTAGGGTGGGTTTCAGGATGTGGGATAAATGTATTTAAAACGTGTTTGGCAAATTCTTCTGCTTTGTCCTCATCTGATGCAGCCCTAGAACCGTCTTCACGGCCGAGGGGATGGGAAATAGGGTTGTGTTTAAGGATCTTTTTGGTAGCATTCCAGAGGAAATTATCTGAAGCGGATAGTGTGGAAAGATAGGCATAGTAGGTTTCGGATCTATAGGTTGTCAGGTTCTTTTTAACTAGTTTGGTGAAGTAGTTATACAGTCTCTGATCGTAAGGATGCCTAGTTCTTTGCCATAGGGATCGGTAACGGCGTTTGATAAGGATAAGATCTTGCAGTAATGGATTTTTCTTGCCGAATTTGAAGGAAGGACAAGGTGAAGATGCAGTGCAAACTGCTTGCTGGATCAAATTGGTAAAGGAATCGGCTGCATCATCTAACTCTTGGCGTGTTTTTAGGGAAACTCTGAGGTCAATGGTGCCGGATACAAGCTGGTGAAAAAGGTTCCAGTCAACTGGTCCCCTAATAAATAATGGCGGAGGAAGTTTGGGTGTTGGGACTATAGAAAGGATAAGGATCAAAGGACTGTGATCTGAGGACAGTTCGTCAAGGCGTTCTATGGAGTAGTTTAGGGGACCTAAGCCAGCATGGATGAAAACGTCGAGGAGATCAGGATTTCTGTTTGGATCAGTGGGCCAATATGGACCTACAAAGTAGGTCGAAACGTTGGCTACTTAATAAACATTTCTCCAATTCTAAGAGAAATTCATTGACCTCTATCCGGACCACTTTCTTCCACACATATTATCAAGGTCAACTGTTATCATTCAATACATATTATTTAACATTTTAATTTTTTGTCAACATCCTTATAACTGTTGATATTAAGAGGGGTCCAGGAAGAACGAGACATTTCTGGCTGTATGATTTAAGACAATGGTTTGCTCTTATAACTGACCAACAGTTTAGAAGTGCCGCCAACAAAATTAAGATTGCCATGTTAATAGCCAACGTCCAAAATATACAAGGCAGAGAAAGAATACTTGCAATCTTCTGAATGAAGTCCGCGTATGAGGTCTAGGAAGTCCTCATGGTCTCTTCCGAATGTCGAGCTTCTATTTATAGGATTCATGCCATTGTTCACACGGCAGAAATGTCCAAACCACTTGATTTGTCTGTTCTCTTGAGTGTTTTTGTGCTAATGTATTTCCGGCTGTTCTCTTATACTAATGTTTCTAGCATGATCCCTTTCGGCTGCAGATATGGCGGGTATACAGACTTATATGTGTGCATCTTGGTCTTCTTATCCATTTCATGTTTCCCGAGGATACTATTAATGATCTGGGTAGTGTGTTTGATTTGTTTTGGATATTCTGTTCAAAATCTCGGCATCTATCTTACCAGAGTTACTAATTACAATTCCTAAATTGGTGTGTTCATTTACAACCTCAAGAAACTACCTGTTGCAGACCAGTTGTTCTTCGAGTCTTCCTCTTCTTCTCTCCCAACGCTTTACTCTTGGAGGCATTGATTCACATACCTTTCCTCAGCAGCTCTTCTTCCCATTCAACGAACGCTTGCTGTACGTTCATCTTTGAATTGACTATAAGGACAATGTCATCCGAAAATAAAAGGATCTGTAAGAGGACTGTTGCAGTTTCTAGTTACAGTGCAGTTCAAAGGAACCTAGCTTCATTTTGCAATATGAAAATATCGAGCACGTTGGTTCATTTCCATAAAATAGAAATGTCACCTTATATTTCTGATGCATTTTTAAATTTCATATTTCATAAAACACATGAACTGAATGATAGTTAATTTCTATATAAATAGTGAACACTAATCCCATCCAAAACTGCTTCTAACTCATTTTTGCACAATTTGTTGGTAAGTTCCTTTATACTAAATGCCGTCCTTATGTAATTAAAGAGGTTTTGGGTACTTGTGTATTAGTCGGGCTCCATGGAATCTTCCTCCTTATCATATCTCATTTTCTGTAACCTCTTCATATCACTGTATCATTTGGCTTATTTCTGTGCCCGCTATAAAATTGTTTTTAATATAGTTTTTGCCTTCTTAATTTTGTTTGTTTGTTATTAAATTGTTTTCTGTATCGTTCAGTAGTGTGTTTGTTATTTTTTATAGTTGATTTGCTATTTATGGTTAGTTTTGATATTGACTATCTAAAATGAGCACAGCTACACTTTGGGAATTGCCACGTCGGAAGAAAAATCTAGGAAATAATTCGAAAAGTTGGGGATAATTCCAACGATGAAATCATGTCAAACAGGTCATGAAATAGAGTTTGACAAGAGATGGAGATGTTTTCGTTGAAATTGTTTGAATGAAATTGCTATAAGAAATGGAAAGTAGCTATAAGGGCCTAGAATAACATTTTTAACAGCTTTAAGATTTATGTATGGCTGGTCTCATAAATTAACATCGATTGAATGGGGAAAGTGCAACTAAACATATCTGCCAAGAATGTGGTGGAGGGCAATAAATTGTTGAGATAAGTTTGTATCGATATTATGGTATGCAGACCAAAGAAAAAAAATGGAGGACCTGGAAAAATTGTAGAAATAGACGAACGTATTTTTTAAAAGAAAAAATCATACAAGGAGAGTGCTCCCTGAGCCATGGATACTGTTTTATTGTAAAATTGTATTGATTATTACCGGTTAATGTTGATCAGCTTGTCGTTTCAATAAAATTATGGTGACCATCAGTTTCAAGCCCAACTAGATATTAAATACCTTGCGAACTCGACTGCTTTCAAGTGTCTGACCTCCTTTCCATGTTGTGACATAGCGAGTAATTATTGGCCATAATTTGCCCTGTGTATATTTCTTTGGCGAAATCTAGAGATGCGCGATAGTCGATAGCTATCGGCTATAGTCGATATCGCTAATTCGATATAATTTCTCAAAAACTGTGGATACAATTGACTGTAGTTCCTTCTTATGTAAATTTAAAGAACAAGATAATAACAACCAAAGTATTTAGGTGACTATAATAAATGATTAGTAACCAATGCAAACAAATATATAAATATAAGTTCGTCGGAATCATAATAAACTAAAAAAAATGTTTGTTACTTTGGTTTTTCGTTTAGTTTTGTCTTTGCCATAATGACTGGAGTGGGGTAGATCAGTAAGTTGTGAGCTTAGTTATGGTGCTCAAGGTCCCGGGTTCAAACCCTGCAGTGGCAGAGAAATTGTTTGATCTGTTAAAAGCTTCGGATAGACCCTTTGAGATCTACAGACTACATGCCCTTACCTAGTCTCTATAATGTGGCACTTTATATTGGGGGAAATATTGGTTGTTGAGCACGATCTCGGACAGATCACCTACTTACACAACCGTTGTCCTTTGAAATAATACTGTCTGTACTATGTGCTGAATCCAAGACCCTCATGTTTTTTTGTTTTTTTTTTCGTATTATGAGTATAAAATACTTGTCCTCAAATGGCTGAAATTCGAGCGAAACAAAATTACCAAAGGGATACCGCATTCAAAGTATCGTCTTGGATTGAAAAAAAAATATCCATTAGTCTTAGAGCAAATCTGGAGACTGGTTTTTTAAAATAATTTGTGATTTTATAAACATGTCTTAAAATGTAAAATGTAGAATTTTGAAAGGTAGTTATAAATATGTAATGACTATATTTACATTGTTACATTAATTAGTAAATCAACTTTAGTTTCTACGATTTTATATATTGATGGATTGAATTGGTCAGGGGGTTTCAGCACAAAAAAGCTTATGATGTAGCGTATTCGAATTATTATCAATAGTAATGAATGATACTTATCAACATAAAAAATTAATTAAACCCTGCTTTATAAAAAAATATACTCAGATGACATTCATTATATTTAACATTGAAAATATAAGGATGAAAAAAAATTAATATTAAACGTCTTACTGAAAATTTACTTTTAACATACATCATTAAAAGAGCACTACTAATAAGAACGTGAGAAAACTCAACTCAATTGCTTTACTTTAACAAAAATTCAGAAGGAAGACAGTTACAAATAATAGTAAAAATTATCTATTAAGGAAACCTATAAAATTTATTAATCTTGTTGATATGTTTTATTTTCGTTGATAAAGTTCTTCATTGGAAAACATCGATGACTAAACTTATATTTTAAATATTGTAACTAGCGAGTTGAAACCCTTGCACAAAAATATCAATATATCTCTTGTAAAATATTTTTATTTTTCCAATATGTAAGACTCTGGCGCAACAATAAAAAAAAAAAAAATGGATCATATTTGACGGTCGTGTAGCTTAGAATTTTTTTGTATTGGTTTCCAAATAAATATTTTTGTATTTTATTCATATTGATATATACAATTTTAATTTAAGAAATAAATAAGTTTTGAGATAATGTCTTTTCGCACGGATTCTGTATTTATGTTTGTGTTTTTAATTCATGTTTTATGACGAAGTTTTAAATTAGTCGGCTACATAAATTCTCTTGAGTTTGTATTATTTATTACAAGTTAAAATAACATTTTAATAATGAGTTAAAATTATGCAGTTTCCGATTTTCATATGTTATGAAATGCCAATAGCCACCCTGCGAGAGAAATGCATTCCTTATATTTATTCACAGCTGTTACTTGTGCTACCAATAAGCTGCCATACTTTGATATTGGCTTTATGCCAGTTCTTGTAGAATTTCATGAGCATGTTTTTATTGCCTAAGCTGAAAGCAATAAGATTCCCAATTTCCATTTTTGGGGTAGAGAGGTTTAGCTTTCTTTAAGTTTTCATTGCGCTCAATGTTAAAAAAAATAAATAAATAATAAAATGAAAAAATGGACAAAATTGTTTACCATAATTGAAATAATTTTTTAAAATTTAATAATTACTCTGGATATAATTTATTGCATGTAAGTAATGAATCATATTTTCCCCGAGAAATTACTTACCGATAATTAATTTATTTTAAATATATACATTCATAATGAATGTTCTGCAAAACTTTGATTTAAAGATTTTTTTTTATGAATATATTAGAAACAAAGATGTAGAAGAGATTTTTTTTAGAGACAGAATAAATACAATAGATAGATAGTTAATGCAAATACAATGTCTGTGAAGAGCGTTCGTTATTCTTGAGATATATGGTTGAGCTAAAACATAAGGATGATATAATCTTACACTTTTTAGATTTTATAAATATGTTTTAATTTTAATATGGCCTTTCATATAATTATTTAATGGTCCCTTGAATCCATGGATTTCTCGCCCCTAAAAAAATACTAAAATATTTAGATTTAGAATAATTACTTAATAAGCAATGTCACACTTAAGGGTTATTCAGACGATTTTCGTCATATCAAGCAATTATGTATTTACATAAAAAAAATTTATATTTATTTATGAATGTGTACATATGTTTGAGAGTAAAATGGTTGACTGGATAATTCAATCCATCGTGAATTTATTCATGTTCATACATTTCCTAGACCCATTAAATTGGGATTATATTAAAGGATTATGAGGGGAAAACGTAACTGAGGTTTGTGGCTCTCCGTGGCAGTGCTCTAACCAATTGAGCTTACATATACTTATTACAGGGGTCGCCTATAAAAATATTAATATTAATGATTAATAAATATTAGGGATCGCCTAATAAAAATATTTAAACATTAAAACACTAATGAAAAATTATAAATAATTTAAATTTATAATTGGGAACAATGTTGGCTTTTCAATCAATACAAAACAGGCTTATTCTTTTCTAAAATCTAAATTTTAGGCGTCTTCGGTATGTCAACATTTTAAAGAAATACTATTACTATTGGAAAACTCAAGAGAATAACCTTAATCTTTAAACTGTTCAACACAATAATAAAGTAAGTAAACTCACTATGTGCAGATTAATTAATAATTTTAAGGTTTTCTTTACAATATTTCTCCAAGAACAAAATTACAACTCAATCGTTTTAAATCGATATATTTTTCTATATTAATTTCCTATGTATTTAGAAGTTTAGGGGATGTTTTTTCTCCATCTTCTGCATATAATAAGTCAGTAATTACGAGTGAATCAGTTAAATATTAAAAATTAAGGAGACATAGTTAATACTTTAATTATTATTTAAGCAATTATTTTGTTAGGATACGGTCATTGACATTGTACGGACGGTCTGCGCGAGTTATTGATGTTCTGAGTCTTTTTAAAAAATACTTTGATAAATATTCATCCATGTATAAAAATAATTTATTATTTGAGACGTGGTTATACACTAGGTGTTGAATCTACGTATTGTAATTTTTTATACATGTTGTTGTCTTAGTACTGCATTGAGTCCTCTTTAAATTAGGCACTTATACAGCACATGCTTTACTTCTCAATGCTTATTAAATTAAATTAACTCTTTAAATTCTATTAAGTACAAGGACCTTAAATAGTGTTGGTTTCCTAAAAATATCACAAAGTTGATCTTTTATTGATTTTGAATAAAAAGGTACATAAATTATAAATAGAAAGCAATAAGGAAAAATCCCAAAAATAAAGCTTTAAGTCTCTAAAATACTAGAACAAAACAACCAGTCGTTCGATTGAGGCATCATCAGGACAAAATCATACCAAAGAAGACAAAATGCAGCACTTCTGATATCTACAATCCAAACAGATTAATCAAATAGAGAAAACAACTTTGCTCCAAGACGTTCTACAAACAATTCATAAGTTTTCTTATGCTGTTTGAACTCATGGTGGCTGAATTCGATAAATGTTGACTGATTGTTTTTCCCAGTGTTTTAAGACTTAAGCTTTGTTTTGAGGATTTATTCCAGTGCATCCTATAACAAAGTTGGATATAGTCCTTTGCCTCATTGTAAGTTAGTCTAGAATTCATGAACTAATAACTATATAGTCGTGCGCTGGCCCATCAAAATGTAAAAAAATCGTTTGATTTAAAGGGAAATATTACGACTGTGAAATATATATATTATATGTAGGAATGGAAATAACCTGATTCGCAAAACGTAACATCACGGAATGTAATAGTTTGTCAGCTATTTCGATTCGATATAATATAAGGAAATGTTGGAGTTGTGTAATACATTCGCAAATGATCCCTACGTGAGAGACATTTGAATAAAACGGTCTCTCCTATTACATTCATTTCCTCGGACGAGATCCTGCTTTTGCGCCAGGATGCTCAGTTATGATAAATTGCATAGGAATCCCCGCAACTGGCTTACATTACGATGTAGGAAATGAGGTGCTCGCTATCTGCTAGGAGAACCCTTTAGGTGTGTATATGTACGTATATATTTGGGGTAACACTATGTCCTGAGAGCAGAGGGGCTGCGTGGTAGAAGGTTACGTGTTCTGGTGAAAGTGGAGGCCGGGGTTACAAGAGCCGCAGATCAGACCCTACCTCCGAACAGCCATGATCAGGCACCTCGCTATCATCGCGCTCTTCGGCGCCTGCGCTTTAGCTGCCGTAGTAGTGAGTAATATATATATGTATATGTGTTTGTAATAAATCATATCAATCAAAAACATTCTACATATTATATTAATAAAATAATAAGAACAAACTTTCACAAAACTAACTTTCATATGTATACTTTCATGTAAGTATATATATTTGCAGCCCCGGTGAATAAGAGGTAAGAAGTCAAATTTTGTTGAGAGAGAGTTAACTGTAACAAAGGAAGTGGAATCATCGAAGTTCTGGGCTTGAAATGGAGTTGTAATATAAGCAATAACTCCTTTTCAAACCAATGCCTGTCATAGCCCCTAGCTCATTACGAAAATAATACGATTCTGCTTCCCTAAGTACTATAAAGTCATTTTGGAGAAAATTCTACTAACCAACTTGTTCGCCGGGAGTGTAAATGTATAATGGTTAAACTTTTATTGACTGAAAAATCAAGAAAAATAGACTCGTAAGAAGACAGAAATTAACTTTTCTTCCTAACGTATTCTCTAGAACATTAGTTTAAATATAAAATAATAAATAAAGTTAATCAATCAATTAATGAAGTTATTCACCAAAAAACCAAGAGATAATAAAAAAATAAGTGTTTAAGGCTCTAATGACCAAGATGTTTTGCGCCTCAAAACCTTGTTATGAATAATTAACCAGTGACAAATTAAGTGAAAACATAAAATAATATAAGATGTGATATAAGCATTGTAAATTCACCAAGAAAAATCATAATAAGAAAATGTAATTTAACCAGCCAACATAATTTGAAACTACGTATAGACCTTAATAAAATATAAAAATTTATTTCATTAGATGATTCATTTATAAAGAAATTTATTTTTAAAAGAACTTATCTTTGAACGAATTCTTTCACAAAAATTCTTATTCCAGAAAGGGAATTTAATCGAGAATTATTTTAATTTTTAATGTTTTCAGCGTTGGTTTCTAACGTAGAATAAATTAGTGAGTTTTAGACATTATAATATTGTAAACATTTTTCAATGATTAAACTTTATGGTTCTGAAATGTCCGATGGAGTATTTGGCCGGGTTATGTAGACCTGATATTTAATATGCATTTTTGATTTTTGTATCATTTACAGTATAACATGTATTTGAGATCAAATCATTTTCTTTGAAATGATGTTCATCACGTTCACTTAAGCTTTTGAACAAATTATAATTACATTATAATGAGTTTGAACTATACAGCTTACTGCCTATAAGAGGAGAGGGGTACCTCACTATGCTGAGCGCTGAGTTACTATGCAGAAGACTCCGAGTTTAAATTCGGCTTAATTATTTAATCTATTAACAACTCAGAGATAGACCCTGTGGGATCTGGAAACCCTCCTGGGCTCATCCAGGCTCTATAAAGTGGATACCCATAATTTGAGGAAAACATGGCGGTTGAATGTGATCTCGGATCTCCCTGCTTCCAACATGTCAGTTTTTATTTTTTCGATCCATATACCAGCTAATTTTGGAAATCTAATTATTTTTTCTCGTTAAATTACTTCTTCGGTTTCTCAGGTAGATCCGTCATACAAGAAATGATTTGTGATTAAATTTTTTAAAAAAAATTCTGATTTTATCCATCATAAACTCATTATTATAAATTATAAAATGCAAAGTATAAATATATTTTAAGATCATTCATTATGTTATCATTATGATTTAGGCTTAACATTATTTAATTCAAATGCATAGTCCTCTAAACAATGAAATAAATGCCAACTGCACAGTATGTAGGGATAGTTTAAGAAATAAGTGCTCATAATTAATCATAGTATCTCTCAACATTATTTTACAGTAGTCAAATTACAATCTCTGCTTTCTATTGGTAACGGACTGGATTATTGGTGACAAAATAATTCATCTTTATCAGGGTATTTCTATTGTCATTATTATTACTTTTTTACTATTATGTATTGGTGCTGCTAGCAATGTATTCTCAATACTCCTTCAACATTTTTCATTTCAAAACTACTAATGTGTATTCTTTGGTGTTTTAAACATTTTTTTTTTAAATTAAAGATTTAATATTTCAGTAATGAAAAATTCACGAAACCTCTCAATAAGGTCAAATAATATATAATAATGTGTATTTGTTTTTTAATATTAAGTAGTACGCTGAATAGATTTTTTTTTCTTACACTTACCAATAGTAGGTACGTGCCAAAATTATTCACGCCTCCTCAGAAGTACAATGGACACAACTATTACTACAGCGCTGGAGATTCCACAACCTTTATTGCATTTTTTAAGTTTCAAATCATAAGTAATTATATAAATACTCTGAACTAAATTTCTGCACTTTCCACTTATTTATTCAATACTAGCCCTTGTCGGTTTTGCACTGTGGTCACGTTACTTTCATGCTGGCAATATTTGGGCCATTGAGTTTGAACTTTAACTGGTTCTTGCTCAATGGTACCACACCTGTTAGGCTCGCCCAGTCTGCTTATGTGTATGGATATGCCTGTTAAGAAATAGAATTCTTGCTACGCGACTTGTAGAATTTTTTTTAAAATGAAAATTGGGAATGAAAGTATATATGCAGTTGAATATGAAAGCAAGTGTTCGTTTCGGTAAATAGATTATTTAAATCAAGTTGTAGTTAAGTATTTGCCTAACCTGGTATAATAGGGATAGAACTATTTAACGTGTATCTGAAACCGCACAGGCTCGGGACCCCCACTTTTACGTTCCCTCCGAAGAACGGCATAACCATTTTAAGAAATCCTCGAGTCATCTGCTGAGCCCGCGACTTTGGGCATTGAAGATTGTTAAGCTGACTACTACACCACAAGTGAACCATTCCTAGTTAGTTTGGCGTCATATAATTGTAATTAGATGTTTAATTAACGATCAAGTCTGTGAAGTTTCCGCAAAGCGATACAAGTCATTTTTTCAAGACTATTTGTTCAAACTAAAATGGTCAGTTGAAACGCAGGACATGCAAACATTTTTTTGTTTATTATAAATTGAATATGGTACTTAGATTCTGTGAATATGAAAATAATTATCCAAATAAAGTTTTGTTCATGATGGGAAATTTTGTTGGTGTAGTTGGGCCAAAATTAATTATAAATCCTTATTATTCCTTTAATATTTATATATTTTTTAATATTGTCGGTATAATGAACTGCATTGGACGATAGGTTATATGAAGGATAGAAATACAGGATGTTGCCAATCAGCTTTTGCTGAGTTTTCGAATTTTTCAATCCAATAACCACTTTTAGGAGATTATCTGTCAATATATGGACTGTTTTATTAGCCTTCCCTTTAATTGTTAAATCCATAGTTTTGCGAAAGTTTGGTCGTTAGATAAATTAGTTAAGTTCACAAATAATTATTGAGTATCGTTATGTTCGCTCCCTGAAAAAGGTTTGCAAAATGAATAATAATGATTATTAAGCCCGCAGATAGTGCAGAGTTTTGATGAAAGCCGTATTCACAGTTTATAGGGATTATTCCTTACATTTCCCTTGAAAACTCATTTTCAGTTTGATTAATAGTTTGAATAATATAAATACTATTCATTTTCTGGTTAGGGGTGGCTTGGGACTATATTGCTTTCAGGATTATTGTACGTATTAAGGAGCAAACTCGTTGTTGGATGTAGATGTAAGTTTATGAGAATTCTTTAATGTAATGTAAGTTTATTGTGTATCCTACTTTAGACAGTTTGAAAATCACCTCTATTTAAAGGAAAATTTAACTAACATTTTAGGAGCCTGATTACATAAACTATGATATAGAATCCCCATTAATATTTCACTATTGAATCGTATATATCTTTTCCTTGAAATTTGTTCATTTTTTTTACATTAATCTAAGTTCAATAATTATTACCAACGTTATTTAGTCTAACTTAAGTTACTAAGTTGGTTTTTCGTCTACTAAAAGCCAGTTAACCTATATTATAGAAAGTTGTGTTGATCATAAATAGTTTTATCCTTTTTATGTTTTATCCAATAATTCTACCAAATTATTTGAAGTTGCGGACTATGATTCAAAGTTCATCCGGTATAGAACATCTAAATAATACCAGAACAAGCTGGAGGTTATAACGAAATAAATTAAAAAAAAAATCGTTATTAACTTTTAAAATAAATTAAAAGCTAGATGACTTTGAATATATATATATATATATATATATATATATATATATATATATATATATATATATATATATATTGAATGTATTAAAATTTCATTATTTTATCAAAATTTCTTAATTTTTTTGTTTTTTTGATGACAATTAAGACATGTCCAAATTATCTATGTCCCATTGGACCTTGTTTCTTCAATGTTCATGCATTTTTAAAGTTTGACACAAACTAATTATGCGATAATTTTATTATTCTTTCTTTTCTCCATTTTATTATCTTCATTTGTTTCCCGTTAAAAGTAATCCTTTGGAAGGATCGTTTATTTATTGGCACATTTCATTCACAGTGCATTATCTCCCTTTTAATTACTTATTTACGAAATGAAATCATAACATATATATTAATTAAAAACATGTACGAAAACATCATTGCTTACTTCCTATTCCTATTTATAGCAGATTACAATTACAAAAATTATAAACAAACTTTTTTATATGTGTGTTTTACATTGAATGCATAATCTTAATTTGATTTTAACATTTCAAAATCAATACTATAATTGAATTTAATGTATTCGGACCGAAATGTATTATATAGTTCGTGTTCAGACTCTGTTCGAATTTCATTGCAGTCATAAATTACGTTTTTAAATGCCTGTTCCTTTTTTTATTAATTTCAGTCCTGGAAGCTCCTTTGATTTCTGCTAAAGCGTCTCATGGCCTTTGAGCAGATGGTACAAGTGACATTTTTGGTGACCTTTGTTTAATGTTTAATTTTAAACCTGTTTTCGGATCTTCGTTACCTTGAACAAGAAGATTCTTTAAGCATCATTACAGTCTCTATCATCGAACATTTTTTTTTTTATTCTGGACTCAGTACCAGAATCCAAAAAAAAAAAAAAAAAAATTGGGCGTCTGCTAACGGCAAAATTGTGAAATGTGAAAAAAATGGAATGACATTCAATCTTAGTTTAATATAAATTATTTTAAAATATCCAAGAAATTTCAGGTTATATTTTTATCCACGATTTGTCGAATAACTGTAGGTTCTCTATAACATTATTACCTGCTCATTGAAAAGATTTGATAAGATTTTAAGAAGGAAAATTTTGATTTAAATCTTCATAATCTCCTTAGAGGAAATTCGGGGTTTAAGAAATGAAGCTTTATTGAATTTTCGAGTTGATATTTACCGCTGCCCTGTACTTTTCGGATATACTATTCCGTAATGTTGAAATGAATTTTTTATAAGTTGAGAGCAAACTTTTCGATAAAAAAACCAAGCTCAGTGTGATTGCTAAACTAGTTTTACATCGAATTGAAGATAGGATAGTGTAAATTAAAAAATCTTAATAAATACACAATAAATATTCATATCTTTTTAACTGGTTATAATCTCGCCTATTCCAACATAAAATTTTGATACAATGACTGTACATTGAGTCATGTCAAAAATCAACAACAATCTCAAAAATGGCTATATTGTGCCACATCCAAGGGCAACACAGTTCAAAATTAACACCCTTCCTTGTATCAAGACCAAACAAATGCATGCTTGAGCAATTCAGCACAGCTTAATACATTGCCTAATAACTATGAGATGAAAAGAAATGGCCTCGTGAGCCTGCTAAGAATTCTTTGATGCCAATGAAATAACGTCCACCAATTGAGTGTTATCTATATTTCTACAAAGTCAAACCTGCAATCTTGAGTGCAATTGTCTTCCAGTTTTGGAAGGCTTTCCAATCGAAAAACAAAAGTATATATGAAATGATAATCCATAAGAAGTTGAGATGGTAACAGAATATTAGATGTTTGGAGATTGAAGGTACGAAAACCGTGGTGAGTTTATAATGTTTTCGGGTTCACGATCGTCTAGTTATAAAAATATATTGTAATAAGAACTAACATGGACTTAAGAGTCTAGTTCTAAGGTACAATTAGTAGAACGGGGCTAAAGATAATAGATACTATCCTTATGTCCATAATTCGATTCTTAGTATTTTTTACTGGAGATTTCCGTTTGAGATTGGAATATTTACTACTAAAATATATCTCTTAATTTAAAAGATGTTCCCTCTTTTTACTTTAACTTCGTGTTTGTCTGCCGAAGAAACTAAAAATCGTGAATTTAGGGGTGAAAGATACGCGTTCTTACTAAATATCTATAAAATTTTGGTTAATGTGAACAGGAATTTGGGCACTGTGAGATTTATTCCAAATCTGAAATATCTTGTTAACGATATTAATAATAATAACGATATTAATAATAACAATTGTTAGACCATTATGGCAGGTCGCATTGAATCATGGGAAATAAAAACAAGTAGCTCAATTGGGGACAAAGCGGCAACATTTAGAATCAAGTGTTAATGTCTAGATACATCAACCGAAGAAAAAAATATTTTATAAATTTTTTTTCTTATAACGGTGATAATTTATAAATATTTTTATTTTGAAGAGAAAATATTTGAATATAAGATTGACATAAGTCAACGAGATCCTAATTAAAGTAATGTTCAATGAACATTCTTCCCCTTGTATACTTCACAAAAATTGCGAGAGCACGGAGATATAGGATCGGTGAAGAGAATGGAATTGGCTGGCCGTGTTGCGAGCCAGGTTAGCTCAGTTGGTTAGACGCCAGAGACGCGGGCGATCCGGGTTCAAATCCCGGAATAAAGATTTATATACTGATTATGTTTGAATTTAAAATACAAAAAATTATATTTAACATAATCATGCCAATCCAGCCTTGAAGCAGACTTGAGATGTGGGTCGAAACATTGGCTTTCCAATAAAAAGTTCAACCCTATTTAAGAAATTATTTCCCTGACTTCTACCCGGACCATTTTCTTCCCATTATTATATTATGTTGATGATTTAAGGCGCCAAATTTTTAAATCATATCGAATCGTCCTAAAGCCAAGTTAATTCATTTTTCCTAATCTTTTAATGATTTTTGTTCATAGTTAAACTGTTTGGCGTAGATATTTTATTTTTATTTTCTTCAAACCGGCCAGCAAAGGACGTATATACTATGATTTTTGCTCATTTTTTCTTTTCCTCAAATAATTCTTCTACTGAATGTTGCTTTCCATCCTCCATCCACCCTCCATGTACATGCCTCGTTCTCTCCTCCACAAGAACCCTTATGTTTTTGAGTCAGGTCCTAAATTTCTCTGTCCAGCAGTCCTCAGCAGTAAGTTCAAGTATTTTAAGTTCTTATTTCATCTACTTGAAAACTCCTTTAGCTTTTTATTATGTATATTTTATTAAATATTTACTTATTTAACTTTTTGGGATCCATCCTGACCATGTGCCGGGAGTTATTATTTATTAATTTGTTAATTATATCATTTGTCTCGAATGGAATTCCAATGAATAGCAGTTACCACAATTGTAATTCGTGCTATGCCTCCCGTTTCTATACCTCGAACCCTATTGTGACCGAAGTATAGGTTATAGCTTATATAACCGGTTGCGGTCAGTAGAAAGGCGGTCAGGGAACTTATCTAACGAAACAACCAAATTACTCCATTTATAGCTTTTTAACGATCGATTATTAAATGCCTAATATTAAACAAAGTTCCTTGGAAGGCTCATTAGTTGGATTTTAGAAACCATTTAAATGGATAAAATTTAATAAATTAATTGGAAACATAATAGTTATTATTAGGCTAGACGCCCTGTTACTTGGCAACGTCAGACCAATGAAAACAGCATATAAAATCAAATACATTTAATGGCGCACAGACAATATTACAAGGAAAGAAATACGTAAATGTTCTGACAGAATCTTTGAAATAACATTACATAATTTAAAAATTTACGAAACTTATAAATGCATCCTTTTTTCTGGTGTCAACAACTCTACTTTATTGACAGATGGAGCTGATTATTAGTTATTAGTAAAATACATCCGCATATACAAGATACGAACAACGCAAGTGTGTATTACTGATCAATAATATAAAGCAACATTTTATAAAGAGAAACAGATGTTGATGACCTAAGGGTTTTATTCCTTAAAACACCAACAAACGCAATTTCAGATTCTTCCAAAAATAGAAAAAATAGTTTATTTTATTTAAAATTATTATATACAGCAACATGGAGGCTTACAGCTATTATAGCTTACAGTCATGTAAGATTTTCTCACGAATAAGATTCAAAATAAAATGCAAAACAAAAATAGGTAATAAGGCTAAGCTGAGAAAGTACGGTAAATACGACACTATAAAGTTCCTGGCACATATTTATTATTATTATACTCGGCATTATTACAGTTGAAAAAATCTGAAAATAATTTATCTCACAATTCTTATTTGAATACTTGTTAGTAATTTTAAGATGACCTTAGTCTATAATGAAGTCTACAGATTTTTATAAGTGATACTTTTAAAATATTACTTTTTACAATATTGTTACAAATATTTTTGTTGTAATAGAATATAATAGAATAAAAAAGTAACATTATTCTGGGACTAAGTCCCTTTAGAATAACAAACCTGAACAGAAAAAGAGATATGATATATATCTGGGCAGAAGGCTACATAATACAAATCATAAAGCGTATAAAAAGTGACAAAAACAATAAAATAAATTAATAAATAATAATCGTAAGAAAATAACAGAATACTTAATATGTTGTCAGAATCGTAAGAAAGTGCGAATTGTGACAAGATATTAAGCAATGAAAGATAATAGATAAATATCGTGAGCTAGCATGCAATAATTTCTTTACATAATGTATATCTTCTTAAAAAACAAAATTAAAACAACTATAATAATACTGTAAGCTAACTTAATAAATATCTTAATTACATGAACACATTTTTAAAATTAATTATAGAATCTTAAGAAATATAAAATTGTTAGCTTTGAGTAACAATGGGCCCTACCAAAAGTTTAAGGATTACTTTTACTGTAATACAATTTTTCGGAACACTTATGTTTTTTAAAAATGCATTATATATAAAAATTAATTATCTTTATAAGGTTTGGCAAAATTTTATAAATATTGTCATCTTAAAAATTAATTCATAAACAGTTAATGATGAAAATTAACAATATAAATTATTTTACTTGGAATTTATTTGGATCGTTATTAATACATTAGTTTTTAATTCAAAAATTAAATTATGTCAATATTTATCATGGGCATTGATATCTATATCAAACTGTAATTCAAAGCTTATTAATTATTTAAATAAATAAAATGAAAACACTTTTTATTTTCCATAGGCTACTTCTAATGTTTGTAAGCTTTCATGAAGACATTTTTTTATTATAAATAGATTCTTATAATTTTTTCCTTTTTTTAAAACTGGATTTATTTGAATTTCATCTTCAAGAAAAAAAATAAAATCGGCTTCCAGTCAACTCCTTTATTGTTTTATATGATAAAACGTTTCGACACTATGGTGTCATTTTCAATTATTTATTTTTCTGCATTCCTTAACTTTAAATAAAATAACAATAATTACAATAATATAAAATTTGTTTACATAAATGTCCAAAAGATAACATACTATGAGTATAAATACCTGGAAAGTCAATATTTTTTAAAAATCATTTTTAAGGAGATCTTTTGTCCTCCATAGTCAAACTTATATTCCATTACATAAAAACCAAACCCTGATCCTTGAACCATCTAATCCTTTTTCTTATTTTTATTAGTCATTAGACTTTAGTATAAATATAACTAATTATGTTCTAAAAGGTACATTAATAAAGTAAAATTAATTTTTTTTTTTATTTTTTTTTATTTATGAATTTAATTTATTTATTTATTTTACTATATAATTTTTAAATAATATTTTATCAAAACAATTAATTAATTTTGAAAATATATGGAAATTTTTTTTTTTTTTTTTTTTTCAAAATATAAGTATTCTTATGATCTATTATTTTTTAATTTCAAAATTATGGATGAATATAATTTACTGATTTCTCCTGCCTCTTTTCTATCGTTTACAGCATTTTCTAATTTATCATTTATAAATAAAGCCTCTAAATTTTTTCTTTTTATAGTATTATCTTCTCTATGTAGAATTTTAGGCTTATCGAAGTCAAAAGTATGCAATTCCTTTTTACAATGTGCTGACAATGCTGTACTTGTTTTAGCTTTAGGTTTAATGTTATTTTGATGGTGATATATTCTGTTTTTTAAGTGTGTACTTGTTTGCCCAATGTATATTCCATCACAATTATTACAAGTAAGTTGGTATATTAAATTTTTGTTTTCCATAATTGGTATTTTATCCTTTTGACTTGTTATAATGTTTTTGATTGGGTTTCTTGTTTTGTGTGCTATCCTCATTTCTGGTATGTCATAAATTTTAAAGGTTGGTTCGATTTTTTCTGATAAGCCTCCGATATAGGTTATACTATTATATTTAATTTTATCATGTTTTAATTCTATATCTTGTGCTTCTGTTACTATATTAATTTTATCATTGTCTATAAGTGGATCTATGTTATTTGTTTCTTTTACAAAAATACATTTATACTCATAGTATGTTATCTTTTGGACATTTATGTAAACAAATTTTATATTATTGTAATTATTGTTATTTTATTTAAAGTTAAGGAATGCAGAAAAATAAATAATTGAAAATGACACCATAGTGTCGAAACGTTTTATCATATAAAACAATAAAGGAGTTGACTGGAAGCCGATTTTATTTTTTTTCTTGAAGATTATAAATAGAAAAAAGTGAAAAAGAAATGTGTTCTCAGTATATCCAAATCTTTATTAAATTCAATGGATTTCATAAATACCAGGACCATAAAAAACATTGAAGTGTTTCGTATGTAAATTAAGTTGTTTATATATCCATTGTAATATCTTATAATTCTTTTACAGCAGAAGAGATCTCCTCTCCCTATTTCGGTGGCAGTGCTAGGAGGTCCTCCACATAAGAAGAACGAGCAGGACCTCTCCAAGGTTCCCGGAACTCCAGGAGTTGACTATCCTCTCTTCAGGTCCGTTCCTCCAACGTCCTTTTCTTGCGCTCATGTACCCTTCGCACCTGGCATGTATGCCAACGTGGAGACTGGTTGCCAGGTAGGTCATACAGATCGAAGGATGTATATTCTAATGCTTAAAAAGTAACTTATTTATAATTGTTATGTTGTTATTATGAAATTGGTAGTTAAAACACCATAATTATTAGAACAACGAATAATTGCTAGAAATACTTTAAAA
Source organism: Arma custos (assembly GCA_037127475.1). Taxonomy (NCBI): domain Eukaryota; kingdom Metazoa; phylum Arthropoda; class Insecta; order Hemiptera; family Pentatomidae; genus Arma; species Arma custos. Next base: position 152,756,920 of record CM073759.1, read on the forward strand.
AAGTAGATAAACATGAAGATAGAAATATATAAAGATTAATAATTCACAATAAAACCATCCCATGCTATATTATTTTACATTTATACCATTAACATATTGCAAGGCTTCCATACAACTGTTACATAATTGGTATTTATATCCGATATACGATATGTACGACGTTGTTAGGATTAAAAATCTATTTATAATATTTAATAATAAGTAACTAATAGAAACTTATGTGAGAAAAAACATAAACAATATCGTTTCTTTTAAAATTTAACACAGTGTAAGGTGTTATTTAGTTATCACTGAAAAACACTAAATTTGGAGAGTGGTCTGAATCTTCCCAGAAGAATTATTTTGACTTAAGTACCTGTAAAAAGTACCTATACAAAGTAACAACGGTAAACAAATTAAAAAAAATGTACAATATACAAAATACAAACTTTTTTGACGAATATGGTATTTGATGATATTTTTCTTATTTTTAAAGATTGTATTAACATTTTAATATTGTCCAAACATTTAAAAGCTCTCAAGTGATAGCTTTACTTAGCTTTTTATTTGATTGATAAAATTGCATTACGTTCAAATTATGCATTAGGACTTTTATTTATTTTTATTTTTAGATTTTTTATAATGTAATAAATAGTTTGATGCTAAAATATAATTGTTTATATTGTTTGTTATGTTATCATGTACATCGTATATGACCCTATTTAAAAGACATTGGGACATTTGGAAAATTGAGTAAATAATTTTATTTATTTAATTGTTTTCTGTTTGTGATATTGTATGATGTGAAAAAAATATTTATTTCCATTCCATTCCATACAAAATTGTAATCTTAAATAGTATCTTTTTCGATAAGTGTATATTTCCTGATAAATATGTAAGGTTTTCTTTTAAAAATAGGTAAGCGGTCCTATTTGGTCACTTTGATCTGATCGTGTTGAGTGAGAGGCCTAATTTTTTCGTTGATAAAAGTTGTCCTCGATTTGATTTCAAAACGAGCTTACGTAAGGGAAAGGTATAACCTGGCAGGAATTTTTTGCAATAGGTATAACCGGGGGAATATATTCATGGCAAGAAGAAATCTGATGCATACTGCTATATGTACATATATATTTATATATAAATATATATATATAACTTATTATTTTCTTATTATTATATATATATATATAACTTATTATTTTGCATTAACATTGACAATGATTTAATTATAAGGTGTGTAATATACATTTCTGTTTCAACAGCGGACCAATAACACAGGTCTGCGATGAAAAATTTGTAGCATATTTAACTAGTGGGTTTAACAGTATTTTTTGTGCTGATTACGGAAAAAAATAGTGAAACGATTCCACCACCTCTAGATAAGTCACAAATTTCACCTGAAAATTTCTTATCTGATTCATCAAAAATGAGTTTGAAAGCTATATTTCTTCACAGTGGTAACCGATATGCTTCTGTGCCTGTTGGACACTCAGTCCATTTGAAAGAATGCTACGAAAATCATGAGTTTGTTTTTAATAAGCTCCGCTACTCTGGCCATAAATGGACCATTTGTGGGGATTTGAAAGTTATTTCCATGTTATTAGGTCAAATAAGTGGTTACACAAAGTTTTCATGTTTCCTCTGTGAATGGGATAGCCGTGACAGGAAACAGTACTATGTCAAGCATACGTGGCCTATCAGAAAGGCTCTTATTCCTGGAGTTAAAAATGTTGGAAGACAAAGTTTCCACCACTTCATATCAAATTGGGGCTGAGGAAACAGTTTGTGAAAGCATTACCCATTGAAGGGGAGTGTTTCAAGTATCATTGTGAACAGTTTCCTGGTATGTCCGAAGCTAAGCTGAAAGAGGGAGTCTTTGTTGGGCCTGACATCAGAAAACTTTTAAAAGATGACAGCTTTGTCACTAAAACGGAAATAGAAGAAAAAAATGCCTAGAATTCATTTAAACTTGTTGTAACAGGCTTCCTCGGAAACAAAAATGACTCAAACTACAAAACTTTGGTTGCTGATTGTTACAAAACCACAAAACTTTCCTTCTCTCACATCTGGACTACTTTCCAGAAAATCTTGGGGCTGTAAGTGAGGAACAAGGAGAACGTTTCCATCAAGATATAAAACAAATGGAGCGCAGATACCAAGGTCGATGGAATGTCAACATGATGACAGACTGCTAGTTGGATGTTAAAAAGGGAAAATTCACAAGAACGCAGCCGAAAAAGTACCAAAAGAAGCTTTGATGGAAAAAGAAAACGCTTTAAACGCTTAAAACAAAGACTTATAATAACTTTACAACACATGTGCACCACTTTTATGCTCATTATAGCTAGCTATCGTAGTTTTTTTTTTTTGCTTTTACTTCATGCTAAAATAATAAAACCAAATCCAAAATTTGTACTTTTTTCAAAAACTTCAAGTTTATTTTGTAGGCAAGCCTTACGTGATAGAAAAAAACCAATGTCATTTTGAAATCATCGCAATAAACTATATAAAGATCAGTTAACCAAATCAATAAAATTTTTAAAAAAGTTTTCTTTTTGCAGACCTGTGTTATTAGTAGAGATTTACTAAAATTTTATTTTCTTCTTTGTAGTTAATAATTTACTTTTCATTACAGCGTTATTGATATTTTATTATCAATTATTTTTTAATTAATTATTGAATTATCCCTTAGGCCTACCATGTCTGCCACGACGGTAGGGAGGGCGAACAAGGAGCTTCCTTCCTCTGCTCCAACGGCACCCTCTTCAACCAGAAGGAATTCGCCTGCGATTGGTGGTACAATGTAAACTGTGATGAAGCACCACAATATTACGAGTGAGTATTATGAGTATACCTGATGTATTGTATAGGTACTACCAATATTAGTGAGGATAATATTTTCTGAACTACTATTGAATTATACCAGGCTAAAATATATATCTTCCATTTAATAATATAATTAAATAATAAATTATAAGCAATAGTAAAATTATTTTAAGTAATTTACTATTTATCACGGGCTTGTGTGTATTATTCCTTATTTATTTATTAAGATTTCCGACGCGTATTATTCTGCTGAGACAGAGTGATCTTGGTCGATTTATCATATTTTGTTTGCATAAATATAAGTGTATTATGATAATATTAAAGCATTCTTTAACAATATTAAAGCAGCATATTAAAGTGAGGCTCAACCGTAATGTTATAACTAAAAAAAAAGAGGATTATTTTTTTTGTAGGCTCATCCAGCTTCTATGTAATGAAAACTATTTCCTGAAATGGTTGAATGGCTAAAAAAGGTTTTACAACCTGCTAATTGATATGTTCTTTATACATTTGCAGCAGTGTCTAGTATTAGCATAATCCATTCCTGATTTTTTTTTTTAATTCAATTTATTGATATTTACAACTATAATACTATTATAATGCTATATGTACAATACGACTTGAAAAGCATTTGTGGAGAAACTACCCATCGGTAGCACTTCAAAAAGTTCTATAGTAGATGGTCTCGAGGCCATCTTCTTTTCAGACGCCTCGGAGGGTTATCAGGAATAGTACGGGAAGCAAGTTGAGAGACTAGCGGATTCAAGTGTGTATGGAGCTTGTCATGGAAGGATAGGTATCTAGTTTGGGCCAAATCAGTAACATATGGGATATTAAGATCATGATGGATGAGTTTGTTTGTGACATAATAAGGAGCATTGAGGATTTTACGAAGGATTTTGGATTGCAAGGATTGGATACGAGATGAATTGGATGGTTTAGTAGAGCCCCAAAGCTCAACTCCGTATGTCCAAATAGGCCTGATAACTGTCATGTAAATGAGTCTATTGTAATTTATTGGGAGCTTAGAGCGTTTGTCCAGTAAATGTTGAAGTAGGCGAAAACGACGAGCAGTTTCTTGTCTTTTCAGTCTTGTATGAGGATTCCAAGTGAGACGTTTGTCCAGATGGAGTCCTAGGTAACGTACCTGTTCGACAGAGTTCAGAGGAATATTATTAAAGGATACAGTAGGGCAGGAATTTGTAGGTTTACGACGAAGGGTGAAGGTAATTTGATGGGATTTGTTAGGATTAATTTTAATTCTCCAATTTTGACACCATTCTTGAAGGTTTGAGATATGGGATTGAAGAGTTTGGGATGCAACAAATGGACCATTATTTACTGATAACACACATGTGTCATCAGCGTACGTAGTGAGGACAGTGCTTGGATGGGTAGGGATGTCAGCTGTATATATCTTGTATAGGATGGGACCCATGATACTACCTTGAGGAACTCCGGCAGACTGGGTAAAGAGGGAAGAGTAGGTAAAATTATGGTTTACTTTAAAGGCTCTATTACTGAGGTAGGAACTGATAATAAGGAAGTAAGTAGAAGGTAAGAATTTACGGAGTTTGTACAACAGTCCCGGATGCCAGACTCGATCAAAAGCCTACTCTACATCGAGAAAAGGTCCCGCGCAGTACATTCCGCGCTCTAATGCGGATGAGACAACGTCCACCACACGATGGCATTGCTGGATAGTGGAGTGTGATGTTCGGAAACCAAATTGGTGATCTGGGATTATTTGATTGGATTTTATGATAGGATGAAGACGTTTCAGAATGAGTTTTTCAAGTATTTTGCCCATTATGGGCAGGAGAGATATAGGACGGTAAGAGGATGAGAGTTCTGGTGGTTTTTTAGGTTTTGGTATCATCTTAACTATGGATAATTTCCAGGAATCAGGAAAGTACGTGGTGCGGAGTACAGCGTTGTATATATATGTAAGGAGTAGGATCGCTTTCCGAGGAATATGGGATGTGATTAGGTCGTGGCCAGGGGCTTTGTTGACGGGTAATCTGTGAATAATGTTTGATATTTCGGAAGGATGGAATGCTTTAGGAGAAGAGGACATCTGAAGAGGAATACTTAATTCTGCTTCAATGCATTCAGAGTGGGTTGGATTAAGGATATCTGGATGAGGGTTAAATGTGTTGAATAGGTGCTGGCCGAAAATTTGTGATTTTTCTTCATCAGATCTTGACCAGGTTTGGGATTCGGTTAAAAGTGGATGGTTGAAATGTTTATATTTTAGGAGTTTTTTAGTGGTATTCCATAAGGATTTGTCAGTAGTACTCAGATTTTCTGTACGGTAATACAAATTTTGAATTTTGAATGTTCTGATCTCTGATTTTAATTTGTTGGTTAGTTTGGTATAATGACTCCTGTCCGATGGATATCTGGTGCGGTGCCACTTCGCTCTTGCCCGTCGTTTTTCTTTTAATAACTCGCGAATATGAAGTGGCCAGTTATTCTGTTGATAATGATTTTTCCTTGGTAAGGTGCTATCTCTTATATTGGTTTGTATTGCGTTTGTTAGTTTGTCTATTGCAGAATTGATGTCAACTTTTGTTTTAAGCGGAATTTTCAGGTCTAAATTATTTTCCAGATTCGATCGAAATTTATCCCAGTCTACACGTCCAGTAATCAGTCTGAGATGAGAGGGCTTAGGAATAGGAATTGAATGTACTTGAAGTAGTACTGGACTGTGATCAGAGGAAAGGTCATCCAGGGATTTTATAGTTGTTTGATTGCAGGAAATCTGTGAGGAAACAAATATGTCAAGAATATCTGGACGTTTTTTGAGCGATGTAGGCCAATAAGTAGGGTTTATGGGTGCGAGGATAGAGAAACTATTAGAGGTTGAAATTCGGGATAAGATGCTACCAAGGGAATTGGATGTTCGACAACCCCATCGTTGATATTTGGCGTTGTAGTCTCCTCCGGCAATAAAACGCGGTCCGAGGGATCGGAATAAGGATTCGAGGAGGTTATAAGAAAGGGAGGTACCAGGAGGACAGTATACAGCTGAATGTCATATGGAAAGGACTAGTTGAAATGGTAACTGAAGTTGATTGAATGGCGTCAGTTGAAGTAGAAGGAATAAGAGAATGAGGAATGGATTTGTGGATAAGGATACAAGAACCGGCATGTGCTGTATTGTCAGGATGATCTGATCTATAAGTAATGTAGTCACGTATGTAAAAATATGATCGCTTTGTGAAGTGTGTTTCAGTCAATAGAGCAATGTCTATGTGATTGTCATGAAGAAATAAGTCAAGTTCGTCTCGATGGTTATGTAGGCCATTTGCATTCCACAGTATGATTGATAGGGGCTTAGTGTTCATCGTGGGGTAGTAAATGGCATTTCGGAAAGGAGTCGGGTTAGAAGGGAAATGAGTGGTTTTATGGTATTATTAAGTTCAAATAAGAAGGTCGAAAGGATTGTGTTGATGTCTACTGGATTTTGACTGGGACTAGGATATTGGACAGAAGGTTGAGATGGAGGATTAGTGTTTATTGGAAAGTTGGTTGGGAGTTGGACCCTTCTTGGGACTCTGTGAGCTGCTTCGACTTTCAATGGTGTTTGGGTTTGGAGGTTTATAATGGAAGAAGTTTGGGATGGAATTGTGGGTTCACTCTGAGGTGGAAGCTTCACCCGTAGAGGAAGATGGTGAGAAGGGATGTCTTGGCATGGAGGTAGTGGAGGTGGATGAGATTTGGGAACCATTGGCTGGGATTGGGAGGTTTGAGGCGCCTGTTGTCGGATCTGTTGATGTCGGGGCTGCTGATTTCGACTGATGAATGAATATTTTTTTTGTCCCTGTTGAGGAGGATTAATATATGTTGAGGTCAACGGCTGCTGTTGATTACTATGAAATGAAATGTCTTGTAATTTTTCTATTTCTTCTTTGGCATTTACTTCTTTACTATTTGATGGTGCATGGTGGGATCTTAGCCTCTGTAGTTTTTTATGCACCATGCATCCTTTATAATTTGCTGGGTGGTCCTCACCGCATAGCACGCACTCTGCAGGTGTTTCCCTCGTTTTCTTGCATATTTCTGTTGCATGTGCTCCAGCACATTTGACACACCTGGCCGGATAGTGACAGTACGCTTTTGTATGTCCGAGTGCTTGGCATTTTGTGCATTGGACAATTGAAGGTCTTTGCCTTGGCTCTTCAAAGCGAACGACTGAATAGACAAGCCTATTGATATCGAATATTTCAATATTATTTCTGGCTGGTTCCAGATCTACGAAAAATAACGGTAGGGGGAACTTTTCAACGGGATGTAGGACGACCGATATATTTCTGACGTTGTGGCCGATCTCTTCCAGGTCCCGTTTGATGGCATCAGTAGGTGTGGTACTGTGAAGACCTCTCAGAACAACTCTGTAGGCCTTATCTTCTTTTAACTGGTAGCAGTGGAAGTGATATTTTTTTTCGGTGAGATGATAAACCAATTTTTTGTAATTCTCTTTGGTGTTCGTATTAATTTTTATGTCTTTCACACGAGAATAACATTTAAAATTGGTTGTTCCGATCAGTTTGGCTATTTCTTGACAGAAGGTCAAGAAGTTTTGAACATTTGAGACAAAAATGGGAGGTGGAACCGGTTCGGAAATCTGAGATGTTTCTTGATGTTGAGGTGGCTCTGTGGGTACATTTTCGAGGGCTGCAAATTGATTGCTGGTTGTTATGTTAATTATTGATTTTTTTATGGGTGCAGATGTTTTATTACGGGTATTTGGTGGTGAGGTTGGCTTTAACGCTGATTTGTTTTTCTTTTTCTTTTTTTTTTGGAGAGGTACCAGCAGACCCGGGAGCAGCATTTCGCTGCCGTTTTTCAAGTTGACGATGCTTTAGATATTGTGAATCAGTTTCACTAATTTCGGACATTGTTACATTGTCCTCCGATTCAGTACCTAATGACCGCTCTGAATCCATTTAAAAAATAAAAATAAATGAAAATAACTGAAATTAATAGAAAAATTATTTATAACAGTAGAAATAACAAAAAAGAAACAATTCTAAATCAATACTTAAAAATAAACTACACTAATATTAATTATACTAAATTACACTAATATAATGTACAATTATATTTAAAACAACAACAAAAATCAATTAAGGTCCCAACAAAAAAAAAAAAAAATTAAAATAATAATTATAATTGTCTGGTATATGTAGGCTTCGTAAACATATAAGTTGCACCGAGCCCTAGACCTTGAGAAGGGGATCAAGATAACGCCCCACTCTGCTAACAGGTAAACTATTGTACTTAGTACGTTTAACAATGTTAATAGTTAATTGCTCACTCACCTCACTCACTGTAATTGTCAGAGTGTACTGTTATTTATAATAGTACTGTCTACGAAATTTAACAGCAGAGCACTAACTAAAACTTGTTGAATAATGTCAGTAAGCACAGAGCGTTGTCAAACGTGAAGCGTATCGGCGGCCATCTTTGTAACAACTCCATTCCTGATTAGACGTTTAACACCATTTATTACCGACCCAATTTTTAAAAACACTTTTTTTTGGAATCTAATTATTAAAAAAATATTGTTTTCTGAAATCACTAAAGGTTTTTTTATTACCACTTCTCGAGTATATCTTTTCGCTCTCTTGTTAGAATACACATAAAGTAAAATTATAAATAAAACCATATAAGCAATAATGTTTAAAAAAACAAATTAAATACCCGTCCGCCTAGCAGCAGGCCAACCCTATATAATTGCTAAAATCACTCGAAATCCCATTGTTCTATAATTATTATATTGTTTATTTTTAAAACGGGATCTAAGTACACTATTCCTTTAATAGATCGGAGCTTTGTGCTATATTGTTAGCACAATAGTGCAGTAAATTAATTCTATAAATATATTATATGTCGGAACCTTTTTTATTTTTATAATAAAAAGAAACATTGTTAACGGGTTGCGCCTACACTTGAGCTGGTTGATAGAGCCCACAGGACAGGCCGGCCTTGCATGTACAGTTAGCTCTTGGCTCGATCTATTCACCACAACAGCGGAAAATTTTTATAATTATAATATATCTTCCGGGAAAGGCTCATAAATGCAATAATTTGATATAAGGTCTTTTTAACCCAACTCAAAATAGGTGAGTATCACAGGTTTTTTTTTTTTTCAACTTTAAGAAAGACATCCAGAACGAAACATTTAATGAACTCTGACATGGATAACTTCAATCATTCTAATTTAATAAATATAATAAAATATTATTTCTGTCTCCGAGATTCTTCTTACTATATATAAAGCAGTGCTGCAATACACTTACTTATTGAAACAAATTTTCAAATTTAAGACTATTTAAAAAAAAGATTGAAGAATCAAGATTTAAAAGAATAGAAGCCATTCTTTAATAACCCTGTGTATTATTCCATTCGATGGTATAATTCCTTGTAAGTGGTGATGCATACAATAAATATTCTAATTAATATTTACCAAAAGCCAAAAATAATGCAGTGATATATCTCGTTAACTAGCTAATAATTAAAAATAAAAATAAGGTTCAGCTTGTATCTACCATACCTCATATATTACACTATTGATATATAATATAAATACTTAAACATAGATAAAAAAAAGAATCAATTTCTATTTTTTCAGTTTCAAATACTCTGTTATCAAAAATGTTAATTTTTATGAATATGTAATAATGAATGTTAATATTTATGAGCCACAATATACTGAGATATGAAAACTATAATATTTATTTATTATTGTTGCTTAAATTGAGTCAAAAATAATTAACAGAAAACTTATCATTCAGTAATACCGGTACAAATTTTTACATATTAATAATACATATTATATGTTTTGTTGACTAAAAAAATCGAAATAATTTCTTAAAAAGTAGTGTAATAACCAATAAAATGTAAATTAATTTTAATATTACCATAGAGATCTCAATAATTTTTTTTTAATTCAGAAACTGTACCTGAGAAAATGTTTGTGGATGTATAGATATATAAGATATATCTATCTTCGTTGAACATAAACTGTAATTTTTTTCTCTCAGTTTGGTAAAGAAAATATTAGTATCAATCCCTGATATAATACCATCTCACATAATAATTCTGTTCCAGGCTCAACTTGTACGCCGAGAAGAACCCTTACTATCCCAAGAAGAAACCTGAAGAGGCAGCTCAGCATCAGGCAGCCTACCCCGAATACTCCGCTTACTAAATTGACTTCGAAAAGTTATTTACAGCCACCACAAAAAACGAAGAAAGTTGAAAGATAAATAATGAAAATATTGTTAGTGAAAAGTATCATAATGAAGAATCTCCTTTGAATTAATCGTTCTAAAAATTTTCATTATTTTGCCACATTTTTTATATTGCAAACAATGGATAAGATATCATCAAACTTGATAATATATTTATAGCCAAACATTACACCCCTAAACTTGATGCTACGACATTCATACATTTTAAGTATGAAAACAAAATAATAAAAATTCAAAACATTTCAGCTTAGTGTTATTAGAATATTTCTAATTTCTGAAGATTGTTTTTATATGTAAAATCCTAGATTATATTAAGCGTTACCTGATTTTTATCATTATTATAAAAATATTAAATAAAATCTGATGAATAAGGTTAATGTCTGTATAATGTCTTTATCTGTGCTTCCTTTCAGAAGTTTTCTTGTTGCATATATACATTTTTTACGGCTCTAATAATCTTTAATATGTAATTTCAAAGTATAAGAATTTTGCGTTCAGAAGAATTATTAAAGACTTTACTTTTGAAATAAACATCCAGTCATCGTAAAATTACATAATTACTAGATTAACCTATAATAGTTTTTAAACTTTGTACATGTTTCTGCACTGAATTTATTTTTATAAATAGTTATATATAAAAATAAATTCAGTTTACGTTCCAATATTTGCTTATAGCTTACAAACAATGAACAAAATGAACTTACTTAATAAACTAAAAAAAAAAATGAATTAATTTAAGTATTGCATTATCAGAAGTCAAAATTTGCATGCCAAAATCTGTAAAAAAAAAAAAAAAGTATAAATAAACGGAGTAAGGGAAATACGCGAAGTGGGTAATTCTATGAATCGCCATAAGTGCCTATCGGCTAAAGATATATCCAGTTGGTTCTCTAACATAGCATTAAATAAATAAACTAGCCAGCCTATCTTAAATGCTATTGTAACAATTAGGGCTGGATTTGAAACACTATAAGAAATTCTAACATAGATTCTTTAGTGTATTTAAAAACTTAAGTCAAAAACATCGCCTCTGCCTTAAAATTTTTTTTTTAGTCTATAAAACATCAATCCTTTATTGGAAGATTACATTTACCAAGCTTTATGAGTCTTAAACATTTTTTAATTACAATATTTTTTTTAAATATTATAGTAACAAAATTTCTATGCTAGAAAGTTTCAACGTTTTTTTTTTTTACTTGATAAAATTAAAACAATACAAGTATCAAAGCTGGTTCAAAAAATTTATCTTTAAATGTTGAGAACACTAAAAAGTTTAGGGTATGGATCCTGCGTATAAGTAGTATTTCTAATAACAAAATCCATAGAACAATTCTAAGGATTATCACTGTACCTGTAAATAAATCATTGACTGCCATAATATAACTCGGAGGGAGAACCATACCTCTGTATTTTTCTTATCCTTGAAAATTCTTCTAGGCCTTACTGCGTGGGAGCTAGGTCGTTAAGTAGCCGGAGATAGAAACGGGCTGTATTGCGCAAGGATATCTATTGCGCGCAGGTGCTAGCCATCAATACGCATCCTAGGCTTGCATCCATTCATTAATGGCATAAAGGAGAACAGAGGAAGAGCAGTTGCGCCACTCATTACTGCCTGGGAACCCAGCGGGCAATGATAAATCTTCCTTAGCTGACATTGTCTCAAATTAAGAAGTGACGACTTATTTCCGAACTGAATGCCGTGGGAATACGTTGCGACCAGTGCAGCAGGTTATTATCGAGAGCTGCCCCTCCATCGCATCCATTTGTCAACCTTGGCTGACCGGTGGTCGTTTTAATGCGACAAATAATTCATTCATCATCGCCTCTTCCAACCTTTGTGCCAAGATTTATGCCGGATGAATGGTCCCCGCCAGGAGCAGTTTTGAGAAATGGAGTTGTTAGCACGGCTATATACGATCGTCCCCTTCGCCCCTATTCTCCTAGGACTGCCTTTGTGTATATTTAATAGAGAGAAAAATAGCCCGAGTCGGTATTCTCTGTCAACAGTAGAATAATGAATTCATAACAGGGGAAAAATATGTAATGGATTGGTTAAACAGATATTAACATTGTAACACCTTGTATAGAAAAAGGTGTTGGCTCATTCTATTTCTAATATCGACCCGTTTATGGTGATGTGATTTGCATGAAACTTACCTATCGCATTAAAAGCAAATTACTCCTACTACTAATGGAAGCATTAATTATTATATATATTCTAAAAATGAATAACTCAACTTCGATCTATGATTTCGTTCTTAGCGATTCCTTTTACACATCAAGAAAATCAGCTGGTTCAATTTTTGGCTATGAATTTTTAATTTCCATTACACTTATTCCTTGAAAATATTGATAATATTTTTTATTGATTGGTGAAAACTGTATTCATAAAAGTGATTTTAACATTTTGTCGATGTCAATATTATTCGTTGCTAGAAAGTATACATCTTAATTAAGAACATTTTGGTTTAGAACATGGTTCGTAATTCCGCGTTATGTAATATCCTATGAGAGTTGGAAGATTTTATAAATTCTGTTTTTTTATATTTCGGGACAAAAGACGCGGTCTTACTAATGTCAAAACCGAATAATAACAAGTGTTTCCTGCCTTTATTTCATCTTGCATTTCGTTTTTTCTAGTTACCAGACCCGAACTACTTAAACATTTCCAAATTTTCCTCGACAACAGTATCACCAAAATGTCTCCTTTTCTGCTAATAACTATAAACTTCGTCTTATCCTAATTTGCTTTCAGTCCTATTTACTTCAGGTACTCAGGTGTTAGATTGAATAGTACAGGTCAAAGCAAATCACCTTGTTTTAAACCTGAGTGGACCTCGAACTTCTCCGAATAATTCTAACCTTATCGAAAGTTTCGCTCATACACATCCTTAACAGATTTACTAATTTCTTTGGTAAACCCTGTTCAATCAATACATTATACAGCATTTGACGGTCGATGGAATCATAACCTTTTTTAAAATCGATATAAATCCGATGAACGACTCCGTTGTATTCTAATTTTTTCTCATTTGGCGCAAGGAAAACATTTGATCGATTGTTAAACGGTTTCGTCTAAAATGTCCCTTACTCAGTGTCTTCTTCTGTTCTTCCGATAGAGGTCCCCTTCGTCTTTTACGTTTTCCTTTTCTCTCCCAACCTAAAACCCTTGTCATTTTTCCCCATTTGTCGAAATTCATTCATATTCATATCTTTGTCCTAGAGAATACCAATTTCTTAAAGATCCCAACCACTCTCCTGGAATCATCCCAATCAAAGGTTTTATAAAATTCCATATTTTTTTTCTCAGATCATCGGATATTCTGAAAATGTGCTCATATAACAACAGCTTTTAATTGTTAATTGATTTTGTATTGCTTCTATCTTTCTGTATAGTTCTTCGTTTGATCGCAAACGTTCCCATGATCAACTAGTTTCTTTCTATTCATAGTCAATGTCTCAGAAGCATATAATCCTTCTGGCTTTACAATTGTAGTGTCTTAACTTGAATCCAATACTCAGTGACTTCTTACTATAGAAGTTCATTGTCAGGTGACATGCTCCGTCCAATTTGCTGATCCTGAGGTTGATCGCTTCCTATTCTATGCCATTTTGTTGGACTTCCTCACTTAGGTTTCAAAATTTCTTTACAGGTTCAATCCTTCCATTGTTTAAATTCTGGTTCATCACTAATATTTGCCATCTAACAAGGGATTTATCACTGTTACAGAATCATTTAAAATCTGTTGATAATTAAAATTGCACTTTTAAAATAATAATGTAACACATATTGATAATAATTGTTGACCTATGATAATTTATGTTGAAGAAATTGGTCCGGGTAGAGGTCACTGAATGAAATTCTCAAGTAATTTCAGATGATATTTATTGTTAGCCAACGTTTCGACCTACGTTGTAGGTCTTCTTCAGGGCTATAAGCAAAATACAGACAATTTAAGAAAGCGGTATGAATATAATAAAACATTTTAAATATAGATAAACTAAAAGAAGGTGAATACAGGCAAAATTTGATAATTATGTGTAATAATGATGATAAAAATTGATAAAGGTGTACAGTAAAGTAATTATGAAGGTTAAAATGTAGAAAATAATAATAAAACATGAAGAAAATAATAATAAAACAGAAAGTGTTGACAGTTAAAAAATTAAGGTATTACAGATAAATAAAAACTGAATATACAATAGGAATGTGAAATGATATGGGTAAATTAGAAAGTGATAAGAATTACGCACTAAAATTATAGGTAATGAAAAAGAAGAAATAAAAATTGTAAAATTATAAAAATCTAGAAACGAATTATATAAAATAGAATAAAATTGAAAATAAAAATTATTTTAGAAAATACAGTATTAATATTAATAGGTAGAAAATACTTTATACTAGTGTAAAGAATATTAATTACATAAGAGAATATAAGAAGACAGTTTATAAAAATGTAAAATATCAATTGTATAAAAGTAGGTATGTTTTAAGTAAGGTACGTGATAATATAATCAGGCTATATTGGACTAATTAACAGGCTAATAACAGGCTATATTGGAATTATGATATATATTGATGAATATTTAGGGTGGTATATAGATAACTAAAACAAATAAACGCCTTACAGTAATAGTGAGCTTGGAAGTAGTGATAATAACGGTAAATTGGGTATAGTACTGTTTTAGGTTATGAGGGAAAGAAATTAAAATGAAATGGAGGAGGGAGGGTGAGTAAATAGTGCAAAACATAAGTTACCTGTGGGGGTGGGACGGGGGGTGGGTCCTCTCTGGCTATGAAACACTGACTGATATAATTGAGAAGGAAGGATGGTCCCCTACCATTACTAAGTGTAAAAAAATTTCTCAGAATATAAAAGCCGTTACAATGGCTATAAGTAACGTATAAAGGGGAAGAAGCAAATAGTGTAGAAGCCTCATATAAAGACTTGAAAATCCATACACACACACTCACATACACATATTCGTATGTATATGTATATACATACACATATACATATATATACATATATATATGTATATATATATATATATATATATACATATATATATACATATATATATATGTATATATATATACATATATATATGTACATATATATATATATATATATATATATACATATATATATATATATGTATATATATATATATATGTATATATATATATATGTATATATATATATATATATATATATATATATATATATATATATATATACATA
Source organism: Arma custos (assembly GCA_037127475.1). Classification (NCBI taxonomy): domain Eukaryota; kingdom Metazoa; phylum Arthropoda; class Insecta; order Hemiptera; family Pentatomidae; genus Arma; species Arma custos. The sequence continues at coordinate 152,772,233 of CM073759.1, forward strand.
TATATACATATACATACATATATATATATATATACACACACACACACACACACACACAGACAAACATACATACTTATATATAATATTGGCACGTATGAGAGGGGGGGGGGAGGAGAAAGTCATTAGGAAGCGGGGGTGGTTAGTTATTTTGTATTAGGTCTAGTATGTGTCTGTAAATTATTGATAGGTTATTTTTGTCAGTCTTTGTGTTTAACGGATTTTTTTCTAGGTTAATGTATAATGATTCTGTAATTAGTCTTTTGGTATAATTAGGAACAGTGGCGAGAACAGAGGATTGGTCAAAGTTAAAGGTGTGGTTAAGGGATAAGGCATGTTCTGATAGTTTGGAAGCAGATATGTTCCGGGTAGATATAGAGGTCTTATGTTGTGATAGTCGTCTGTAAAAGTGGTTTTTTGTTTCCCCAATGTAGGAGGAGGTACAGTTTGGGGCAGAGCAGGAGATGCGGTAAACAATGTTGGAGAGATTTTTAATGGGGATCGGGTCTTTTAAATATGTGAATAGTTGGGATAATTTGTGATATGGCTTAAAACCAAGGCGAAGGTTGGGAAAGGTAAGATTTAAGATTTTTTGGATATTGTCAGACAGACCAGGAATATAAGGAAAAGATCGGTATATGAAGGAACTGGGGTTCGGTACTGTTGGGTACGGGGAGGGGTAAATTACATTACTAGGGTGTTTAAGGGGGTCTAGTAGTTTATTGGTAATGTGGGCTGGGAAGTTGTTAGAGAGTAGTATGTTTTGGATTCGTAGGATGTTGGTTGGTCGAAATTGGGTGTCTGATAGGGATAAACACCGGTGAATAAGGTTTTTTGCTGTATTGATCTTCTGGTGGTAAGGATGCTGTGAGAAAAAATTGAGGAGTCTGCCGGAATATGTGGGTTTGGTGTACCAATTAAAGGACAAGGAGCTATCATTATTTCTTATAATGAGGAGGTCAAGAAAGGGGAGGGTGTGATTGGTTTCAGTTTCTATGGTAAATTTGAGACGGGGATGGTAGGAGTTAAAGGCTACTAGTATTTCAGGGATTTTTTCAGGATTGAGAACTAAAAGGAGGTCATCGACATATTTCTTGATGAGGAAGATGTCATGGGGGAATAGAGGGATGATGGAGTCAAGAAGGTCATTAAGAACGATGTTAGAAATGCCTGGAGCAAGGCAATTACCCATGGCCAGACCTGAGATTTGATTGTAAAATTTACCATGGAAACTAAGATATCCGGATTTACAACACAGTGTAAGGGATTCAAGGTAGGAAGAGAGGCAAAGAGTTGTGTGTGGTTGGATGATATTCCAGTTTTTTTCTATAATGCTGAGGGCTTTGTCAATGGGGATATTGGTGAATAGACTAGTGGCATCAAGGGAAGCTAAAATGAATTGGTCAGGAATGTGAACGGAAAGTAGTTCTTGTTTTAGATGAAAGGAATTAGTAATGTCATAGGTGTTGTTATGGCTGAGGGTTTGCAGAGAAGGAAGAAGAAATTTACTAAGTTTGCTAGATGGGGAGTTTATGTTAGAAATAATGGGGCGGAGTGGATATCCTGGTTTGTGGATTTTGGGTAATCCATATAAACGAGGAGATATGGAGTTATAAGAGATAAGATTGTAATATGTATGTTTATTGATTTGTCGGGTTCTATGAAGGTCCTTTAGGTGATGGTTGAATTTAGTCATGAGAGAGAGGGTGGGATCACGGGGGATGGGTGTATATGTTGTCGTGTCAGATAGGAGGGAACTAATTTTTTCAGTATAGTCATCGGTGTCCATTATTACAGTCACGTTGGCTTTGTCTGCTTTGGTAACTGTAAGTTGTGGGTTTGCTTTGAGGAATGTGCGAGTGGTGGCAATGTCTTTAAAAAATGAGGGGGAAAGAGGAGGGGGTGATCGGTGATTAAATTGGTGATGCGGACACGGGATACTTCTTTCTCATTGTCCGGGACTGTAAAACTGTCATCTCTGTATATGTGTTCTAGGTCTGTGATGAGGTTGGGGATGAGTTTGGTGGAGTTGGAAGAAGGAGTGGAAAAATTTGGGCCTAAGCTTAGGATCTTTGATACTTGTGGAGGGATGGCAGTAGATGATATATTGTGGACCCATTTTTCGTTACCTGTGGGGTAAATTTTAACCCTTTAACCATTTTAATTTTAACCCTTAACCACACCTTTAACTTTGACCAATCCTCTGTTCTCGCCACTGTTCCTAATTATACCAAAAGACTAATTACAGAATCATTATACATTAACCTAGAAAAAAATCCGTTAAACACAAAGACTGACAAAAATAACCTATCAATAATTTACAGACACATACTAGACCTAATACAAAATAACTAACCACCCCCGCTTCCTAATGACTTTCTCCTCCCTCCCCCTCTCATACGTGCCAATATTATATATAAGTATGTATGTTTGTCTGTGTGTGTGTGTGTGTATATATATATATATGTATGTATATGTATATATATGTATATATATATATATATATATATATATATATATATATATATATATATATATACATATACATATATATATGTATATGTCATTATATAGATGTATATATAGTGTGTGTGTGTGTATATATATATATATGTATATGTATATATATGTATATATATATATATATATATATATATATATATATATATATATACATATATATATATATATATATATATATATATATATATATATATATATATATATATATATATATATATATAAGTTAAGATAGGACATACACCAGTATAGACACTAATCCTAAACAGTGGATGTCAACATTGTAAATAAGATAAATAGAGGATTTTAACTTGAATAAAGTGTGTTTAACCAGCCTTCAAGTGAGTTGTTTATTTCCCGACTTTGTCTTTTTTTTTATGTTTTGCTTGGTGAAGTACATAAGTGGTGCCGAAACCCGGGAAAACGTTTTAGCAGTGCAGTAAGAATATTTTCTTTTGTTTTTTTCTCTCCTCTCTTTCAAGGACACTAGAAACTATTGTGATCTCATTACAGAGTTTTTTTTTTTACGTACTTTCTTTTTTTTTTTGTTCTTTAAAATTTTAAAAACTAATTGTGCCATTATGAATGGTGAAAGAGAAATCCTTAGGCCTGCAACATTAACTTTGGAGCCTTCACAGGCAGAACCAGTGAATCCCGAGTTCCCGCCGTTACCGTCGACAACCCTAGCGATGGCACGGGCTGACTTAGCTGCGCAGGAGGCAAATAGAATAGCGCAGGAAACAAACGAGCTGGAAAAAATGAAATTAAGAAAGGCAAATGCGCAGGACTTAAGAAGGGAAATATCCGACTTAGAGAAGTTTAATGGTGATATAGGCGAATTGAATCATTTTCTCAAGGGCGGAGATGGCATTATGAACAGTATCCAGTCCCAGGTCTCAACAGGTTGTTTGGAAGAAACAGATGCCAAAAGACTACGGGTAGCCTTAGCACGACGGGTCAGAAGGAGCGTGCTAAATCTGATCCAAGCAGATGAGGATACTGCATGGCAGGTGATAAAAGAAAGGCTAAAAAAAGCGTATGGAGGGGGGCGATGGGCCCCAGAAGAAGACATGCTGCAGATGTTTCGTGAGGTGAAACGTCAAAATCAGACAAATGGTCAGTATGCTGCAGGACTGCTGGTGAGACTAAATAAGATAAATGAGAAGTTACGCGAGGTAATGGATACGGGTGCGGTCGAAACGTGGATGCTGTTTATGACCACAGTCTTGAAGGTGCAGTTAGCTAGGGATACCGGAAAGAAAGACGGGTTACCCAGAGATAAGTCATTCATGGAATGCGCCCAGGAGATGGTGGATGTGAGTGCCCGCGATGAAGAGGATGGAGAAGTTTTCGAACCAGGATGGTGTAAGGTGTCATATCGCCGTAATGATATAGGAAGAAATCGACCAAGACCAGACCGAGAGAGAAGAAGGGATGGAGACTTTAGCAGGAGAGACAGAATACCCAGAGAGAAAAAGCCGTTCGGAGATAGAAGGTATGGGAGAAAGGAGGATAGAAAGTGCCACGAATGTGGGAAGACAGGACATCTGATGGCCCAGTGCCCACGCACGCGCTGTTTTGAGTGCCACAGCGAGGGACACATGGCGAGACAATGCCCATACATAAGGCGGAGAAACCATGATCGTGGAGAGCCGATGGAGGTAAATGCGCAGAGAATATGGAGAAGAAGCAGAAGGCCATCCGATTCGTCTAGATCTTCCGAGGCTTCAGGATTCGAGACAGAGGGCAGCGAGCATGGTGGCAGAGGGACCCCTGGAGGAAAGAGCAGACAACGGAGTGCAGGGAGGAGAATCGAGGAGGTGAGTAGAGAATGAGAATGGTGTGAGCAGAGAGGCAACCATTTTTGTGTAAATACTATCATAAAGAGGTGTGATCGGTTGCCTATTATCGAGTTTTGCAAGGGGTGGAGGTGTCTGGTGGACACAGGGAGTTCGTGTACTCTAATAGGTAGAGATAGTTTACAAACTATATTTAAAGGAAAGAGTGAACCAGAAATTAGGACGTGCTTATGTAAGTTGGTCACTTTGGGTGGTCCCTGTACGGTGGAGGGGGAAATTGACCTGGCGTTAGGTAAATGGGGGAAAAAGGGTGGAATAGCAACCCTGCATGTGGTAGAGACTATGCCGCGTGAATATGGGGGGATTTTGGGATGTGATGTGCTCGGGAAATTAGGGGCGAAACTACGTAATGTAGAGGGTCAATGGGTGATTAAAATAGGGAGGCGGATATATAAAACGATGGAGAGCGCGAAAAGGGATGTGCGGTGCGTTGGTGCAATCGCCCAGGCCAAGGATTGGAGGACGGGCATAAAGGAGGAATATGCGGATATTTTTTTTCGCGAGGGGGATCCCCTGAGTGTGACGGGGGAAACTTTTCACGAAATTCATTTAAAGTCAGAGAAGAGTACGTACGTGAAGGAGCGGAGGTACCCACAGGTGTTACGAGAACACATTAGGGCGGAGATCGCGGAACTCAAACGCCAAGGAATTATCGTCGATAGTACGTCACCCTTTAACAGTCCTCTATGGGCGGTCAAGAAGAAACCTGTTGACGGGGATACTAGGGAGCGCTACAGGGTGGTAGTGGATTTCCGACAACTCAACGACAACACGTTGGATGAGAAATACCCTATTCCCAGACTAGAAGACATTTTGGACAGATTGGGCGGAGCAACGGTGTTCAGTACGTTGGATTTGAAATCAGGGTACCACCAGATTCGAATGCATCCCAGGGACCAATGTAAAACAGCGTTCACGTTTGAGAGGGGGCATTACGAATTTACCCGTATGCCGTTTGGTTTGAAAAATGCGCCAATAACTTTTCAGAGACTGATGGACGAGTTCTTGAGGGGCTTAGATGAAAATATGTGCCAGGTCTATATGGACGACCTCTTGGTTTTTAGTAAGACGGAGTTAGGTCATATCGAGGACTTGAGGCGAGTCTTTGACAGAATCCGTCAATTTGGATTGAAATTGTCGGAGGAAAAATCAATATTGGGGCAAAAACAGATCAATTTCCTAGGGCATTCGATATCGGAGGATGGGGTTCGGCCTGACGGTAAGAAGGTGGAAGCCATAGAGAAAATGGCGATGCCGAACGATATCAAGGGAATCAGGAGATTACTCGGAACCCTCAATTACTATCGTAGATTTGTCCCAGAGATGGCCGAACATCTGGTTTCTCTGAATGAATTGTTAAGAAAGGGGCGCACAGTTCAGATTACCCCGGAGATCGAGAACATTAGGAAATGCATGCGTTGGTTGCAAACAGAACCGGTCCTCGCATTTCCGAATTTTTCGAAACCGTTTGCGATCACCACCGACGCTAGTGAATATGCACTGGGAGCGGTTTTGTCGCAGGAGTATGATCAGGGAGAACGGCCGGTGGCATACGCAAGCAGGAGGCTTACAGACGCAGAGACTCGGTACAGCGCGTTGGAAAGGGAGTTATTAGGGATTATATGGGCAGTACAACACTTCCGGCCCTATATTTTCGGCAAGAGGTTCAAAGTTCATACCGATCACAGGCCACTTCTGTGGGTGGGGAATTTGAAGGAATCGTCGGCTAGGGTGACGCGTTGGAAGGAGATCCTGAGCCAGTATAATATCGAGATAACATACAAGCCGGGAAAGGATAATGTGGTGGCGGATTGGCTATCTCGTGCCCTACAGGTCAATGCGATCGATTCAGGAGAAGGGGAACCGTCCGGGGGGCTTCAGAGGTTCGTACGTGAATGGACGCCAGATGGGGAAGGAGAGCGAGAAACAGACCGCAACGGGGAATCTCCCGAACAGGAGGATTCACAGGACGAGAGACTGACGGACATTGAGGAGGTGGATGAGGTGATCAATGACAAGACGAGACAGATAATCTGGAAGACACGGACCACAGGGTTACTGAAAATGGAATATTCCAGATATGAGAGACATCATATTGTTACTATCTAGTCTCAACCAGGAGTCAAGGAAGAACAGATATGCCAAGTTCTGAAAGACGCGTCAAAGGTAGGGGTGACCCACTATCTCTATGTAGGGAACGCGACGGTTTGGGAGAAAATCAAGAATTTGTGGCGACTAGAGAAGATAGGTCTGGATAGGTCGTTTGTTAGGTGTCGCCTTATGGTGGATACGATCCGGGATACCGATCACCAAAAAGAGGTCACGTTAGCTTACCACCAGGGGAAAACTAATCATAGGGGGGTTAATGAAACAGTAACAGCATTGAAACGGAGGTACTACTGGGTGGGGATGAGGAAAACGGTCGAAGAGATTGTGAGGGACTGTGCCATTTGCCATGTCGCGAAGTATGATCGCCATCCCCCGGTAGGGTTGCAAGTGGAGACGTGTACGCCTATAGCGCCGCTAACGAATCTCCAAATTGACACCTTTACGTGGAGGGGCTTTAAGTGGGTAACTATCGTGGACATATTCAGTAAAATAGCCATGGCCCATCCGGTGAAAGAGAAGTCAGCGGCCGCAGTCGGTGGCGCCCTCCGAACATGGTTCCAATGTTACGGGATGCCAGATTCGATTTCCTCGGACAGCGGTAGAGAGTTCGACAATGCCCAACTGCGAAAGGACATGAAAGATTGCGGTGTCGCTTGGCACTGGAATACACCCGGGCATCCCAAAAGTAGGGGAGGGATTGAGCGGCTCCATAGTACTCTGGGCGAACATCTTCGTGTATTCCATGCGGATAAAGGGTTGGAGGCTGATGTGGCGATGCCTCGGGCTGTTGCGGCGTACAACCACTCAATCCACATGGGTACGGGATTCTCCCCTTTCGAGGTCCTCTTTGGTTTACGGGCTCGACGTAGGGACGGGAACGGTACGGTCGTAGATGACACCATGGCGGAACACCTAGTCGCGAACAGAATAAAACTCGACCGAATATGGGAAAAAGCGCGTACAAGAATGGTCTCGGAGAAGAGTAAGAGAGTAGCCAGGGATAATTTTGGTGTGAAGGATATCCTGGGAACTCTTAGGATAGGCCATATTGTTTACAGAAAGATTGTGTCAAATCGCGCAAAGGAGGTGCTCAGGTACGAGGGGCCATTCAAAGTGATTGCGATTAGGGAGCACAATCTGGTCACCATTCAGAGTCTGGCGGAGCCCAGAAAACGTAGAACGGTACATATTGAACAGCTGAAAATTCCAGCTGGGGAAACTAGACTATAAATATGTATGATCACCATTGCTTGTATTTTTTTTTTTTTAGTATTTTTATTATTTTGTATTTTTAAGTGTTTGCTAAAGTAGGTCAGTAGAGTGATAATGATCTTAAGTTAAAGTGCTAAGTGAGTTCTTGTACATAATGTAAGTTTTCTTTTCTTTCGGTTTTTGTAAGTGATAGCTTTATTGATCTGAGGATATTGTATTTAATTTTCTTTCTGTTATTATTTTTGTATTCTTATGTTATGACTATGTTTTGAGTTTACGAGGGTATTCGTAAACTGGCAGGGGGGAGTTAAGATAGGACATACACCAGTATAGACACTAATCCTAAACAGTGGATGTCAACATTGTAAATAAGATAAATAGAGGATTTTAACTTGAATAAAGTGTGTTTAACCAGCCTTCAAGTGAGTTGTTTATTTCCCGACTTTGTCTTTTTTTTTATGTTTTGCTTGGTGAAGTACATAAGTTATATATACATATATATATATATATATATATATATATATATATATATATATATATATATATATATACATATATATATATATATATACATATATATATATGTATATATATGTATATGTGTATGTATATACATATACATATGAATATGTGTATGTGAGTGTGTGTGTATGGATTTTCAAGTCTTTATATGAGGCTTCTACACTATTTGCTTCTTCCCCTTTATACGTTACTTATAGCCATTGTAACGGCTTTTATATTCTGAGAAATTTTTTTACACTTAGTAAGGGTAGGGGACCATCCTTCCTTCTCAATTATATCAGTCAGTGTTTCATAGCCAGAGAGGACCCACCCCCCGTCCCACCCCCACAGGTAACTTATGTTTTGCACTATTTACTCACCCTCCCTCCTCCATTTCATTTTAATTTCTTTCCCTCATAACCTAAAACAGTACTATACCCAATTTACCGTTATTATCACTACTTCCAAGCTCACTACTATTACTGTAAGGCGTTTATTTGTTTTAGTTATCTATATACCACCCTAAATATTCATCAATATATATCATAATTCCAATATAGCTTGTTATTAGCCTGTTAATTAGTCCAATATAGCCTGATTATATTATCACGTACCTTACTTAAAACATACCTACTTTTATACAATTGATATTTTACATTTTTATAAACTGTCTTCTTATATTCTCTTATGTAATTAATATTCTTTACACTAGTATAAAGTATTTTCTACCTATTAATATTAATACTGTATTTTCTAAAATAATTTTTATTTTCAATTTTATTCTATTTTATATAATTCGTTTCTAGATTTTTATAATTTTACAATTTTTATTTCTTCTTTTTTATTACCTATAATTTTAGTGCGTAATTCTTATCACTTTCTAATTTACCCATATCATTTCACATTCCTATTGTATATTCAGTTTTTATTTATCTGTAATACCTTAATTTTTTAACTGTCAACACTTTCTGTTTTATTATTATTTTCTTCATGTTTTATTATTATTTTCTACATTTTAACCTTCATAATTACTTTACTGTACACCTTTATCAATTTTTATCATCATTATTACACATAATTATCAAATTTTGCCTGTATTCACCTTCTTTTAGTTTATCTATATTTAAAATGTTTTATTATATTCATACCGCTTTCTTAAATTGTCTGTATTTTGCTTATAGCCCTGAAGAAGACCTACAACGTAGGTCGAAACGTTGGCTAACAATAAATATCATCTGAAATTACTTGAGAATTTCATTCAGTGACCTCTACCCGGACCAATTTCTTCAAAATAATGTAACACATTACATGGTGCACTCATTATAATAAAGAAACTAAATTTTTAAGAAAATGACTGATCAAATAATTAAAATTAGGACTGTTGTTTACTATTACGAGTAATATAGTAAATTATAGGATTTATTATAAATAAGTCTTCTTCTTATTTATCTTCCTTTTCTAGCTTTCAGCATAGAGGAGCCTATATACTCTATACTATTTCTACTTTACCAGACCTACTGATGATGGTTCCCAACTTTTAGGGATGTTTATTGTCATTCTAAATAAGTCTCCAAAAGGATTAAAATAAGCACACTTAATCGCTTAATCCTTGAAAATTATATCCATTCGCATGTTCGCCATTTTGATAGACTTTAGGATGCTAGTTAAATATAGATTGATTTAAATAAACTATTAATGTGTGGGTATAAGGTGGAGATGTTTGCATTATTCAACATAGAAAAAGGGACATGGCTCAGCTTCCTTTTTTGTTAATAGCTAAATGTGTTGGGTACTCAAAATACCCCCAACTGATTTTGATTTCGTGCATTATTTTTAACTAGTCAGAATAATTCATCGGTTATTCGATCACTAAGCAGCACCTCATAGCACCATTCCGTATAGGTTATTATTAATATTTACTGTTTGCGTTGGGATAAATGTTGTTTGAGAGTATTACAAGTTGATACATTTTAGTGATAATTTAAGCTACATTAAGTAATACATCAATAAGTGACAACCTGTAATCACTATGATTCCAGTTGATCTTATAATATCTTATATAATATTGGACAGACCATCCTCTTTCTCTTTACTTCAGAAGTACTTGTAGTAAGCACACAAAGTCTAAGCACACGTCACCACTTAGGCACCCCATTACACCGGATGGTCACTGTCGCGTGCTCAGGTGACCCCCGAACCCGGCCAGCTGACCACTTCACCGCCCTCAGGATTACACGGCTGATCCTATCGGCTCTACTCCTGATTTATGGCTTTCCGATCTTCCATATGCCGTGTCTGATCGAAAATTGGAATCCCATAAATTACAGGGTAGTTGTCCTTATCTCCTCGTTTTACGGCGTGATAATGACACAAGGGATATCATTAGTTTATTGGCTTTGGGAGACATGTGCGCAGGTGACAGATTGCCGAAGAGTAGGAGGATTCACGCTTTTTTAATTTATGAGCCTCTAATTTAGCCATTTGTTGCGGAAAACATGACAATTTTAAGCGTTCGGAGAATTTCTAATACTAGTGCTACAAAATTGTTACTATTTATTAATTTAGTAGATGCACCCTATCATGAGATTCTACAGCATGGGTTTTGGTGAGTCTAATAATACAATATCAAAAGGAAATCCTGTTGAATCAGAAGTAAATTATTAATAACCAGACTTGTATTTTTTGGTATTACGGTTGATCGAAGACCCCTTGGCTGAGATATACTAAGAAGAGACGTTGCATGGCACATATTTATTGAGGGAAAGGTAACCATTGCTTCAAGTTTACGAGCTTTTGTGGTGTTTACAGTTGTGGAAATTTCTACGTTGGAACCAGAAAAATTGCATAACGTGGCTAGTTAAAAAAATAAAAATTCCAATAAGAGCAAAGTTGTGGAAACTTTCAGATGTGTCGTTAAAAAAATAATAAAAAAGAAAAATAATTAAGTTATATTTTTTTTTTCTCTTTATATTTCCATCCACGCCTGTCAAATACAGAAATTAAGTTATATGAAATGGATAATTGATGCTTAAAAATTCTGAGTCACAAATACAAGTTTGTATTTATAACGTTTTGAAATTCGGTTGATAATTTAATGGTATGGATGGCTTACTTTCTGACAGAAGTTAAAAAGTATCCAGATCTTTTGTATATTTATTTTTTATTTTGAATATTTCTCCTGGCCGCGATCCGAACCCGGGTTTTCCGCATCTCTAGTACGGCCCTCTTCCAACTAACGGGCAGGACAAATCTTCAAAATAAATATATTTAAATAATCACCACAAATAACAATAAATATAAAATAATTTATCGTTTATTTATTTTGTTTGTAGAATATTTTATTAACTACAAGCAATAGGTATTGTTTCGAAGGAATAGCATTTATCTTGGGTCAGAGGATGTAACGTAATAAAATAATTATAAATTACTCGCACATACCCCATTGCTCTTATTCGCTCTTACCATAACATGAAATGCTGAAGGGGTATATACTGAGATCGGCTCAAACCTTAGTGATTTCAATATTCGTTACATATTTAAATGGTACTTAACGTTAATACTTTCAATTTAGAATAGAATAGAATAGAAAAATAATTTTATTCTGGGACCAGGATCCTTAAGAATAACAATATTGTACAGAAATTAATAGAAATATTTAATTTACAGTACAAGATAAAAATATTTCTAACTATCATGCATTATGTATATTTGCTTTAATGTACTAGAAATCAACTCTGCAAAACATCAAGATTAGAAGAGAAATACACATACAACATGAGTAAAAATCAATAAGTGCCTGATACCATTCGAATTGTGGTTAATTAAGAACTCATATAGTTTTCAAATAATGCTTAGCACGGTATGGAAATAGTATTTCAGTGTTATGAAAGATAATGCTACCACTTATTCTATGTTAGGTGATTTCAGGTGAATTATTTTCAACAATTTTTATTAATAATAATTATTTTTGTTATTATCAATGAATCGAATGTAGTAAGTACATCTTAATTTAAAAAATAATTTTTTTTAATTTCTCCAGAAGGAGGAAGTAGATGAACAGATGCACTATTGTAGAGGAAGGCTGAATAGACTACGGTGGATATGGTGGACTAAGGCTGACTAGATGTGAATAGCTAGGATAGTTAATTGTTAAATAGGAGTGTGGGAACGCTCTCAATGGATAAGCCGTTATTTCATCACTGGCAATGTCACTCCATGCTTAATGATATATTGCAAACCTTGCACAGATGAATCAAAGAAAACATTGAGATTGTGTTAGCAACTTTTGTACTGAAGTTGAGTTTTAATGGAACGTGTTAGTTTGTCAAGTAAATTTCTTTATCTCATCGGTTCTTATATATTATATTTTCGTTATAAATTCTGCACTAACTTAATCTATAAAAACTAAGAGTTCTCGTATCATTTAATTAGTAAGATATTAATTACATTGTTTTCTAAATGCGGTTATACTCGTATTATAAAGAAACGTGTTTCAAGAAATACAATCTCCCCATTTAAAAATAATATGCCTTAATTTTTTTATAAAACCAACAATACTTTTCAGGCGCTTAAGCTCATCTACAGGCTTTTAATTATATGTATAATATGTAAGATATTCACTGCAGCCACGATGATGTTATGGAAATAATGTCCACGTAGATGCGGATTTGGTTTGATTTTTTCAAGTAAGAAGACTTCTAGATCCGTTACTAACTATCCCAAAGAAATACCTTCAACTCTATTAATTTTGAATCTTTACACAAGAAGAATCGGAAGATCGTCGAGAATCTAGCTTCATTATTTGAATAAAGAACTCGCAAACGTGTATGTGTGATAAATTGAAGATTAAAGTGAACCATCGAGAAGTTTTTGATTATTATTGTAGAAGGTTCTAGTGATATTTAAATTAAATTAGATCTAAATATTATAATATTAAATTTAATGGCACTATTTATTGAGTTATGGCACTATTTATTTATTGAGTAATGGCAGCAGCACGGGACAGAGACTTATGGCGGCTGCTGGTTGAGGAGGCCTGGACGCGTCAACGTTTTGTAGCGCCAAACTAATAATAATAATAATTTATTGAGTGCTCATATTATCGGAAGGTCTAAATAACATGAAGCATTCCGCTATAATTTATTTCTTATGTTCCCTCTCTGAGAATGAATAAATGATATTGAAAGATGTCTCTCACCCATCTTCTTTTTATCATTTTATCTTGATAAATTGATATTTTATCTTATTTATTACTATATATGAATCTTATAGTTCTATGCAATTCGATGAATGGATGATAGTTTTTAAAAGAGTCTAAAATCATTTGATTTACAAACAGGCATTAAAAAATTAAATTCATAAGCATATTCTAACCACGAAAATAAATAAAAAATCTACAAGAAGCATTTATTTAAGGCAGTACTATGGGGAAGGGTAAGAGTAAGTCGATTGAGGGTAAATATAGAAACCTTTGTGTGTAGGATTAAACAAAACAGAGGGGAAAAAACACCAAGCTGGAACCCCTACCGTGCGGTCAACGCGTCATTACCGAACGTCCATCCTAAAGATAATCGATTGTTCGCTAGACATGAGAAGATAATTGCGGAAGCCAGGAAAGTAGGCATGCCCGAGCGTTCGTTATCTGGCACGAGCCAATTATTCGTTGAATAGATCGCGACCTGACTTTTGGTAATGAGTGGGTTTTTATCGTTGGATGATCAAGCGATGAGGAGCTACCCTGTTATCACAGGGAGCGGCCGGTGGCCTACGAATCATTGTTAAGTCAAGAAATGATGGCGCTATGGTTGTGTATAACATGAGGGGTCCACAGAGAAGGCGGATGATGCATTTACAGTTTATCATAATAATTTCTATAGATCAGTTGTTATGACAATTACAGCTTTATCTGAAAAGCCAAAGTAGGTGAGTTCTAGTTAACGAAATTATTATGAAAGTAGGTAATAAATAAATATTTATCCCTATCTGCAGAAAAGGACATGCCCAACTTTTGAGATTTTCGTTTTTATAACTTTTAACTGTTACCAGAGAAAGAAGACAAAGTTTACTATAAAAAGGACACTGATGCGCAAGGTAGCATAGTGTTGAAAACGCCTAAAATACTTTTTTTTACTACTGATAGGTAACTAGTACAGGACAAAATCACTTTTTCGCCTCTCTTATCAAATTTCGAAAATTGGACTTGCTATTTTCTATGGATAGGGATTCATATGGAACGAAGTTTTAAAATGGGACTAGTATTATCTTTTACAAGCGGATTGGCGGATTTAGGAAGGGGGGGGGCACGTGCCCCCAGACGGTGTTTTTGTATTCTGTGGAGAATCCATTACAGTACATAGGTACTTAAAGGCAAATCACATGATCATAGTTGTTAGAATATATGAATAAAATAATACAAAGAACACGAGTGAAACTATCGTTTTTATATTTTAATAAACCTTTGAGACCTTTCTATAAATACTGCAAGTTTATTTCTAAGTTATTATTGATTTTTTCGCCCATCAGCCCGTTATGCCCCCCAGAATAAAATCCTGGACCCGCCCTTGTACAAGCGTGCATTGTAACAAGTCATTCCAACACTGTCTTTTATAATGTTTTAAAATGATTTAGTTTAAATACACACCTAAGGGCAGTATGCTGTCATGATTAGGAAATTACATTTGGTCAAAATTTAATTATTGTTATAATAATGAAATGATGAATGTTTGTTTGTTCATTTAACGCCACTTTATGCTGCCTATTTACGTTTAATTGAGATAAGGATCTTTAACCAGAACCTGACATGGTACAGGACCGGGATTCCCATAGTACATCCCTTCCAAAGGGCGGCATAACTAAGGATTTTTTCTCCCTTTAAAAATTCTTAGGCGACTTGTCTGGCTGTGACCCTGGCCATAGTAGGTTATACTGCTAACTACTAGACCCTAGGTGACCTTATGAATTTGTATGTTGGCATTATTAATAAAACGTGTTTACACCTTGAGTAAGTAGGAATGTGCTGGAAGTACCTGTGTAAACACAACTATACTAAATTTTTTATTCTAATAATATAAACATTCTTTATACTATTTTATGATATTTTTTAGTTCTTTAAGCATTTAGCCATGTTTTATATATTGTTATATTTTTGTAAATTTTTAAAAACAACTATACATTATTGTTGTTAAAGGTTTTCTTTCTAGAGATTATTTTGAAATCATTCGAGATATTTGAAGTTCTTTAATATGTTTTATTCATGAAGGCTATTTACCATCTCATATTTACCATCTCTTGTATTGCCCAAGTCCTTAGTGCTGCCATAAAGAGGTGTATCCTTTTTATATATTTTTTCATGAGTTCTTATTGCCTTCTACATTGGCCTGCTAATCTACCATTCATTTGGGTTGATACTCCATGTAGTTTTAACAATTAAATGGGCAGATTTAGAATCCCTACAAATACAGTTTAAAAACATACAGTAAACACTTTGATTAGGAAATGTTTCACTGAAAGTATCTTGTCCAATATGAAATATGATAATGGGAGAGGGAGTATAGTCAATGAATTTCACATAAATAAGTAAAACTTATTTAAAACATTTGTTCCAATGTTTTGGCATAATTTTTAGGCCATCATCACATTTTTATTCTCGGGATGAGAATAAAACTAAACAGGATTCTGTCCATCAAAAAAATCTTGAATCTTTTTGAGCATCGTATAATTATATTTGTTATTTATTATTTATGGTATGTTAATAATATATAGCACCGTTATTGTAATCCCTATATTTGTGATTATTTAAATATTGTTATAAAGAACATAACTGCTGGGTCTACGAAACTGGAGGAGAATAGCACAGGATCTCGGAGATGGGTCGGAGGCCCGGGTTGTTGCAGGACTGTAGAGCCAAAATAATAATAATAATATAAAGAATATAGTGAATATTTATTTGCTGACATTACAAATAAATAACTTTCTTCTGTTGCATTACTAATTATCCAGTCCAAATTAATTTACAGATACTTAAGCAATAGTTTGTGGAGTCCAGAGTTGCTATGCTGAAGGCTCTGGGCTCTGTAAGGCTGTAACAGATAAGTTATTTAATCTTTGAACAGCCACGAGTGGACCCTATGGGATTTACAAACCTCATCCAGCCCTCTATAAGGAGTTTATATAGAATAAACTGGTGGTTGAGAATGGTTTTGGAGAAATTACCTCCCTGCACAGCTGTGGTCTTAGAAACAGTGCAGTCTCTTCCGTGTACTGAAGCCAAAAGATCCTTCATGGGTTGTAGTGGTACAGTTTTTTTTGTAGGTATACTTTTTGAAGTTTAACCTTTTTAATATTAAATAAGTTAATGTTTCATGGCATACAGTTTAGAATAACTGAGTAAATTGTTTGATGCAAACTGATAGCTAATTAGTACCGTACTTTCCAATGCCACCCCTATTAGGGAAAAAATACTTTAATATTTCCTCAATACTTTCAATGCCATTGCAGGAATCTGGATTCATCAGTAACAGTCACGAGTGGACCCTATGGAATCCACAGGTGCCATTACTGAAACCAAGACACATATGTTTTGTTATAAATGAGCAAGGTTTACATTAGTCTGATTATGTGGATCGAATATCAATGTTATACATATCAATTTTTACTATAAGATATACATAAATATAAAACAACAAAATCTTTAGTATAATTTTCTTTAAATATATTATTTGTTATCTTGTGTTATTCACAAGGAAAAACTAACAATCCTATCAATAATGAATTCAATAATACATATTGAGCTTCAGGAAAGAAAGAGGCATAACTAAATTTCTGACAGCATTTTAATAGTTTGATCCCATCACTTCTAAATTGAAACCAGACCTCGATTATCAAGTCTAACTAATAGACGTAATAGGTGATCTCTTAGAAAAATGCTTAAGCTCCTTGTGGACTTGTTTGTAAAGCTTAATCTGATTCTTATGATATGTACAACAAAAAAATATTTTTTTGAATTGCGTCCCAGCATTACTGGGATCTGCGATAAATTTTTCTACCAATATTTTTGGACCACATATGGTTTAGTGGTTAGCACCTACAGATCATTTAAAGGGAGTAAAAAGTTCTTGGTTAACCGCTCTTCAGAAGGGACATAAAATGGGGGGGTTGTCAGCTTATACGGTATCAGCTACTTCTTAAAGATCCCTATTCTTATTACAGCTGAATAGGTAAAATTCAGGGCTCCAACTATAGCATCGCTCGATTAGCCACAGCAGCTTATGAGGACGTTAAATGAATAAACAAGTAAACAATAATTTTTATATATTTATTTTTAGGTTAAACTGAAAATTCCTTGGATTTTTAAATCAAAATTAAAATTGTTGACAAAGATATGTATTTATTTGATAAATTAAAAACATTAATCGACATAGCATATAAAAGGTCTTAATTATAAGATACCCCGAGTAATAAGTAAACATCGAAATAAATTTTTACTTTCTTTATACATTAGATTGTACATTTTACATTTCATTATTTACAAGTGGCTTTCCTAATGGCAATCGTACTATAATATTAGTCAATTTCCATTGACACATGAAAAATATAGATGAATTGTCACCATTTTTTTCAAAATATTTATCATAAAATTATTTTGCTCTTTTTAAAAAGATACAGAAGTATGGATTAAGGCTACAAAGTTTCTTTAATGAAATTTAAACATCTAGAATTACAATTAATTCTAATTGAAATTTAAACATGGACTGATTATAAGTATATCCTAATTATTAAAAATATAGCATTTTTTATTAATTATGGGGCCAGAACAATACCAAATAGCTGCTTTAAGTGATCCATTTTAAAAGTTTAGACTACAATTATTTTAATTGAGAGACAAATCATTACCAGTTAACCTTATAAGGTATTTCTATCAATTAATAAGTTGATTTAATAGGATGTATATGTATATACATACAAACACTAAAATCACTTGTTCAAAAACAATCGTAGATTACAGTGAAGTTACTTAAATAAGAGGGAGAGGTTTGATTCATTTTAAAAGTTAACAACCAACACATCAACTGATTTCTTATTCATGCCAATAAGAAAGTCACCAATGTGACAGTTACCAGCTTAATAAGAATTTATGCAAAAGATAGGTTATTCATAAATTAAATGTATGAATTCAAATTCAATAAAGAAAATCCAAATTGAGATTGTTGAAGTATAAGGCATTATTAATTTTTCAAACCTGAACAATCAGGAGAGAATCCAGGTGAATGGAAATAAAGACACAATTAAATTAAAACTAGGAAAGGACAGACCAAAGAATTATGGAAAAAAAGTTATATAGATATTCAATGATTAAATAACAAAATTAAAATACGTAAAGGCTTAAGTGAAAATAAATAACAATTAAGAAGCACCAATGTGTATTATACATCATGACAGAACATAAAAATTTCAATTTAATTTTAATGAATATGTTACCTAACACAGGTAGAATATATTTACAAAGTTGTTGCCCTCGAAAATAATAATCCCAACATTGATACTCAGATTTCAGATTATATTAGCCATTGTAGACTGATAATAGAAGCAATACTTAGAATATGTGAGACAGCATCTTGCAAAAAATTACAATACCATAAAAATTTATTTTCATTGGCAGAAAAGAGAATATAGTAGGCCATTAAGTGATTTATTACATGTTAAGTAAAGGTTTCATAAAATTTTATCAGAAAATATAATAATGTGTATTCTACTTGTGATATTGTCCCTACCATCACAAAGTATCGAATGTGAAAAAACACAGTTTTCGTTTTCGGCTTATAGCAGTTGCTTTAGGATTGATAATTGATACAAAATTCAAATAGAGGAAGATGATACAAAATTCAGCTATCAGTCACAAAAACAATGTAAAACGCATCTCATTGTTTTGACTATAGGTACTAATTTCTATTGAACCTTGAATCTGCTTTTTTTAAATTCTCGTCAAAAGTACCGAATTTCACATTCGATAGTTGGAAATGGCAGGGACGATATTAACTATTGAGTGGTTTTAGATTTTCTTTACATTATTTATTTAAAATAATGGTTCGAAGTATAGATGATGATATATCTTTATTGAAACATTCATTTCATGATGAAATGATTACCGAAATAAACATATTTCCCATTCTCATGATTTATTTATTTTAGAGAATATTACAAAAGAAACGTTAAATTTGTAGTGACAACTGGTGAAGCAACAACCAAAATTAATACTATCTCTTCTTACTGGGCCAAAAAAAAAAGTGGAGGTGTAATAAATCACATGTTCATTATTTTCCATTAATGTACAATAAATATAAAATTCTGAATTATCTTCAAATAATCCATATTGTTTTCAACCTCCGATTTGTAAACGCATTTACAAGACACAAGACTGGAGAATATTTTTCCTTAACATTGCAGCTTAAGGTTGAAAAATCAAAAAGGAAAGAAATTAGACAATTTTTAAAAAAAATTAAAACATATAACAGATAATATGGTGAATAAAGAACAGTAAAGTCGATATGGTGAAATTTTTAGACCAGCATGACTGTTATTTCACAAAAACTAACAAGTAAGCTAGGAATGATTTTCATAAAATTACTTTTACTCAGAAAAAATCATTATCCACAGAGTTTAATAAAGTTTTCTAAAAATGTTAAATTATAAAAATATGCAAGACCAAATAAAATTGTTTGAATCTGTTATAATTTAAAAAAAAATAAAACAATATCTATAATAATTTAATATTATTATTAACATTTTATCTACTTACACTTTTATTATCAGAATAAGATTGATTTAAGTTTCTGTACATGATACAGGAAATAAAAATAACAAATTTCATTTGAAAGTAACTGAGCAACAATTAAATAATAAATATTACATTATCTAAGATACTTAAATAAAAATCAAGTATCTTTTCTTGATTTCTTGCTAATTCAGACTGTTAACTGGATCAAAATCTTTTTTAATCTTAAACATTTTCTTATGCTTTTTCGATAAATACTTGTTCAATTTTCCTTCTTTATTGAGATGTTCAAAATTCTGTAGCACTTCTTCGGCTAATTGCTCTTTTTTGCTTGGAAACTTAGGCCTTTCACCAGCAAATACAGCTTCAGCGAACTTTTGTTTTTCTTCTTCAATTCTTTTCTCTTTTATATCCCTCTTTTTTTTCTCCCGTGCTTGGTTATTTATTCTTGTCAATAAATACTGAATCTTTTCAATTTCTTCAGGATCTGTTTCACGCTTCAACTGATGCTTCAACTTAAATTTCTCTTTCCTTTTAATTTTATCAAGGAAACCATATGTTGACTTAAATGCTTTTTCATTAAAATCGCCAAAGGCACTATCAAACCTAGGGTCTATAGGTCTATGTATTTTATTAAAATTTTGCCTTCTAGGTGCTTTAGAGGAAATCTCTTCAGGCCTATTTTTATTTTTACGTTTCTTTCCACTTTTACCTTGAAACTCCATGGAAGCTAATAAATTTACTTACTTGAATATTCCAATATCTGATTCTTGCAATAAAAATGAATCTTAAAGGATTTCAGTTTCTTCCTGTATTTCTGTATTGTTCTAAATTATTGATATACTTCCTTTCCAGATGTTAATTGTATCTGTTTATGTTTAAAAGAAACACTTTTTTAACACCGATATAAACTCATGCTACTAAACGGAAACATTATTTAACCGAATATGTAAACAAAAGTAAACAGCTTTTAACATGACAGCGCTGTAACCTTCCACTACAAACGAGCATGCCGCCATAGAGGTAAAGTTTAGTAAGGAGATTTCAAATAGATGAAGTTGAAGCGAAGTAGCATTATATATTTTATTTTTCTCATACATTACTTTAGCTTTTTCATTTTTTGTCATTATAATGATATGATTATATAATTATTGAGCATATAACATCCCACTTCAAGAACTAAAAAAAAACTAATCAAAGATATACAATGCATTATTTCAGAATTGCTAAACAAAAACTGAATCGAAAATATTCAGCAGTGGTTTGGTTTTATTAATAATTTAAAAATATTGAATGTGTTTCTTCTGTGATTTGAAATAAATAAGGTTTTTAATAAAACTTATTTGATTTTTTTTGTTTAAAATATTGAATATTCTTGCATGGTTATGCGCCTATTCATTTATTTTTATTTTATATTTGCGAACCCATTAGCAACCTTTCGTTTGTAATTTTGTCTAAACTCTTGCAGTCAAAAAGGTCTGTATTGTAACATTGACTAATGCATAATAATTCGATTTAAAACTTGTATTTGTCTAACACTGTTGTCCCACGGATCGATAATGAAGCATTGTGCAGTGGAAGCGTTTATTTCTTTTATATATTTAATTAATTAAAAATAAATCCTCATGTTTTTAGAAAATGTTAAGAAATTTTAGTAAATTTGTTGTCTGGAATTTTTTGTTTTAATCTTGAATATTTTTTGTTTTTATAGAAACGTAAATGGTATCTATGATTCAAAAGAAATACTATTTTTGGTGTTTTCTCTATATTCTGCTTAATGGTTTTGAAATAAGAATATTCTGTAAAATTGCTTTTATTTGCTATAAAAATGTATTACGATGTTTCAATCGATCTTGAGGATTGCTTGATCACATTGCTGCAAATGTGATAATTAAATAGGGACATAGGCGTTTACGGCACTTTTTTGATATTGGTCTTTTGTTGCGTATTTTTTATAGAGAAGAGTAGATCAAATTATTAAAAAAATGTTAAGTTGACGTACAATAGGTTTTCGCATTAAGGAATTGGTGGCGCATCCAGATTCTAATAGTTTTGTATGTTTTGTTTAAAAATATAGAAACACATTATTATCAACGAATCTCCACTCCATGTATTAGTAGAGATTGATTTATTGTAAACCTGACTTCATTTTGAGGATAATAGACAAGAAGACAACCGTGAAATAAGGAAATGAACAGAGGTATTGTATACAGGATTCTAAGAAAATAAATTATGATAGCTTAAACATGTAAAACTAATAAACATAGGAAGAAATCCAAAACTGGAGAAGGAATGAAGGAAGGAGTCTAAAGGTAAAGGAACGATAAAACTTGGATCGAGCGGAAAGACAAAGTGGATCTGACTCGACAGAAGTGAGAACCGATGAAATGGATAAATGAAGTTAGGGAGGAGTTCAGTTGAAGAATTTATAGCCTGTCTGTCATGGATAAGAATAAAAATAATCTGTAAGGGTGCAATAATAATTTTATTTTTAATTATTCGTATGCTATTTAATGTATAGTTAGTTCACTGAAAAAAAAAATACATTTTTTGTCTTCATCTATAACGGTTGCCTTAGCATTGATGAATGTTTTAGCTACAGTGGCAGTCAAAAGTAATTGCACAAGCCAAATATTGGCCCTAAAGTTATATTGGAATGAAACAAAATTACATAACTTCTTTAATTGAAAAATCTTTTATTTACAAAAGTTTTAAAGTGATAAATAATCAATGAAATACAACTGATCAATAAAAAAAAAAAAAACACAACAAAAGGACCTTTCAAAAGTATTTGCACAAATTTAATTGTAGGTATGCGTTTACAAACATTATTTTGTTTGTTAAGAGCTTAATTCCATTCAGGATTAGGGGATTGTAATGGAATTTATTTAGTCTGTATTGTTCTGTATCTAAGTAAACATGCCACCAAAGAAAGGCTAATTTTCTATTGCGACCCAAGAAAATATTGTATTTTTGCGAAAGAGTGGAAAAACATATCAGGAAGTTGGTCAAACCTTGGGTATGTGCTTTTCTACAGTTCGTTATATTATTAAGAAATATTACGGGACAGGAACCAGCAACAATAAGCCACGATAAGGACGCCCAAAGGTATTAACACACATAATTAAAGAGGCAACAAAAAATCCATCAATTAGTTCTTGATAACTGGTAGATATGGTGGCTAGCACTTCAAATAAGCAAGTAAGTGAGTCTTCTGTAAGAAGAGCCCTTTATCAAGCAAAAATGTACGGTAGGATACCAAGGAAGAAACCGTTTATCAATGAGGTTAACAGAAGAAAGAGAGTTTGCAAAAGAGTACATTAACAAACCTGTAGAATTTTGGCAAAATGTCCTATTTAGCGACGAAAGCAAATTTAATATATTCTTGAGTGATGGTAGGAAGTACATTTGGCAAAAACCTAACAAAGAATTAAAAAGACTAAATGTTCGACCAACTATGAAACATGGAGGAGGTCATGTTATGGTTTCATGGAGTTGGTAAACCTGTTCCGTTTGAACACATCTTAAATGCAGATGGATATGTCAACATTTGGCGCCAAAATTGGGGATTGAAAATTCTTACACATTTCAATAGTATAATGATCCTAAGCATACTGCGAGTAAGACTAAGGAGTGGCTATTGTATAATGCAACCAGAAGGCTTCTAACCCCTCCCCAAAGTCCGGACCTTAATGCCATAGAAAACTTATGGCACATTTTAAAGCAAAGGATTCGAAAATACGTCACTACCTCCAAAAACGCCTGATAGAAGTTTTTCTTGAAGAGTGGGAAAAAAATCGAGCCAGAGATTTAAAAAAAAATCTTGTTTCTTCTATGCCAAGACGTCTTCAAGCTGTTATCGATGCAAATGGATTGCACACAAAATATTGAAAAATAAAAACAATATACATATTATGCATTATATCATGACTAAAAGCAACATAAAGACTAAAAACTTAAATTTGTGCAAATACTTTTGAAAGTTCCTTTTTTCGTGTTGTATTTTTTTTAAGTGAACAGTTTTATTTAATTGATGCTTCAACAATTTAAATCTTTTCTAAATAAAAGATTTTTCAATGAAAAAGTTGTGTAATTTTGTTTCATTCCAATATAACTTTAGCGCCAATATTTGAATTGTGCAATTACTTTTGACTGCCAGTGCAGCTAAAACATTCATCAATGCTAAGGTAATGCAACCGTTATAGATCGAAGACAAAAATAGTATTTTTTTTTTCAGTCAACTAACTATACATGAAATAGCATACGAAGAATTAAAACTAAAATTATTATGTAATTCTTGATCGGACTTGTATAAGGGAAGAATAACCCTGTCGAAAGGTCGAATGTTCAATTATTTTGATGATGCCCAAAATTAAGAATAAAAAATCGTTATAGGGTGAAGTGGTGGTATATATGTATATGAACCGGAATTCCTAATAAGGGCTGGTTCGTCCTTCCTTTTCTTTAATGCTACTTAAACCCATCTAATAAATTTTGTAAAATTTATTGATCTTAAACTTAAATAACAATAATTAAAAAAAAGGAAAGAGGGAGCTCGTACGAACAAATTGAATTAATTTTAATGAATTTAATTGGCGCACAGTGTAAACATATGCATAAAAGAAATTACAATAAAAAAAAAGTTACTTCTGCTTGCGCTTCGAGTCGAGTTACAAATTTTAACGGTTTATTCGTTTAATTTTTAATATTTTCCAAAAATACAAGTTTCGTGAGCTTTAGTGTAGAAAAGAGAATGCAATTATGGATAATGTGTAGATTTCGGTAACTATTTCATCAACTGACTTTCGAAGTATACATATGTTTGTTGAAACGTCATTTGACCTGCGGAATAACTACCGGTTTTTGATATATCAAAGTACATAATTAGATAAAATAATATTTAAAGTGTTCAATCACACATAAATCCACTTTTAATGACATACAAGAAATACGTCGACGATTCACACAGATTTTGAATGAACCTTTAATCAGTTTTCTCTCTCCTGAAAACTTTTGTTTTTCACTTTCAATACATTTGAATCGACGATATCATCAGTAAAAAAAATTACAATCTTACAAAGGATGGAGCTCCTCCGCCAGCGTATAGAGGATTGATACTGCAAGTTGCTGAGATAAAGAGGAGAAATCTAATTGGCGACGTACCCTTTACTCACTAATGAGACAAGGAGCTGCCATATTTAAGGTCTCTAATCTGCTGACTCCATTCCTTCATTAGGACGCTGAGGTGAGAACCGCCATCACTAACCAGATACCGTTCAATTAGCTCAAAACAAGAGCCATAAAACAGATTAGTCATTTAGCGTGCTCCTTCGCCCTGTTCCTAATTGAAGGTCTTGTGGGTGGGAGTGCTAAGGGTATTATCTCGCTTCCCTTCTTTTTTCATCAATCTTGTTAGTTAAGAATTTTCCGAGACAACCTCTTTTCACTTTAGTTGACGACTACCTATTTCACTTCAAGAGCATACTTCATATTTTTGAAACTAACTGCCTATATTTTTCATTTAGGCTTTTGATAAGAGTCTAATTTCATAAAAATCTGTTGAAAATCTGTAGACAGATTCTAAATTTTATTTCGCCTAATTATTTATATATTGATGAACTTTACTCAGTTATTAATATCCTTGCACTAATACGAGTAAGGGAAAGAAATTTCGATTCAAATCTGATGCTCATTATTTCTATTCGTTACAGTTTTATAGTTTATTCCTTTTTTTTTTAAATATTACTAAGACCAATTGTTTTTGAACAATATAACTCTTACTCTTATCAGCTATCTCTGGTTTTCAATGTAAAGTATAATAACATTTGTGTTTAATTTTTTATTTATAACCAGATAAAATTGTAGATCTATTCCGATGCCTTAACAGTTTATACCCTAGGTACTTATAAAGTTTAACTTTTCCTTTTAGAATTTTGCGAGCGACATATATCGAGACATAGTATAAAGAGGTTTTGTCAAATACCAGAAAGGTGTTGTGGTGGAAGGTGTTAAAAATTTTCTCGTTTCTGATAAAGCCAGTTTCAAATCTGACTGTGGCAGATAATTAAGTGGATACATGAGGGACCTATCCTTTGGGAACTGAGGCTCAATCAGCCTCTATAAAATAGGTACCCTTAATTGGGAAAAAATCTAAGACAAATCACCCATCACTTTTCACAACCGTTGTCCTATAAATTATACAGCCATTACCACGTACTGAAGCCATGGGTTATAGTGGTACAAATTTATATATATGTATATATATATATATATATATATATATATATATATATATATATATATATTTTTTTTACGATGATTATGAATTTCAACAACCTCGAAATTTCTTTTTGGTTTCAAAGAGAAAATAATGTATTACATTTTTTTTTTTTTTACTAACCGCTACTTCTTCAGGCTAAAATCTGGTCTGAAAATACGAAATTAATATTGAATGAATTCGTTCTTGATAGTTTACAAATTTGGCCAATTAAAAAGTTATTTATAAGAAAAAAATCAACCCATATTAGTTATGTAGATGGGGAAGTTTCAATGACCTATTTTATATTATCATCAACAGTTATTGTATTTGTAAAACATATTAACTATAACAGTGTAAACATTTCTAGCAATCAAAAAAGAAAAGAAATTCCAATATGTTAATTTATGAATACCTCCTAATTTTACATGAAATTTATATACTTTATCAAATTAGATTCTAACCCTATTTAGATAACTACTTCTGTTATCACATGTGAGCAGTCCACTCTAAAACTTTTCTGATGACTCCATGTTTGTTGCAGAGCTAATCTGAATAAAGAAAGGGATCTTCCTCACCGTCCTCAGCAAATAGCCCATGAATATTAACCAGATGCAGGAGGCAGTTAGAACTTTTGAAATTAAACAGCTGACTTTAATAAGATTTCCACTTAATATTTGAAACGGTTTGTACAATATCTGGGTTAAGGGCTTGCTGCACTGTGATGCGCAATGTTAGCAAGCCTTTAATAAACTCGCTAGGTGGAGATTAAAGGGTGTTCATGAAATTTTCCCATACAAAGTTTTATAAAGTTTTTTATAAGTTTGTATGGGCGATTAGTTTTAAGGAATTATATATTAATAACCATGTTTATTCAGTATCTGTTATTTTTTTTCCTTTATGAAATATAATAAAGATTCCCTACTTTTATAAAGGAATTTCATAAAAATGGAAACAAAAATTATAAACTGTGAACTAAATTAAATTAAACTAGAGTAAACTAGGGATACATTAAAGTAAAAAAAAAAAAAAGATATTAAAAAATTACATGTTCTACTGGACTGCAGACCTTATTTTGACTTACGACACAAACGTCGGTATCTATTCCGCAAGTTGTCGCTTCTAGTTGAGTTACAACACGTTTTAACTGTTTATTCGTTTCATTTTTAATATTTTCCAAAAACGTATTCACAGCGAATACATAATATTTCACTCGTCGACGCAACATCGTCAGAATCCTCACGTTTTTCCTCTATCCTCCTCCTTGTTGCCTGGATTTCCTGTGAGATGATTATAAGATTAATTCTTCAGTTATCAAGAATTTCATATTCCTGAAAATCGAGTAGAAAAATTATTGAGATCAAATTTGCTGAAAGCAATACTGTGGAGGTATACATATAATATAATAGAGTAATAATAATATTATTCAAGTATTCAAACTATTATTCAAAGTAATTTTATCACTAAATTGATTAATGCCAACCTTCTTGCTCCCTCACTTCACTTTTATAGTTACATTATTAATAAACAGATAAATCTAGTCGAAATATATTGACATTTAATCACACGGGAATCTGTTTTGTTGTAAACGTTAGGCTCAGGTTCATGAATAATCCAGTCACCCCACCCCAGCAGATCTAAAACTTAATGGAGTACTAAACAAGGTGCAAGTCAAATGTTGATCGCCCCCTCCGTGGCTGATAAGAGAAGGAAATCTGTTAAGAGCGGAGACAAATCGACAGAGGAGGAGCGGAAGATGAGAGTCGAGCACCCGAAGAAGAGGACTATTAGAGAGAGAGAGAGAGAGAGAGAGAGAGAGAGAGAGAGAGAGAGAGTAGACAGAGACGTATCTCAGCGAGACCTCATCGGGGGCTAATGATAGTGGCTGGGACAAATGTTGTTTTCCTGGAGAGGCACAAGTCGCCCGCCATTACTCCATGGTTACAGATGCTGGCCATTTCCTCTCCAGCGGCCAGCAGACGGTGTAAATAGCTCTATCTCTTAGCGGTAGAGTTCTACCGAAGAAAATAACAAAGGAATTCATGTTTGGGGGGTGACTCGATGAGGATGTAAACGTCACAAAGTTAACTATAACTGTTTATTGGAAAAATGTGTGTTTGTGCATAGATTGAGATAATTGAGAGTATTGTCATAATTGTCATGTCTTTTCTGTTTGCTCCATTTCTATACATCATTTTGTTTTGTGATTTTTATCATAAATACAATTTATTTACAAATTGAATTTTCTTCTCCATAATTAATATCGCTCCTTTGGAAGAAAACCAGCCCAATTTAACAGATAATGCGCTTGTTCCCCCGAATTCTAGAGAAGGTTTTGATAATTCGACATTTACATAACTGCTCACTGGCGACCAACTACCCGAGTTACTTTTTTGACACTCTTCCACAGAAAATTTTACACATTTTGTTTAAGACATAATCGTAAAATTATACTTTTTTAGTAGTGCTTGTTTTCTTCCAAAGAAGCGATATGTTCGTATTTAAGGTTAAGTAAAGGTTTTGTATAGTTAATGATTTAAAATTATCATATGAGTTGTTAATATTTAATCTTGATTGTCAGTCTTCGAAATGGATGCAGAGGTAGTTTCTTTAACCACCGCCTTGTTGTCAGACGGTTTGACTGCCTATATCATTCCCAGGTTTACGTTTTCCATCAGTTTAAAAATCTTTAACTTTTTTCCCACCTAGCTAAGAATAATCTTTGCCTTTATACGGCAAGAGGGATGTGACATTATCGTTTTTTTTTTATATACTAGATGTACATTTGCAAGGGAAGTACTCGTAATGATGTTGTAGAAGATTATTGACCAAATATTGAAGTGAATGGAGAACAATAAGCATTTGCAATTCCCACTTACAATGAGGAATATTCTTTAGGAAAAGTTTCTCAATGGAAGAGTAGTCTATTTACATTTCCCATGCTAGTGTTCACTTCGAAACACTCCTGTGGGATACATGTAATATAAATTCCGTTTCCAAATTACTAGCGTATACCATCCTAGGTTAGAGATGGTTTGTGATATTGTTAACAACTTGTTTTGATATTGCAAACATAATTAATAGGACTTGAGCTAAATCCATTCATTGATTACAGGACCCCACCACCTATTATTGCCTTAGCACCCATAATTTTTCAGAAAAAGCGAGGATGATCACGGTAGTTAGGCTCTTTAAGAAGCGGAATGGATCGTAAAGCTGAGCCTGGCATCTTCCTTCCGGCAGTAAAAATCAGGGCCAATAAAATAGAAAAAAAATGCTAATTCTGCCTCTAGAGGGCGGGGTGATAAAAATTAATAGCCTAATCCGACGTGACGTGTGATTGGTCGGACAGGGGAGAGTGGGGGTGGTTTGACTTTCAGATTAGCCAGTTGCGAGGAGCGGGAAGGCTCCCGTAAAGTCTGCTACATTGCTCAATCATTGCCCTCGGCTCCTGAAATGAACCGAAAGGATGATAAGGGAGGTCCCTCTTCCTCTACTTTCTTGCCGTTCTTTGGAGTTTGTCCTTCGGGGAATTCATACCTAAGAAAGAAGGAATTTATAAATAGAGAACAATGTGAATTAAAATGTATCAATATCTGTAAGCCATTGATATTACTATGTATATGTAGTTTAACTATAAATCCTACTGGCGTCTTTTATTTCATTAGTCTAAATAATTATTAATAATGATAAGTCCAGTGGTTAAAATAATTATTATTAATAACAATAATATGTCCAATGATTAGAAAATGGAAGTTTCTTCCTAGAGACAGAAGTATTCCTTATAGGCATAAAAGATCAAGTAATGGCAACCTCCTAATCCTATTGGAATTGTATGTTGAAAGAGGCCATTGATAAGTGCGAATCTACAGATGTATCAATACAGAATGTGGCCTAAGGCTATCAACTAATAGTGGGTAACGAATACCTTCAAAGACACATTAATACAGCAGCTGGAAAATAACAAATAATTAATGATCACCAATCTTTAACTAAGTATCATCCAGAAACATAGAGATGGCAATGTTAAATTATATTAGTACAAGACGATAGTAACAGAGTATCATATAGCAAATAATAGACCAGATTTGTGGCTTATTGAGAAAGAAATAAAGAAAGCTTAAATCATTGATAGAGGAGTTCTGCCGATAATAGTGTGCAGATAATCAACTATAGTTTATGCCAATCGCCTAATTCCATAGGAAACGAAGGAATTATTGAAAATCCTTGAACTTAACAAGGAAGTTCAAGTACAGCATAAAGCATAAGTATTACTAGGAACTACTAGGATTGTAATTTTTTTTTTTTGTATTGGAAAAAGGAACAAGAGAGCTTAACTTTGACCACGGTCCGAATAGGACAAATTATCCAGCGATACTGGAAAGAAAAATAAAATAAAAATAATAATAAGGCAAAGATAACCCGATGGCTCGATGCAAATACTTAATTATTTACTTAATTGAATTATAACTCTTTATTTCATATTTTAAGTGAGTTTTTAAGACAGGAGAGTGAGCTTTTGAAATAACGCTCAGGAAATTTTAGGTCAGGAGGGACGATAATAATGCCATTTTAATTATGGAAATGGTGTTCTTGGGGAAGTAAACTATTTTACTTTTTCTTGTTTTATAAATTTTTATTGAATCTTCGATCTGATTTAATCAAATCCACAGATTTTATTTGTATCAGCAGATATTTCTCAGAGGGTAAGCTTAAATTGATTAAACTAAAACAGAGTGAATTAGACTCTAACAGTTAGCAGTTGTAGAAACATATACCTTTCGCCAAGATTACATTAGTTGCCACAGACTCCATTACCCGGATGAGTCGGTTTCTGCAAACAGACTGAAGCCGAACGACGCAAAGACTTTGGAGGAAGGCGACGATAGGGAAATTATGTAAATTTGTCCGGCCACAGGGTACTAAAGGCGGCACCTTGCTACGATACCTAATTGGATCCGATCCATTTAATCGACATTATCTCGCTTTATACCGGCCCCTGTGAATGGCTAATCTAGCTGGAGCACCTGGGATCCCGGCCAATGGGATTCGTCCTTTATATTGGTGCATCAAGAATTCCTTCCTTTCTCCGCGTTCTGTTTTAAATGTTACTGTTTTCTTCTATTTAATAACAACTCCGCCTAAAATATTCGAAGGTATAATAAAAACGGCACTGAACAGATATAAAAAAAAGTAGGTACTACTAGCAAACTTTACAATTGACAATGTTTTTAAAATTGGACGACGTGCTTGTATTCCTTTTGTCTGTACCTAAGACTGCAGAAATATATATTGATTTTTTAATAATTTTTTTAAGATTAATTTATTGATATTTACAATTGTAATAATACTACAACAAGTAAATCTGCTAATATGAACAAATGACATGAACACTTTTGGAGAAACTACCCGTCGGTAGCACTCCAATAAAGTTCTTTAGTAGAAGGTCTTGAGGCCATCTTCTTTTCTGAGGCCTCTGAGGGTTATCAGGAATAGTATGAGAAGCAAGTCGAGAGACTAGCGGATTCAAGTGTGTATGGAGCTTTATAGAATTTAAATCTGATTTAATCTAAATCATGAATTTTACTCGCTTCAGAAGATATTTCACATTTTGAATAGTACTGCAATGATATTGACATATTGCAAGAAAATCTTCTCAAAAACAAGCAGCATCGGACAATCCAAAGAGACCTATAGTCTTACAAGGCAACGCCATTCCTCATGCTTCACGACAGACAGTGAAGAAATTAAACGAGCTTGGTTACAACTCATCAGTTACACTCATCTTATTCGCTATTCTTATCTCCAACAGAATTCTATTTGTTCAGAAATTTGGGAAACTTCCTTAAAGGTTAAAACTTATATGATTCTCAAATCATGAGCTCTTGACAATAAATAATGTCTGAAACTGGACTTTAATTCATCATGAACCACTGTTTCTTGCAGTTCTGGGATTGAAAAATTGATATGTCGAAAATGAAAAGATGGGGGTAGATATTATGAATAAAAATATTTTGATTTTATTTAAATTGTTTTACAAAATAACCTTAGGGGCGACCTGTGCAACCTACTATGTTCAATATGCAGGTTCTTAGCTCTGCAGGTGGCCCTAGGATTTTAAAAAGGGAGTAGAAAACCCTTGCTTATGCCGTCCTTCGGAAGAGACGTACAACTGGGGTCCCGAGTCTGTATGATGTCAGGTTCTTGTTAAAAACTGCTATCTTAACTAAACATCAATACGCAAAATTTAGAACTCCCACTGTAGCATCGTTTGATTATCCAGAGTAGCATAAAAGACGTTAAATAAACAAAACAAACTAAATAAGCATTCTTTTGAAAACGGAAATTTCATGTGAAACGAACGAATAGTTTACTAAAAATGAACAAATGCATTCCTTGCAAGTTGTTTCAATACTTTTTTTTTTGTTTTGTTATAAAGTCTCATCTTACATTCATCGAGGCGTGATGTTTTCGAGGGCTCGAGTGAATGTTTTGACAGTAACGCCCTAGAAGGTATTGCCGTGCAGCTACAACCAGGAAGGGACAAGGCAGACGGCTGCTCCGAAGACAGGCTCGAACCCCGCCATATCGTAGAGCGGCGATAAGAACGCAGCGAAGCGGCGCTAGTTGCAAGATGTTATCCTCCCAGCTATTACCGCAGTCCTTGTGCGAGCCTACCCGAGCGAGGCTTACGACTTTGTTTGCTTCTGATTTACCGTATTATCACAACCCTCCCTCTTTATCGCCAGCCGACAAATATCATAACTCCTGGCCCAGTTTATAGGTCATCAAAGCGCGATCCGCTCGGCCCCAGACAACTCTCCACTTCCATAGAGATACTGGCTTTTGATATGATCAATACGGTGCCGGCCACTCCTTCCTATTATAAAAGTTTCTCTCGCCTATGGGGTGATAAAAAGGGACAAAGTAATCCAATATTCTTTTATGCCAATGGGGTATTAAATATTGAGATGGGTTTCTTCTTTTTGTTGAAGTTATGGATTTTTCATACTTTTAGATTTAACAGCCAGATTAGGCTCTTATCTGTTATTTCTTCGAGAAGAGGGTCCAGATATAGCAACCAATAATTCCTTTTCATGATGGAGTCTAGTTATGGCTTATAGCTTTCTTTCATATCGAATATGAATGCACTCGTCTCATTCTCATCAGAGATGGCATCTCGAGATAAGTTATCAACGTTAATAAATATTTATACTATGTTTATTTCTTTTAAGATGTGATAAATGGCGACTTAATTAATTACAGCTATTCTCTACTAGTGTTTCATATAAAATTTATAGATATATACCTTCATCTCTTTACTTCTACTTTTTTTTTTTTAGTTTGCATCAAACAAGTCAAAGTTAGCTTTTCACTTGTAAACCAACAATATATTGTAAAAATATTATTATAATTATTACATTTGCAGTGGTCTTATATTAATTTTTAAATATTAATTAAATCTTAAATATGTCATTACTTATTACATTATATATAGTTCATGAAGTGATACTTTATCTGAAGCTCTAGCTTTTTTTTTCTATTACAACATATAATGATAGGTGTAGGAATCGCGCTAATCATCATCCATTCTGCATTAACATCTGTTATCTGCATTTTACTGCTCCATTCTTATCCGTTCTTCCTATCTCTGAAATTCTACTCCCTCTTCCATTTGCCAAACGCATGCCCTCTCCAATTTCAAGTCTCACTTCTTTAACCATCTTCAATCAAAAACATATTTTCAGACTTTATATCATCGTATAACCCTGAATTTTTCAGTTCTGGGATTGAAGAGTTGATAACCGTTAGAAAAAAATGAATATAAAATGAGAATAACAATTTTGAATGCAAATGTTTTGATTTAAAAAAATGGTTATACTAAACAACCTTTCTTTTGAAAACGGAAATTTCATATGAAACGACCCAACGATATGTTTTGAGCTACAAATAATAAAAAAAAAAACTTCTTTGGTTCTATCCAAAAGACCAAATGCTTCGTTTGAAATGTTTCTGTAATAACTTTCCAGTCTTTTTGATTTAGGTCAATAAAAAAAATAATTGGTTTAAATTGTTCTTCAATAAATGAATCTAATACATTTTTGGAAAAACGGGAAAAACTATTACTGAGCTTGGAATAGGATTTCTGGCAGACAACCTCTGAAGCTAGTTGATACTGTTTTGATGAGTGAACAATAAATATTTACCCATTTCTTTTATGGTCTTAACTTGCCACCGAAAAAAAACACAGATTTTTGAGGTTTGTTAGTACATCCAACTACATGTTTACCTTACAATACAACACCTTTATTGTTGAAGGAATTCAAAAGTCCATTCCTCTCGCGATGACCATTGTCACCAGACAACTGGGATTGAGCCCAGATGGATTATGGCCGGTGACACCCTCATCCTAGTCCACGAGAGGCCTCAAAAAGTATCAAAGACGAAAGTCCTTTGTTGAAGTCCCTTCACGAAGTAGAAGGCCTTGGTCTGAAGTGGACATGGCAGGGGATGCAGATGCGGCCGCCCGCTGGGCTCCCCTCGCTCAGCGCCCTGCAAACACTCCAGTGCTCACTCGGCCGGTTCCTCAAGCCATTATCCTCAGCCCTCTCTTATTCTCAATATCCATTTTTTACTCCTCAAGATGTAATCGACGATTGTAGTTCTTGAGGATGAAACGTTAGCACTTATTTCAAAAATTGGATTAGCGACTAATGTTATCACGATGATCAATATGTGTTGAAAAGGACTTCGTGGTATAAAAAGTAAATAAAACCGACTTATTAAATGATCTTAATCTTTCTTATAAATAAATACTTACGTTACTTTCGTTTCTTTTGTAAGCGATCCACCAAGGGTTGTTGTCCAACAATTTGGTCCAACAACTTGTCAGAGCAGAACTCCATGCCTCTCGATCCAACCAATCCTCTTCCTGAAGACCTAGCCATATCCTTCTGCAGAAGATTATTATTATAAATTATTCTTATTAATAAAAAAATAAAAACTATGAATACTTCATTGGAACCACATGAAATCCGTTCATGCAATATATTTCAAGATCATTCTGTCTGTGTAATGAGAACTTTTGACATTTTATGTCTTTTGAATTTTTCTTGGGTATTGTAGGTATCTGTAATAAAAAGCCGTTACCAAATGGGGGAAGACTAGTAGCTATAATAAGTCTATAATAACTTCAAAATGACATTTCTTAAAACTATTTTATTTTTTGTAAAGATATATTTGTTTTTAATCAATTGGTAGTACCTATGATGAAAAGTAAATCCTCAATTAAATTTCAGATATTTTATTATAAATATCTGCAGGACGTCACAAAGGGGTATAAGATGTAAGGTCAACTTCACATAAAGGATTAAGAAATTTCTTTGTGGATAAAGACCTAACTGAAACACCTTAAACTTCATTAAAGAACTGGTGGTCACTGTGAAAAGGGTTTCTCATGACAGCGATGACAATGGTTATAGTCACCAGGTAAATTGTTAAAGTTTATATTAGCAAGAGCGTCACTCCTGAACTTTCTACTTCTTATAGTTGTTTTTGTTTCGATAAAATATCATTTTATTGAAAATTTTCTGCTTCTTTATATTTCTGTATATTTGCCAGTTGGCTTTAATACATCTAGTCATTCACTAAATTAGAAAATGAATATCGGTATCGAACAATTGGTTAAGGTAAGGCTTTGTTTTTATTTTAAAATTATATCCAAATTTCATTCTTACTTACTTACTTTTAATTTTTTATTTTTTGTCCTAACCTTATTATTTATAGCCATCTTTATAAAAAATGTATAAATAAATAATTAAAATAGCAATATTTTTAAAAGTTAAACGAGACCTTTATATGCTCAGTAGCCACAGCCCTGGAGATAGGTTATGCAGTGAACAGGTCAGAACAGTAAGCCACCGGCCGCATAGCGCATTGATCCGGCCCATGTACTATTAATTAAGGAATAATGGGCGGACATTGGATAGTATTATCTATGCAGACTCGAGTGGATATCAAACAGCTGATCACCTGGACTCCATTGACAATGCACATAAACCCCCGCATTAATTGCGCAATGAATCGGCTTTGATTGCCCAGGTCCGGGTTTGAATCCCACTCCAAATTAATGATGTCAATCAATGACCGTCCTCCGATCAAACTATCTCCTTTGGAATAGGCCATCGAGTGGTATACTGGCCAATGTAAACTATATAGGTGTCCCTAGTTCCAGGATGTGGAGTAGCATTTGAACACCGGAATCCAATGTACCTCTTCATGTTATTACAAAGTATATTTTAATTACTTTATAAAATATCGAATATTTTGATTGGAAATTCCGAAATTAATTAATTTTATTCACCTGAGTTAAAACCACATAATGGAATAAAAATAAATATTATTGTAAATACTGGCAGAGCCTGTAATGTTTCAGGATTGTGCAGGGAGGTGGTTTGTCCTATATCACGCTCAACCACCAGATTCTCCCCCCCTCCTCTTATTTTGGGTTCCAACTTAACAGAGCCAGGAGGTTCCTAGATCCCACATGATCAATCTCCGGCCGCTAACAGACTGAATAAAAGTCTTGCCAGCAGCGAGATTTGAACCAGGATTTTCGACTTGGCAACTCAGTGCAGACTGAGTTGCCACTCCGCTCCCATTGTCAAAATAGTATTGTTATTTATATTTAAAATAACATTAAAAATGTTATTTATATATATTCAGAATAATATAATTACTATTTAATGATATAAAATAGATAAAAAAAATAATAAAGGAACATCCTTAAATACCCTAGACAATAATCTACTCGTAGGTTACTTTGTATTATCATCCATATTTTATAATTAGTAATTTTATTTACTTTTTCATCATTTCGATATATTATTGTATCAAGAATCAGATAATTTAATTCTAGTGGGAGCATATTTTGAGATAATTTTCATTTTAATTTAAATATTAATTTTTTCATAAATTTATATGTTGCCAATGATTCCAATAAGCGTTGCATCAAAGATCATCCCTGAAAAAATATTATGATTAGGACTATTGGAAAACGAAAGATGATGCTCTCTTTAAATACAAAATTTCAACAAACATTGTTTGCTTCGATCATCATTCACTTCCAATATCTTAATAGCAATCTTTTTATTAAAAAAAAAAGTACCAATATATTCTTTCAAAAAATTATGAAATCAGCTTTAAAGAATATGTTGTTACAGAAAACGGTAACTCATAAAAATATTAGATAAAAATGCAAATTAATCTGTAATATCCTCAAAAACAGCTAGCCTATTTATTATGATGCTGTCCATAATTGATGTGTTTGTTTTAGCTATTGCTATGTTTCTACTTTTAAATATATTTTGAATATATATAGATTGATATTTGGGATGCCAGAGTGTCATTTACGATGATTACTCAAATTATTATTTCTATGCCTTAGTCTTAATTGAAGTCTTTTCCAGACGTCTGTTCTTGTGTTTACCAATTTACTCATCTATTATACCTTCAATATATTATTCATAAATAAATAGTGCATCAGAGGTATGTACCAAAGGAATTATAATAAGTATAGTTTATTTATTCAATTTTAAACAGGATTAATTATTCAATGCAGATCTTTTTAGAGGTAAATTTAATGATTCAGATATAGATGTACAAAAGCGGATTGGCATAACATACATAACAGGAATTAACTTATTTGTGATACAGGGGTACATTCTTGAGTTCTTCGGATCTCGTCATCTTCTCGGTCCGCGTCGTTCGCCGCTCCCTTCCTTCTTCCTCAGGCTCTGTGCAGCGAGTGTTTTTCTCAGTGGAGTGCTTGACCCCTCCCTTTTCTTATTTCTCCAGCCACCTTGACTATAAAGGCCTGACCCTTCTACCTGCGTGACCCACCTCTCACAAACCAACATTGCTCTTTGTGCAAAGCCCGATCACTTTTTTGATTGCCGCCTGGCATCACTTTCACGATGCCGACGGTACAGTACATAGCACTATGGATGTTCTCACATCTCTGTGCTTTGTTTGATAAAATTTGCTGTTCAATCATTGATATGAATTTGCGTTGTATGTTTTATTTTTACGCCTTAATTGGCAAATTTTTATAGCTTTTTACAGAATTGTATCATTGTGCTATGGATTTTTTAATTGTGTTAGTAATTTAAATTATAGTTACCAATACAATTAAAATACATACTTATTTAAAAATTCACAATTATTATGGTATTATAATTATAGTAAGTAATTATTGTATTTATCTTTTTGTAGTTTTAATTTTTTTTGTACAATACCTTATTACAAGTACAATACTTAGTACAATACTCGGTCTCAGGTATCAAGAATCATTTAGTTTATCTGCATACCAAAACGAAAATTCCTATTCAATCACCTTAAGATCGATATAATTTTATTCTGTTTTATGTTAAACATTTTTAATATTTGTTATCTAAAACGGAGTACCACTCTTTGTCCAAAGATTAGTTGTGGAAAAACTAAAGATATCTAGGACGAAAGTGTGAAAATTCCATTCCGGGGGAAGTATTGAAATAAATTTTTAGTTGATCTAGATAGGAATCGAAACGCCATTATTTTGGATCGGTAGTTTAGTATAATGATAGACACTTCGTAATTAGAAATATCAAAGAACTTATTATTTTTTTATACATTTTTACTTCTTGGTTCAGCTAGAAATTCATAAATGCGAACAACACAGAATCATACTATATTAAGAAGTGGTAATAAACATAAATAATGAAACAATATCTCTAGAGTTTCCCCTTGACAGACAGTACCGTTGAGGGAAGAATGCAAGATAAGGGATAGGGCAGGGGAAATGCAATTCTCAGTCCACGATCAGGAGTGTCGCCTTCAGAACCGATTTCTTATCAGTATCCATCGCTTCGCTCATAACCGCTGATTACATCTACCTCCTCTTCTTTCAATATATCTCAATGTCTTTCCATTTTCTAGGATTATTATGATTTGTCTCTATATTAGATTATATACAAAGATACTTTAAGAGATACATATAGTAGAATTTGTTGTACTTATAGTCATTCCATCTTACTCTGCTAACTATCAATCAAAATAAATTCCTGAATATTACTCAATTTAAAACGAAACTGATTTCTTTTCTTTTCTTTGCACAGTGTTTTAATCTGGTTCTATCATTAACCAGTGTCACAGGTTAGGATCGACAACGAATACATTAAAATTATAATTTATATAAATTTAAGATTTATATTGCAAGGACTTTAATTTTTTGCAAAATATTTTTCAGTATTTTTTTTTCGGGTTGACTACTTCAGATCCCGTTACAACTCTATTTTCCCTTCTTCTCCTGAAGTTTTTTCTGTGTCCTATATTCCTTCATGCGTTTATTTCTGATCCTCTGTCCACTTTCATCCAACCTTCTCTGGTCTTTCTACATCCTGAAACCATTCTACATTTTTCATTCTGATTCCATATTCTCTTCCTTCTTCCAATTGAGACTCTGTTATGTTCAACTTTTCCAAATATTTCTTTACTTTATTAGTCCATGTCGTGGTATTTTTCTTTTTCCAGAAACAGTCAATATTTGCTTGGTCAATTTATTATTGCTTCAATAATAATATTATTTATTCATTTATTTTTAAATGAAGTATTTACAGTATTCTATTATCTTGGTAAAACATCTAAAGGGGATTACGATTGTACCAACTGTTCCAATAGTTTGATTTAGTTGTTGATGAAGGCTAATAAGGAGAAAGAGAAAACATACATAATATTTGGAAATTTAAATAATTTTTAGCATATTCATGAGGACACTCCATCCGAAATAGTTTATGGTCAACAAGTGAGACTGAAGACCGCACACTCAATGAAAGGAAGGGGCACTTGCCCATGACGATGATGGTGTAAATGACGAGATCGGGTAGATTTTATTCCATAGACGAAGCGCCTTATGTTAACTTCATTAAGGATAAGGTATTGCCTATGTGGCAAATCGAACATTCTGTGCATTAAAGTAGCTACATAATTGCTAAAAAGGATAACAGTGATTCCTTTACTGCGTACACGGGATTTTTATAAAACTTTAATTTTATGCTTGTTTATATCATCTCTTTAAATAAAATATAATGTCAGCAACTATTATCAAATGAATGGCAAAAAGACTCATTAATTAAGACGAAGTTGAGGCATTATACTAATGCTGATGAAGTCTGGTTGTCCGATTTTAAAAATATTAGAGAAGAAATAGTTTTCTCTTTATTGAGACTACAACCACCGCCTGTATGAAAGGTAATCACAACAGACGACACGATAATAATATGCTCTTTAGAAAACAAACTATTCAAAGACTGTCTATGTTCTGATAACAGTTACGTTAATGCAAACAGCTGTTTGCTGAGGGCGAAAACCTTTATAGAGCTGTCAGTAGTGACCAAATAGTTTGGACGAAGCTGAAAAATGGAAGGCGTCCTAATGATTGGAGGGTTTGGCGGGACTTCCTCCAGGCCTGAGTGCCGGAAGCTGCCCCTATTGAGTGGACAACAATCGATACGCATTACCCCTCTCGCACACATACACAAGCACATACACGCAGGGATCACGTAGGCACTATGACTGGGCTAAAGGTTGGGGGGAGGAGAGTAGGACATAATTCATCTGTCTGGCCGAGGTTCGGCGCCTCCTCGCCCTATCTTCTGAAGGTGATGGATATCCTGAATATAAACCGATTACTGTTGCTGTTCCTCCCTGTGAAGAATTTATTATTATCTTCAACTGAAATGCCACAATGATTAACACTTGGTACACAATTAATTGAATCTGATTATCAATTTAGTTTAGGACTTCAGAATCTCCCCTTATTTTTATCAGCATTAGGTATTACAAATCTAGGTATATTACTTCTTTCGATTTCCATCCATAGTTATATAGAAAATTACCCTATTTTTGAAGAACCAATACTATATATACCCGTACATGTTGGTTTTAGTTCAAAGGGAAGAAGGGTTTTTCTCTCTACTGGATTAAGAAGTTTGTATTGATCATTTTATTTAATTTATTCTTCGTTTTCCGTTGTGGGATCTCACTGTTTCTTTTAAGTTTTATTTATTAATTCGTATTTTCCTCATTCTAGGCAGAGATTTTCATCACAATCTTGCCATCTTTGAGGCCGTTCTGCTGATATAAGAGTCCTGATAAATGTAAATAAATGTATTATTATACTGTTACTGGCTACTGGGTGTAAACATGAATAAACTACTCCTAAATTCGAAAACGTTAAAAGTCGAACGTTCTAGACACACGGGAGTGGGGGGAGGCCGTTCTCAGATCATCGAGAACCTTCTTAATCTCGACAGGCTTAAGACGTTAATCCCTTCAGCCCTTCTTTACCTCTCTGAACGTTACAATATAGCAACTTCGCTGTAGAGTGCGATTTGTTTCCAAGCAACGGTGCTCGAAGTAGGAATGCTGGTCTTATGACACTCTTATGTATCAATATTTTGAGTCAGAGGGGTAATTTTGGAATTAAATGTGAGCAGGTAGTTCAGTCCCCAAGACTTGTTCCTAACCGACCTGACTTTGTTTCTGAAGTAGGGATTAGTTTCAGCTGATGGTCAAGTGTGATACCAACCTACACTATGCTGCTGGCTGGTCTCGCTATAAAATAGACTTTAGGGAGTGGGCGGCGTTTGTTACTCGAAAAAATAAATCTATTCATTCATCAAATCAATGATAATAATAATCCGCTGGTCTCAATCCTTCCTCTAAGACAGAAATCAGGCTGTTTCCATTCCTCCATTAATATCAATCCCTATCAATATTCCGTACACTATCCTCAGGTGTAACATAAGCATCTTTTCAATTGCTATGTAAATGCTCTTCCAGAGTGAATTCACCGCTGTTCTAACCTGTTTTTTTTTGTCTCCCTACCTACCATTTCTGGCATACAGGGTTCTGCAGTGGTGGGTTAGTGCGTTGGGTTTACACACGCCCACCATCCTCCTTCTGAGGAAGTTCTTACGTTCGACAATATACAGAAAGCCCTAAACAGTGCCAGTGCCTGGACAAACCTGAATAAATTGGAATTAAACAATGAAAACTCAGGTCATATATATATCCTAAATGATCACTCCATCACAGGACCTCTGTAAAAAATCTAGAAAACTCTATTGACTAAATCCTCTCCTAGAAATACCACCTTTATGATGAGTTGCTCTTTCCTTCCATCCGTTGATAATATTCCCTCGTCCCAATCTTAGACTAATCCATCAACTCACAAGAGTCTCTTTTAATTAAGATTCTCAGTTCCAGGAAACAAGATCTCCTCGTTTCTGACCTGACTCGTTCATACAGAACCGAAACATTTTTCATTCCTTTCTTGCCTATTACACTACCGTCAGGAACTATTCTTCGTATCGTTATTCTTCTTTCTCTTCCTTCTTTGGCGTCTTTCAGCG
This sequence comes from Arma custos, assembly GCA_037127475.1. Classification (NCBI taxonomy): domain Eukaryota; kingdom Metazoa; phylum Arthropoda; class Insecta; order Hemiptera; family Pentatomidae; genus Arma; species Arma custos. Next base: position 152,814,908 of record CM073759.1, read on the forward strand.
AGGAGGAGCCTCCAGCCATTTGGTCCAAACATCTCGTTCTCTCACGAATTTATTCAGCTTTACTAGGGTCTTCCCTGTTTTCTGGCCTAGTTCTTGGATGTGATCCAAGTAGGTTCTTCTAGACCTACCTCGTGCCCTCCCACCAGTTGGTCACAATTCCACTAAATATCTGCCATTCTTCTTCCCTACCATCATTACCGAACTCATCAAACCTATGATCTTCCATCATCCCATAATAGATGAATTCGAAGCAGTTATAATTATTCACTTAAATAGATAGCAAGTAAATTCTTTACATTTTCTGTTGTCTTTTTTGTTCTCATTAGCAATGTAGCTATTTTTTCACGAAATATACCTTCTTTTTTTTGCATTTATTCACTTATTTGGCATATTTGCAAATACCTTATGCTTGTTTACTAAGTAATATTCTAGCGAGATGCATATTCTGTCCATGTTTGTTTATTTAAAGAGACCTAGTTCCAGAATAAAAATATTTTTCTGCTATATTCTATTCTGTTATATACATAATTTACTGATGAAGTGTTAATTCTTTTACTATATTCACACAAAATAATAAAATGCACTTGTTTAGAACTGCTAACGAAGTTTTGAATAATACACCATACCCAAAACATAACTAGAAAGAGTTAATTGATGAAATTAATTAATGGAAGGTAGGCCCGCATGTTCGGAGGAGAGCACGAGGAACTACTCAATCAGATTTGTTGAAGCGATTAAAGATTCAAAGTACAGCTACCATTAGCCCCACCCTGGCTCCCTCAACTTCTAACTGTAACTTGTTCATCATCCCATGAACTCTAGCGTAATTTCCCATCTCGCACCAATGATCTACTTTCGTAGGTATACACCAGTGAATATTAAGAGCAAACTTGTTTTTCCAATATCTCGTATTATTCGGTTTGAGTAACTTACAATATGCTATTTTAAATAACAAATAAAATAAAAAGTAATATATAAAAACTTAATAAATTTTTACTGGGGAGCGGAGATGCTCAGTGGTAGAGGGCTGATTTGCCGTGCTGAAGGTCTTGTTCACATCCCACTAGCTGGCAGAATTTTATTTGGTCTGTTAGCGTCCGAAGATGGACCCATGGGATCTAGGACCCTCTTAGGGGTTCATCAGCCTCTTTAAAGTGGGTACCAAAATGAGAGGAAATATCTGGTTGTTGAGCGTGATCTAGAACTACCTCCTTGTACAACCGTAGTCCAAGAAACAGTGCAGTCTTTACCATGTACTGGGTAATTTCATAAGAAACGTCGGTTTTCAATGGAAAGGTAATTTTAGTGGAACAATTTTATAAAATCAGAACATTTCTATTCAAAATATTTACTCTCATTTTCTATACAGTTTTCCAAACGTTTTATCAAATTTTCAATCCGAAAAATTCAGGGTTTTGAGATGAAGTGAATTCCCTGGTATGTATTTATATTACATGACCAACATGTAACCAATGCAATCAAAAATTAGTGCTTTTAGCCTGATGTTTGAGAACAGTGAAATAAATAAGTAGTTTTACTCACTATTTCCGGGTTACAGGTGGGTAAAATTCTTTTTTTTTTCAGGTAAGTGTAAATTATGGTAAAACGCTAATTATTATTATTATTATAATCTCAGACAAAATAAGAAAATTTGACTGCCACTTCTGACTATAAAACTGAAAATACATAAGGAACAGTTTATGGAAACTGTTCGATACAACACTTATTATTCTATTAGCGTAAAATGTATATGTGTAATTTTTAAAATGAATGTGTGTCAAATATATATATATATAATGGTTCTTAGAGACGACAGAAATCAATTGAAACAAAGTTTATTTTCTTTTAATTGATAATTAGTTTACAGGTTTACAAATAAAATCTAAATTCATACCTGTAAAACAAAGAAACGACATTCAATGTTTATTCTCCTGTCGATTTTGTTTGTTTTATAATAACAAATAATAAAAAAAACACTTCGAGCTTTTCACTGCTTGCCTAACACACTCGTAACCTCCCTGCTGATAACGCTAGTATCATTCTCTTCAACATCTGCATTATCTACGTTGGCGCGGCGCGCTAATTCAAATTAAAGAAATACATTTTCTTTACATCTCCCCCCCTCCCCCCCAGAAGCGAAAATATTTACAAAGGAAGATAACTTATTTGGTTATAAGACATCCTTTACTCGGAATTGTCCTTAGAAACAGGGATAAGTTTTGAAACGTGGAATAGATTTGAATCGGTTTTTCTATGTCCTGTGTTGATCCTGTATATCGAGTTTGATATTTTCTCTATTATTTTATATGGTCCAATTCTGAGTTCGTCTAGTTTCTTCCTGTTTAATTTGTTTCCATTCTCTATGTATACCATATCGTTTTCGTTAAACTCGTGATCCTTTCGGTGCTTGTCGAATAGTTGTTTGTTGTATGTGTGTGATTTTATTGTATTGTGAAGCGCTTTCTCTTTATCCTTAATCCAATCTCTGTTTGTTATGTCTCGTTTCAATTCATTTGAAACGGTTTTAAAGTCTGTACCATCAAGCAAGTAGCTGGGGTGAAACCGGTAACGGAATGTTCTGTGTTGTTGTATTTATCTATGCACACTAGAGCTATTGTTGTCCATGCCGTTTTTGTGTTCGTTCGTTTAATTTATATCTTATTTTGTTCACGATGGTTTGGTTTAGGCGTTGATTTAGACCATTCGAAAATGGTGAGTTTACTGCTGTGAAAATTATAGGAATTTTTTTGCTTTTTAAAAAATTTTTAAATTCTTTGGAGTTTATACCTGGATATTGGTCACTAAGGATTGTACAGATTTCACTTGTTTCTATCACTTCATTTACTAGTTTTATAAAGTCTGTTGCATTTTGTGTTTTTGAAGTATGTATGAAAGCATACCTTGTGTAGTGGTCAACCAACAGGTGTAAGTATTTATTCGTCGATATCGAGCCTCCAAAACCTCCTATCGTATCTATCGACATTATTTCGAAGGGCTTTGTTGCTGGACCTAAGTGGGAAATGAGGCCGAATTTCGTTTGTCCTCTAGATTTGTTTTTAATACATACCTCACAATTGCTGCAGATATTTTTGATATTTTCGTTAGGTTTTTTGCTGTATACCATGGGCCTATTTTCTTTTGCATTTGTTTTCTGCCAATGTGACACATATCTTTGTGTACATTATGTATGAATTTTATACTAAATTCCTCAGATAGTAAAATTTTTTCTTTATCTTTTATTTTTTTGTAGTAGACGTTGTTTTTTTTTGTTAAACCTGTTTTATTTTGTAGTTCTTGATTTTCTGACTGGTCTTGAATGATATCTGATAATTTTATTAGATTAACAATTTTTAATTGTTCTTTTTCGTTATCTTCTGATGCCAGTACTGGGTTCCTGCTCAAACAGTCTGCTTCTAGATTGTATTTACCTGGAGCATATTTTATATTAAAATCATATTGCGACAAATAATAAGTTAGGTCTCCTAGCTCTTCGTCTGGTCTGGCTTTTATATTCATGTTTTCCAATGGTTTATGGTCTGAGTATACCGTGAATGACTTCCCAATCAACCAATATTGCCAGTATCTTATGGCTTCTTTAATAGCCAGACATTCCAGATATATCGCTTTTTTTTTTCTTTTGTACTTCGTTTAGTTTTTTTGAGAAGTATGCTACTGGATTTGTTTTCCGTTTTCTTGTATTTGTTTTAATACTGCACCTAATCCTTCTATTGATGCATCGGTGTATATTACTATTGGTAGATTTTTGTCGTAGATTTCTAGTATAGGTTGTGAGCATAGTAGTTGTTTGATTTTTTTCGAACGATTCTTGACATTTTATTGACCATGAAAATTGTACATTTTTCCTGAGTAAATTGTGTAAAGGATCTAAAATTATTGCACAGTTTGGAATATATTCGTGATAGAAATTTATCTTCCCGAGGAATTGTCGTACGTTTTTTTGAGTCTTAGGTATTGGAAAATTTTTTACTGATATTAAATTATCTTTTATTGGTCTGATCGTATTATTTTCTATTATATGGCCCAGGTACTGTGCAGACTCTGCTGCAAATTTGCATTTTGTAAATTTTAGCCTGAATCCTTCTATTTTTATTGCGTCTAATAGTAATTCTATATGTTTCACATGTTCCTCAAATGATTTCGAAAATATTAGTAAATCATCTATAAAATTTACTACAAATTGAGTTAATTTATTTTTTCTTAATATATTGCTCAAGATTCTTTGAAAGATTGCTGGAGCTGTTTTCAGCACAAAAGGTAAGCATGTCCATTGATAATGACCTTCTTGTGTAACAAAACTTGTTTTGTGTCTGTCTTCAATACGCAAAGGGATAGACCAGAATGCAGAGTTTATGTCTAATGTAGTAAAACATTTACAGTTTCTTGTTTTTATCATTAAGTCGTTTATTAATGAAAATGGTTGTGCTTGAGGTATTACTATTTTATTTATGTCCCTGAAGTCTATGCATAATCTGCTTCTTTTATTTTCACCTTTTTTAAACGTTAGTGTTACAGGTGCTGCGAAAGGGCTGTATGATTCTTCAATGAGTTTTTTATCTAATAGTTTTGTTACTTGTTCCTCTATTTCTTTTCTGTCTTCTAGGCTGCATTTGTAAGGCCTCTTGCTACAATATTTATCTACCAATAAATCTATATGTGCTTCATATTTTTTTACTGTACCTACGTCATACTTATCTTTTGCAAACGCTGATTTGTAAGTATCTATTGTTTTGTTTATTTCATATTTTTGATTATCTGATAAGTGATCCATATTTCCTAAAAAATTCTCTTCTTTTATGTGCTCGTTAAAATTTACTAAATTTTTTTTTCATTAGCATTTTCCTCGTTTTGTTGAAAAATCTTGAGGTTTTCATCCTGGATTAATTTAAATTCTTTTATTGTGTCTAATCCAATTAGGAAATCGTATTTAAAATATTCGTTATCTATTATGTGGACATCCATATTTTTTTCTATGTTGAATATTTTTAATTTTAGAGTCGTCAAACCGTTTGTTTTTTGGACACCATTAATTGTTAATTAAACTTGCATTATTACCTTTATTATTATTTTCTGTTTTATTTTTTATGTTTAGGAATTTCGAGTTTATTAAAGATACATTTGATCCTGAATCGTAAATTCCCCAAATAATCTATTAAAAGTCCTTCTTTGTATTTGAAATGTAGTGCATAGGTAACCGGGTTCCTGCCTTTTGTAGCGAATGTTTCAGAGAAGTTCTTTTTCCATTCATCCCATGTCCCATGCACTGTTACTTTTGTAAACATTGAGCTGAACCAATCTTTGCAGGAGCCTTCCATGAAGAATCGGAGTACTTCAATTTTTTGTGAGTCTTCATTTATATCAAATCGATTGCATTCTTGTTCAAAAATTTCCATCCATCGGCTTGGGTTTGGATTTTTACTTGTGAATCTGTCGATAATGAATTTCTCTGTTATGTGTTTTAAATTGTTGGGTCGTGGATTTTCAATTAATGTTTTAAGTAGTCTGTTTAAAGTACTTACGTCTGCAAGTTCAGCAGTTATATTTTCTGTTTTGATATTTTCTAGGTATACGTCATGAAATTGTAAATTTTCTTCTTCATCTACATAAGTTTCTTTGATTTCCTTTGTCAATTTTATCCAGATATTGGTGCCTTTTTTTCAACGAATTTTTTACCTTCTTAAAAGCGTTAGTGGCGATTAATTGTTCATGGAGGTTTGCATTTTGCAATTCTTCTGGGATTTTGAAAATTCTATCATCCTCGGTAGTTATTGAGGTTATGCCAATTACATTACTTTTTCCGTCTGTTGTTGGGATTACTTTGAAACAGAATTGTAGCTTTTCCATCTTATAATTTTCTTATAACCCTTGTAATTTAAACGGGAATGTCGTTTTATAATGGTTCTTAGAGACGACAGAAATCAATTGAAACAAGGTTGTGTTGCTCTGTAAAACAAAGTTTATTTTCTTTTAATTGATAATTAGTTTACGGGTTTACAAATAAAATCTAAATTCATACCTGTAAAACAAAGAAACGACATTCAATGTTTATTCTCCTGTCGATTCTGTTTGTTTTATAATAACAAATAATAAAAAAAACACTTCGAGCTTTTCACTGCTTGCCTAACACACTCGAGTGTGTATAAATATATATATATATATATATATATATATATATATATATATATATATATATATATATGTGTGTGTGTAAAGAAAATGTAATTCTTTAATTTGAATTAGCGCGCCGCGCCAACGTAAATAATGCAGATGTTGAAGAGAATGATACTGGCGTTATCAGCAGGGAGGTTACGAGTGTGTTAGGCAAGCAGTGAAAAGCTCGAAGTGTTTTTTTTATTATTTGTTATTTTATATATATATATATATATATATATATATATATATATATATATATATATATATATGTGTGTGTGTGTGTGTGTGTAACGGTAAAATTTTCTGTGCGAACCACCCCTCTGGGTTAAAATTAAAGAAATAAAACATGGTCAGTTTTATGGCTCCCAAAAGGTTTTCTCTAATACAATACCACCATTAGGTTCAGAAATAAGACATTATTATAATACGGTGATTACAATTGGAGTCCTATATGCAACGGAAACAGGGATGGAACTGTCAAGAACATAACCCGAGACAGGAGGATGAGGTATTGATCCAGAGTATCCCAAAATTAGGTAACTAACAAAAAACGGAAACAAAATACCAGCGCTAAGTTCAGCTAATCTTACTTGGAATAATAAAATCATTTCCAGATTTGTCTGAATTATCTCCAACAATAACTCTAATTTGACAAGGTTCGGGAAAATACTTTTTATCAGGAACTCATTAAAAAGAAACTCCAGTAAATCGTTCCATTCATCTCATAGACATTACCGTTTTACCGTAGCCATTATCGAGGTTAAAAACGAGGTTAGCGTTGTGTTTGCGCGGTACGAGTTCGAAGCGTTTGCGGTAGCGATAACGACCGCAATCATTGGAGAACCAAACAGCGGATAACACGTTCGCTTTGATGTCCTCTGCCAATTATTTTGGTCGGATTTAGCAGAGCGGCATTCATCACTCGCGGTGTATTAATAGATCGAGCGGCTATACATCAGGAGCAAACAGTAATCTGACCGGCCCGGGATGCATCTCATTATTTATGCAGGGCCATTAGTGACGGTGCATTCATGGACCTTTTAATTCGAATATGCTCTCTAATTAATCAACCCTTTTCATTAGGGGGAATGCAAGCGGTGCAAGTGCATTAAAATGTTTTATATCTGTTCAAAGGATGAGGAATCTCCTCTCAGAGGGATTTGTGTCAGTATGATCCGATTTGCCAGCCGATTATATAAATTGGGAACTGATTCATTTCAATGATTAATTGGAACCGGGCAGGCAAGGCAGTGGATGGGCTTCTCCATCACATTTCATGAAAATTGTTGATATTCGGTCCAAAACGCTTGGTTATTTCTCCTGAATATATTACAGGCACAACTTGTTGGGCAATATCGTTGAAAAGATTCAACAAAACGATTATGATAAACTTGGTGCCAATAACTGTAAGTTTAGTTCTCTTCATTGTAGACATGCTTAATACAAATTCAGCAGTAGTTGTTAATAATATATATTAATAAGAATGGTGTTTAAATTACACATTTTAAATGTTTAAACGAGCATTAAACGCATTCAAATAAATCAAATAAACTTCCCTTTATGTTATTATTATTATCTTTTTGGTGATATTCTATAAGTTATATTTTCGAAAGTGTCCTTTTCTAGTGTATTCTATTGTACTAAGTGAAACGTATATTTTCTCTTGTGTAAATACATTTCTTCCTTTTTTTAAAAAACTGTGCATTTTCTGATCTTCTATTAATCCATTTGTCATTATTGGAGTTATAGTTTATAATAATATTAAACTATAATGAGCCTCAGCATGTCACTGACGAATTTTAATAAATACTAAAACTGTATTTCGATTTTGTATTAGTTATAAATATAAAACTATTACACATATTAATAAAAACTATACGGACCACAAATTTAAACAATATATATATATATATATATATATATATATATATATATATATATATATATTAACACAATATAAACCCAGCCATCGCTATTTAGTGGGATTACTATTTATGGTGATCTTGGTACAAAGTCTAGTTGTATGACGTTTACTGAAAAAAAAATCTGTGCTCCTGCTTAGAGGATTATCGATTAAAATTACATTTGGTTGTTAATGATATAATTTTCATACTTTTTACTTAGCTGAAAAAATAGATTTAAAATTTTTTATAGTTTCACCAAATTTTGAGGTACTCCGGTTCAATTACTATTACTTGTTCCTCGAATCTATTTCTCCATTATCACTTCATCCAAAACCCCATCTTCTTATTTTGGAATATGCGCTTGGCCCTTCGCATATCTTCCTTTACCCCGAGCTCTCTCATACCCCTCTCTGCTTCCTTAAATCACTTCAGTTTACTTGTTTTGCTTTCCAAGTAATTAAAATATTCTCTTCTTTAACCTACTTGGATTCATTCGCGTGACATATACATAGAAATTAACCTTTCTTTTCATCATTATATCGGAGATGCTATTGATTTATAAAGGATCCCATTTCGCGTGTGGACAATTTGTCCTTGGGGATTTTAAGTGTCTAAAATGTTTCTTAATTTCTTCATGCCTTGAATTAGGCATTTATTGGTGATAGTTAAAAACTGTATTAATACACTTTCACTTTTTTTAAACACTCTATCAATATATTTATTTTTGCCATGGTTGTTACTATGTTTTTTTTTAAGAAAGTGATAAGACCTTCTGTCGCATTACTTAGGAACTTTGGAGGTAGAAAGTTTCCTACCCAAAACGATTAACTCATCCAAGTGTATGTCAGATCAACTGTCCATTACCTGTTGAATTAATAGTTGATTAAGACGGACCCCCGAACTGTGATCTAGAAAGATTTAGCACACTCAGGGCCGTAAGCACCCCCTCTCGAGCAAATAAACCCTCGAAGGAATTAATAAGAGCCGAAATCGGGATGATTTATGAGTCGGGAGGATCCGTGTTATGACTGGAGAGCACTCCGCCGATAAGCCGTGACTCGGCTCGCTGCTAATTCACCCTCGCTATTAGTGGGCGTGACTTGCAGCCAGAGCTCAGGAACCACTTGCTCTATTTTACATATCGGGGGCTGTTTAGCCAGTCATAGGTCGGCAATAACTCTATCTTAGGCCACCTGTTACCCCCATATGTCTTCACTTAGCTTAGGATTCATCTCATTTAAATATGTGATGCATTCAGTTTTGTATTTAATCATAAGATTAGCGACTAGATTTAATACTGAAGATGTAATAAAGTCCCTTGGTACATTTAAATAACAATCCACGACTAGTAATGCTGGGTTTGGTGTCTATGCAGACAAATTCCAAATAAGTAAGGCTTTAGGTTTGCGTGGACCAAATTTTTACGGCGAAATGAAAGTATTCTGACTTTATAAACATTATTGATCAATCCAAATCATCATTGTTAAACTTGTGGACCTGAAAGCAGCAATAAGCCATAGCCTATGAAAAAGTTAATCATTTGCTTTACTTATCTGCCGCCGAATACTCCAAGAACTGCATTAAAGGGCATGGATGTCACTGTAAAGTTGATACCCTATCACTGTGGCATTGCAGGGATAATGTGGATAATGTTTTATCTAAGTAAGGTCCTCTTATATCTTATTAAGAGATCTTGTATCTTATCTACACCATACCTGTCTTCACGAAATAAGGCAATTTTTAAAACCAACGTGATAGCGAAACAATACCAGAGGTTGTCGAAAAGAGAGAGATACGATCCACATACATACAACGGATGGGAGATCCACCAAGAAAGGAAACTGGGACTTGATTCAGAACACTCACAGCGTATGACTCGCAGGCTTAGTTAATAGAATAGAGATAAAAGACAGCAATGCCTGCCCACTCTGCAACGGTGAGGTCATGGATGGAGACCAGCTAAGGGTCTTGACGAAGAAGAAGACAAAAAGAAACCACGACAACCCTTATAGAAGGATCAAACCTACACTGGGCTACTCAGTCGAATTCGGAAAGTTGTAGGTAGGAAAGATTTATAACTTTAAGTGAAACAAACCCATATTAAAACCTTTGGGTCTGTAGTGATAAGTAAGGTGGGCACCACAAACTTCCATCACTTCAGCCGATGCCACTTGAGTGCAAGTCGAGGACAGAAGTGGACTAGGACGGATAAATCATTTTACTGGCAGCGATGATTGACATTTATATAAATAAACTAGAAAAAAAAAATTCAGTTGGCGTTACAGATTAATTAAAAAACACTTTATTTTTCCTTTCTACACAGAGGTTAAACCATTGCATCTACATCGTTCTGCAGGGATATTGAAATAATGCTACAAAACCTTATAAAAAAAACAACCTGCATTAGTTAATCGAAAGTGGCTTGCACTCTTACATAATAACGCCACACCTCATGTTTCACGACAGACATTGAAAAAACTAAACGAGAAATTTAAGAAATTATTAATTAATTATTAGAAATATTAAAAAATTCAGACAAGTATCTTAAGGGTTAAGTTTATAAAATGGTTCTCAATTCAAAAAAGTATTTTCAGATTTTATTTAACCACAAAACCCTGCATTTTTAAGTTCTGGAATTGAAAATTTGATAAAACTTTGGGAAAAATGTAAATAAAAGAGGGTAAATATTTTGAAAAAGAATGTTTTGATTTCATAAAGTTGTTTTACTAAATAACTTTACATTCGCAACGGAAATTATACATAAAGCAATACAATACTTGATGTCTAATCCGAACCTTGGGCATGGTATCTGACTCAGGAAAAGTTGTTTTTTTCGCATAGGTTTTTTATGTACAGCTCCTCGGGTGTCGGGCTGAGAGATATACATACGGAAATACTCTGGCCCTTAGGAAATGGAGGCTGGTGTGAAATGAGGTGGCCCTGGGAGATAGGGCCCTTAGAGGGAATTGGCGGGGGCTGGGACATACAAGCCATAGATGGTATTGTTATTCAGATTCCTCCGGAGCCGCTAATCAGGGCGACGATTGAGACGCGCACTTTGCATAATATTCAATATGTGCTGGGGAGTGGTGGTGTTTTATTCCAGGGCGGGGCTGCCAGCAATCACTGCTGCTCGTGTTATAGCCAGGGGTCTCCGGGCTCAACCAAATCATCCCAGATTTCGACTCTTTCATCCAATCTCCCATTTCTCAAAACGAAAAATAACTTAACGCATATATCGAACTAAAATATACCCTCCTTCTGATTAATATTGGGTCGTTTCATGTGAAATGTCCGTTTCAAAGGAAAGGTTATTCAGTACAACATTTTTATGGAATCAAAACATTTAACCTCATTTTACATCCATTTTCCCCAACATTTTGCCAAATTTTCTATCCCAAAACTGAAAAATTAAGCGTTTGTGAAGAAATAAAGTTTAAAAATGCATTTTCGACTCGAGAATCATCTTTAAAAATTTGAAACTTAAGAGTATTGTCCGAATTTCTTTAAAAAAAATCTTATCTTTTGAAGATAAGGCTGTTGGAGGGCTTCGTAACCCGGCTGGTTTAGTTTCTTCACAATCTGTCGTGAAATTTAGCTAAGTAAGAATATCAGGTTCTTCCAATTAACCAATGCAGGTTGCTGTTGATACCTTTTACTTTTACTTTGCTGTTGATACCGTTGTATTATGTCCAATATCACTGCAGTACAATGTGCATGTGAGTATTTCATCTCTGGTTAGAAAAGAACAATAAATTATTGATGAATTAATCCGTATCATCAGCTGCAAATTTCTCGAACCAACGGCAACACCCTTCCTTTTATAACTCCCTTCCTTGAACGCGGTGGTAATGGGTTTTGCAGCTTGGGCTGCCGTATGTATGTCTAACTTTAAAAACGCAAACAAATAGGTATTTGATTGAATACTAAACAATGTTTGTTCTATTGTAATTATAGTATATATTATCAAGAAATAAAGGAATTTTAACTGTTCATTACAATCTATCAACATAAACACAGGAAACAAAAGAATTCCAAAAATTCCACTATGGATTTTAGAAACAATATACATGAACAATTGATATGAGATGATCGAATAGTATATCAAAGTTAAATAAAAATATATCTCACAAAAGAATTGATGCTACGACATCAAGAATACTAAATGTTTATCTTTTACTCTGCTATCTTAAAGATCATTCTAAATCAGAAAAAAAAAATGGTTTGCCATAATCTGGAGGGTATTAACAATCCAAATGGATTTCTTTATTACGTTACTACATTTAGAACATTGCGGCGGGAAACAAAAATAATTAAAAACGTAGAGAAAATTACTCTGATTCAGGTTTTTCTACTGGGCGATTCATAATATATCTTTATCCAAGCTGTATTGATACCGTTCGATTTTTTCAGGTTTTTCGATGTGATGATATGGGTTGAATTATTTTTAGAAAATATCTGGAGCTTTAACATTTTCTTTAAGGTTCTTAAATTTGTCTTTATAGAGTAAAATTTCATTTCAGTACATATCAACAAGATACAATTCATTGGTGCATTATATAAAAAAAAAATATTTAAAACTAACAAAAAAAAAGGCGTATGTTTGTATACTTATATTATAATCATTATATTAGTTCGATTCTTTAGGTTTAACATTTCCTCATTTCTTTGTTCTTAAGTCCGCCTTCATAGGAATTTCCCACTAATTGTAAAATAAGTATCTAATTGTTTCCTCTGTATCGAATGCATCCTAAGGTTTGCCATCTTTCTTCATTGAATCTATCAAATATATGTCAGTCATTCTCAATTATTATTTTAACTAATTATTTGTTTATATTTAAATGTTTTAATGGATCATGTTCTTGTAGATGTAATTTGAACTTCTTAAGTTGAAATAAGAACTAACTTAAGTTAAAATGACATCAATAAATTTATTTACCGTAGATTCAATCAAAAATATGAAACTCGGGCGAAACCAATTAGGTCTTTTTTAAAACCAACACGTGCAATCAAGCAACAAGTTAATTTTTCTGATGATAGTAATCGACTAACCATCCTATTTCTTAAATCTTCAACAGAGCTGAGCAATATATAAAAAAATATATAAATAATTATAATTAATTTCTATTGCATCACATACAAATTAAACACCAATTTACATTATTTAATTAAATTATTCTGATTACTCAAGTACATCAGCTCGAATGACTGTCAGGTTTGAATTTGTTTTCGTCAGTAACAACTATAAATAATTAAAAAGCTTTACTTGTTTATTATTTAATTTTAATTAAATTCGTATTTTTTAATTAATATCTTAAAAGTAATCAGTTTTAAATTGTCATGAACCTTAACTAACAGATTTTCTATCACTAGTCAGATTTCGGTTCTCGTTGGAGTACTTTGCCCTATTGTTAGGAGCTGATTTTTTAGCTGATGATCGATACTGTATTCGCTATTTAAATTTATTTAAGTATTTAATTATTTAAATTGAATTTTTCCCTTCTTTTTTTAATATCGTGATATGGGCCAGCTCTACATTTATGCTAGTTTTATTTAAATACACATTTGTTCAAATCTAAATATTGAAAATTAAGAAAAATTAAAATACTCCAAGGAGGCCACAAAGTACTAAGAAACTTGCTTAGTCAGTGATTTTAAAATGATTCTATTTTTTTTGTGATTAAAATTTCTGATCCGATACTAAAGATAAAATTAGAATTGTTGAGGGATGGTGAGTCTTGAGAAAATTTGAAAAGATCGGGGGGGGGATCTATTTTACATTATTCTATTCAATCTATTTTACACAAATAAGTAGAACTTTTTCGTATAAATGTCTAAGAGTTTAAGAAAAACTAAACAAATTATTATTTACACCATTCGTTTAGTTACTGTTAGGCACTACATTCCTCTGGTCTGACGATGGCCTAAAAAATTGGACGAAACGTAGGCGCAAATACATTAAAAATTCTAGTTATTTCTGTAAAATTAATTCTCTGCACATCCAGATCATTCCAATATTTCTCAAGCCAACCATTTCTCCGTCGATATGAATTGAAGTACACGATTCCAAAAACATAAAGTAAGAATTATTAATAAAAATATTTTCTTTTGAAAATTATAATTAGGTATTTTTAAAAATTATTTATAGTAACGAGATTACTATATTCGCCATCATCTGGGGTATGTAGGTATGTAGAACTGAAAGAAACAATAAGTTGTTCTATAACCATATACACTAAAATGCATACGTCTGCAAAGAGTCATTTCCATTTCTGGAAAACGTACTCCATTCCAATCTGGATAGGCGTCCCATATTGCCCTACAAGAGTACGGCGCTTTTATTATCCTCAATGACAATGGCCCTTATGACGGATGCCTCCCCTCCGAGGAGAGCAACTCTCCTGCCAATTCCGTCCTCGAACCCCTATTTCATCGGGAGCCCCCCACAATATTTTTTATGCCTCTAACATACACGCAGGGTCGAGCATATTACCTGAGCGAGCATTGGTATGCATAGGAGCCCCTAGGTCTCAATTATACTGCTCAATTGGGAAAAAATAACTCACATCTGAGCCACGGGCCATTTGAGAATGCTGATTTATATTCGGCCTTTTTACGACGGACTAAAATATACTAAACTTGATTGAAAATATCGACCAGGTCCCTAACTGTGCCTGACGTTGATGATTTAACGTTACTTTCTGTTGCGTTTTGGGCGCTTTCTATGTAAGCTTTTTATAGCCGCGTCACAACCAACGTTGCCGTAAACCCTATGGGCGGGTTAGAAATATGTATAGAAAATATCTTATTATTATGTTAGAGTTTAATCTATGTTTCAAACAATCCAAACTTCGTCTCTATGGTGGATAGCAGGAAGAAAAAGTTGTTTAAAAAAGGAAGAAATTCTGCACAATATGTAATGTGCCACTGAATTAAAATTCCCAATACTAAGCTGCAAATGATTTAACAACTATGATAGTATACATTTTACTTTTTATTTTTTTTTCTTAGATGTCTTAAACATTCTCCACTTCTGGAAACTTTCATTCATACATTGAATATGCACAGGCACGAATTTAAACATACATGTGTATACAACAGATAAATATACGTCATCATCATCTTTATAAGAACGTTATGAATCGTTTCGGCAAACTATATATCGCACAGCCTGCAATACCCTAGCGGAGGACGGACTTAGGATGATCCTCTGCACTAGGTCGCTCCTAAGTGGCGGGACTGTCCAGTATGTAGGGACTAAGCCGTATAAATGAAGGGAGTCCCTAATCTGTCTGGACACCATTGGGAGCCTCATATATCACTCCTCTCGGTAATTATCTCTACTACTCCAAGTGGCTGCTCTGCTCCGCACCCTACTCACTAGAAGTGTGAAGTAATCTATATTGCACGCCAAGATTTAAAGGGATATGATGATAATTTTGTAAATAATATGTAATTGATTTGTTTAATAATAACTTCTAAAGTGAAATCTTGTGGCATCTGCTGCTTCTTGGGCTCATCCAGCATTTATAAAGGGTGAACTCTCAACGGGGAGAAAAATCTGTGCCAAATCATCGCCTTGTACAATCGTTTGCTTAGAAACAGTGCGGGCACTTCTATGTACTGAACCTTTCATGGCGTTTAAAAAATTATTATACATTTTAAAAAATAATGATAATACTTTATTTATTCCGTTGCCATTCAATTAGTTTATCACCCATCTGCTGTACTCAAAGTTTTTCCAATAATCTATACTAATATGTATTAAAAATACGAAAGTAACCCTCTGTCTGTCTGTTACGCTTTCACGCCTAAACTACTGAACCGATTTAAATGAAATTTGGTATAGAGACAGTCTAGAGCCTGAGGAAGGACGTATGATACTTTTTAATGCGATAAAAGGGTTGTAAGGGATTCAAATAGGGGATGATTTAATATAATTGATTTAATTTGGAATAAATAATAAACATATGCTTTAATACTTTTACACCATACAACCTCTTTCAAAGATCTCAAAAAGCTCAATATTCAAGAATTTTCAACATTTCGAGAGGCATGTTAGGCAAGAAGGTTATTAGAGAATGATGAGATACAACCTTGGAAGAGGACAATGCAAATATGCGCCCAAAGTAAGAGAGCTGTTCGCTATATTATTAGCGACATGTGGACTTTCATAACCTCAAGAATTGGAGGTAGGAGTATAATAATGACATGGCGGATGATATTTTACACAGATTATTTATTTGCAAAATAAGTATCCTACAAATTTAAAAATGCTGCCCAAGGTCACTATTCCAAGCGGACGAAGTTACGGGCACAGCTAGTATTCAATATATTATAATCAATTGAATTAACTTTAATTAAATGAGCTAGTATTCAATATATTATAATCAATTGAATTAACTTTAATTAAATGGATGCAACGAATAACTTGCAAGTTCTGTACCCAGAGTGCATTGTTCCTGAGCTCTTTGGTCCAAGTTTTGGTAGTGGCAGATAATATATCTGTTCTTTCAACACCCCTGCATCAACTCTTTAGACCATCCTGGCTCCACATTTTAGCTCCTATAAAATGGGCACCCAAAATGCGGAGATAACAGCGCCTGGTCTGGGCCGAACTATTGTACAATCCGATGCTCTCCAGCTCTCCATATGTTGTCGTGATCCGATTAAAATATATTTTTATTCAGGGCAACCTATTAATTACCATAAAACATCTCGGCTCAATCAAAACTAATACCTTCAGAACAGAAAGGGATAACCACTTATGCATTTATATATTACTATTGTGAACTGCTATAATGCAAATAAATGTCCGTATATGACTTTTGGTGATCCCAGGACTGCATCATATAATTGACTTATTAAGATGAATGATATTAATGAATACTTCTCCCTGGGATAACTAATTGGTACCACTGATCAGCTGAGGACAACACGGCTACACTGACCCTGTGTGTGACCCTGCATATTCTAATTAAGACTTTCATTTGTAATTACATAGACAATTGCAAGTTCACAGTTGTAGTTCCCAGCAGTAGATGAATAATTCAAAGGTTATAAAGGAGAAGACTCCTCTTGAAGAGCGCGCTGAAGTGGACCGAATACATTTCCGAAACATATGTTAATTCCTGGGGGTCCAGGGCACGTGCCGTTTTAAAGTCGCCGATCACCTCGGGAAGAGGAAACGATGACATCTAATGACGTTTCCCGCGGCGCGGTTCGTACTCTAATTGATTGCAGGGTTCTTGTGTCAACCCTTTGTCTGGGGATGGCCACTCAAATGAGCCGTCGTCGAAAAGTCCCAGGCGATTCTCCACGGCGGGTGGCACCTCAAGTCTGTTTGAATCGTTTCAATTTAAAGTCCCTCTTGTATTGTGTCGCCATCAATGGGTTAGTGTGTCCCACTCTTTATGGCGATTGAACAATGCCAGATGGAATTAGTAGGGTTTTAAAGTAGGGTATCAAGCGTGTAGGGTTGACAGTATCCAGCCTCCCTTCGCGGTCCCATAAAATTGATTGCACACTGCTTGCATTTCCTGGTCGCGTTTGTGATATTAAAAGTATACTGTATCCTTGCGTAGTCTTAGAGTATAAACTATAGGTTTTTTATATATAAAAAATATATCAAGGTATAATTCATCACTGATAACAAAACATAGTGTTTTATTTAAAGCTGGCAAATATATTAAGATATATAGTCCAAATGAAACGGGGATGTAGGATCAGTGGAGAGAACGGATTTGTCTGACTTGAATACGACTCCGGGTCAATGATTTAGAGCACTCTGAAGGAGACACAGACGACCCGGGTTTCAATCCCGGCCTTCAAATCATTTGTTTTCAAAACAAAAATGTTTAAGATGATTACCATAAAAATAACTAATTGTAAAAATAAATTATAAATAAAACAAAAGTGTTTGTTGCAATTCGTTTATTATTAAATTATTATTATTATTAAATTTGGAAAATTCAAGTACCACATAATAATTTAAAATTACTTTGGCTATTAAATTGTTTCTGGTTATTATCTGAGAAAACATTAATGACTCAACATGTACGAAAAATCGACTGTTATACTTTTTTTATTCTAGGGTCAATATGTATAAGCTTCTAACTAGAATCTTCTATTTAGACTTTTTAAATTTTTTTCTTGTTACAACTACACAGTTCATTTAATTTTATCTTTATTATTTTTAGTTAGTGTCGGCCAGCTAAGTATCACGTCATTTCAACTGTATTTTTGTATTTCACTATACCTTGATATTTGCCCAGAACTTCCTCATTCGTCGCCGATACTGCTGCACTCTACTTTCATCCGTCAGTTTTTTACCCATCTTCAAACTTTTTACCTTTATATTATTTTTAAGTTATTTTATTTTATTTTAAATTAATCTAAAATTTTTATTTTGGTACAGTACGACGGTACATTGCTGTTTCTCGCTAAATGAATTATGAATAATATTTTGATTATGGTAATATTATAAGTAAGTCTGGTTCCTGTAGTCAATAGTACCGAACAGATTTGTTTTTGGAACGCATCGTAGTTATTACGGAATATGGGATATATTAAACAATAATAGTTGTTAGATTTGAGTCATGTGTGGGTAGCAAGTAAATCATTTCTATGGTTAAAGAAATTTAATAAAAAATGTTTTAAAATGAATTAAAGAAAGAAACTGAAACAAAGGTAGTTTGCTTTGTTGGAATATAAAAGTAACCTACCTTGGTTTTAGCCAACTAATTCATGGCTAAGCTAAATACAATCAATAAGAGGTAGATTAACTTATTAGTTGGTATTAGTTTAAAATTTTACATAACATACCTTCGGGTAATTAAAGGTTGTATATATTCTATTGTTATAATATAGATGTATTGTAAATGTTCTATATTAATGAAAATAAAGGTGGTTTAGAAAAAAAAATTGTACATGAAATGAAATAATAATAAAAAATATTTATTTGAGAAATCATACAAATGCCATTTGGCACATATTGTATTTTTGGTGTTCTTCGGAAAACCTTCCCTAAGGGATTAGGGATAACGTCTCTTGAAAGCGTGTATGGAGAAACCTCCCATTGAAGGCATTCCTAGCGTGGTTCATCTGACTGTAGCAGATCCCTGCTTCAGAGACGTTTCAGGTTCCTTGTCAGATTCTGTGGTAATATGTCTGTCAGTAATGATTGTACCAGTAAGTTTGGATGTTCAGCAAGTGAGTCATGAAATTTTTGTAGTTTTTCTTGATTGTGTCGGTTACGAGTGGTATGTTGAGATATTTGTGTAATGTTTAACTAGTGATGTAAAAGGGACTATGTATAATACAACTAAGGAATTTCGATTGAAAAATTTGAATGGTCTGTATGTGGGATTCTTCGCATGACCCCCATATTGGTAGTAGATCCTGTGTTGTCCTCAGCTGATCAGTGGTACCAATTAGTTATCCCAGGGAGAAGTATTCATTAATATCATTCATCTTAATAAGTCAATCATAGCATGCAATCCTGGGATCACCAAAAGTCATCCATCAGCAAGTTGAGAGACTAGCGGATTCAAGTGTGTATGGAGCTTGTCATGGAAGGATAGGCATCTAGTTTAGGCTAAATCAGCAACATATGGGATAATAAGATAAATGATGCATGAGTTTGTTTGTGACATAATAAGGAGCATTGAGGATTTTACGAAGGATTTTGGATTGTAAGGATTGGATACGAGATGAATTGGATGGTTTAGTAGAGCCCCAAAGCTCAACTCCATGTGTCTAATTTGGTCTGATAACTGTCATGTAAATGAGTCTTTTGTAATTAATTGGGAGCTTAAAACATTTGTCCAGTAAATGTTGAAGTAGGCGAAAACGTGGAGCAGTTTCTTGTCTTTTCAGTCTTGTATGAGGATTCTAAGTGATAATGTGTCCAGATGGAATCCTAGTCATTAGAAAATTGGCTCCATAAGTGGCGTATAAAAATTAACATACAAAAATCTAACTAAGTAACATTTACACTTAGACATTCAGATTGCCCCTCGCTGACACTTTATAATACACCATTGCCCAGAAAAATACAGGCAAAATACGTGGGCCTTACCATGGACAGAAGACTGACTTGGAAATCACACGTAATTAATTTGAAGAAAAAATTGAATCACCGACTCTCACTTCTAAGACGACTACTTCACCACAAAAATAAACTATCCCTAACAAACAAAATTATACAACATGCTGATTAAACCAATATGGACCTATGCGGATCCATCCCCATTCTTTGAGATCTGGAGACCCTACTGGGGCTCACTATGTCTCTTTAAAGTGGGATGAGCATGATCTCGGCCAAATCGCCTCCTTGCATAACCGTTGTCCTAGAAAAGGTATAACAAGTTTTCCCAGAAAAGGTACAACACGTCGTCCTAGAAAAGTTACAACACGTTGTCCTAGAAAAGGTACAACACGTTGTCCTAGAAAAGGTACATTCTCTACTAAGTACTGATTCCAAGACCCCTCGAAGTGGTAAAGGATTTTCTTTTTTCATTATATTTTAGAGCTTCTGCCAATCTAATTTTAAATTGAAACATTTGTACGATTAAAATCAATGTGAAAAAAAATATTTAGAGTATTTAATATAATAAAATAAATATTTTTTAAGTTTTATATTTAAAAGAATAGGGCGTAATAGCTATAAAGTGGTTGCTTTAAGGGCTACTTCACCGCTACCTGAAAGGGGCCGAAATAAAGGATAAAAGAGAAGAAGGGGTTATAGGGGATTTGCATCCCCAGGGTTTACATCCCTTGTTAGCCATCGTAAACCCAGGGTGCAGCCTGCAGGGCATAAACAGCTTAAACCTCTTTACCTCAGAGCACTTTTATAGCTGTCATCATCCTCCCTTCTATTATATTATATATATAAAAACATAAAAGAATAACTCAACTTCCTCGTTATACTATGGAAATTTATAACAGCCGAGATTTTATTATTATTGTACAAGAAAGAGATATAGAAGGGCACCATGCATATTAAAAAGCTTTTAATTTCTTTCTGGGGTTGCGGCTTTAAGGTTATTCCACCAGATTTATCCAAGCCTAAGATAACAGGCGGGGGTGGTTATTGCTGGAGGCGGCATTTGATCCTCGACAATTCGTCGATTCAACCCTTGCGGTCCTGTTTACCACAACCTTCAAGCTCGACTGCTTGGCTAAACTGGCGCGTTGAAAATATAAGCAATAATCATTAATAAACCTGTTTATTTTCATTAATAAAGGTCAACTTTATTTTAGCTAAACCAAAAAAAAAATTATAAATCTTCTAGTGCAAGAAGTAAAGAACGGAAATCTGTTCGACAATTGACTTAACTTTTCCACTAACGTTGAAGTTAAAAAAATCGTAAGGTATATAAAAATAAGTTATTGCCTAGAATATCTGATCTGAAAAAGGACATGTAGAGAGAATTTTTGACATACAATCCACGTTTCTGTGGAATATTATGCACAATACTTTATTACCAATGGATAGAATTGGTCATGGGTGCAATTAAACATCAACATCAAAATAACAAAAACTTTTTTTATTGTGCCAAAGTTTCGGCCTAAGATATTGGCCATCATCAGGGTAACCCGGGCTGACAGTAACTGTTGTTAGTTCGACGCTTCACCTCAGACCACCTTCTGGACGCCTTGATAATGGCCTACATTAGACCGAAACGTTGGCACAATGAAATAAATGTTTGCTTATTTCGTGTTACCTTTGACTGCACCCAATTCTATCCATAATTAGAATTATCCAGTCAACTATTTTCCACTCATACTTTACTACAAGTTTAAAAAATAAGTGTAAGAATATAAAAAAATTAAGATTTGCTTAACCGGTTAATGATTTTGAACGAACACCGCTCGCGTGCAGTCGGCTTACTCTACCGCACCAAACCGAGCGCTGCTCGCAGATTTCGACGTCGTAATACATACGACAAATCGTGCTTGCCAGTCACTACTTGTCATTTTTACCGGCTTCTGCATATAGTTTCTTTTCTTATAGTTCATAAAACTTTTTCCAATTTTCTATGGTGTTTTTTGAAACAATAAATGAATGATTATAATTATATATACCTATCATAATAAAATAAAATGAAAATAATTTTTTCAATTTATAATTAAATGAAAAATGATTTTTTCATTGTATAAAAAAATGAAAAATTCATTTTTACTCCATTTCGTATGATGTGTTAATTTCTATTTATTTTGATTAGAAGAAATTGACCTATATTGAATATTATATTATATAATATTGAAATAATAAAACTATTGTTTGTTCTATTTGTACTATATATATATTTTTAACAATATAAGGTTTTTAACAACAAAATAAAAAAAACAGATATTTTGGTTACATTTTTGTGAAAAAAACCAGAGTGTCTAGGGGTTAAATAAGTAAAGCATAAATTATCTTACAATATGACTAGATTTGAGACAAAATATAATTAAAATTCTTAGCTAGATACAACTGTACTTAAACTGAATGGCAAATAACAATAAAAAGAGATAATCATGTAGTGTCTGGAATTCATCTATGCCCACTTACTCATGCAGTTAAATAATATGATATTCCATAGGATCTTTAATTATGTTATTTGTAACTTAGTTGAGGTATGTCTCTTCTTAGTAATATTCTAGTATTGTTTACCTTCTGGATATTTGTAGTAACTTCTTAATGCAGGATTTGGTGCTCGAATTCCTTTCGGGCAATCGAAAGTAAAACTGCTTTCTCCTATTCTACCAAGAAAGAGATCTTGGACAAAAGAAAGGCCCATCAATGACACCCCATTTGCCGGGACAAAATACGAAAAAACCCTCCAAGACAAAGGATTGCTCCTTGAGGACAGAGTATTGGAGCAGGTCAGTCCGCGGGTTACTCCGGTTATTAAGACATCAGCGGGATTGGAAAGAAGTCTTGTCGGAATGTATCCACTCCTTTCCAAGTGGGCGCTTTATGTAAAAAGGTACTTGCTTTACTCCGAGGGGATTGTGGTTGGAGAAAACCCGTAGCCCCGGGGGAGGTCGGCACCACTCTTTTAAATTAATACCTTTCCCCCTCCTCCCCCGTCCAAGAAGAAGAGGAGGAGGAATCTTTTTGTTATCGGTGGGGAAGATAACTGAAATAAGGAGAGCAGGGTAACAAACCGCCCCCGAACCGATAAGGAAGCAGCAATTTTTAAAACCTATGAGGAGCTTCGAGCCTTCCGCTCTTATCACAGCTCAGAATATCCTCGCCTTCTTCTTTTTAGTATTCACCATAAATGAGGGAGAGTCTTTTATGCGGCGGAAGATTTACATAACTTAATTCTACAGAAAAGGAGGATCTCAGTGAGAAATTGGATCACGGAATAAATTAGGAATAAAATAAATTGCATTAATACTGATACCTTTTATGAATTCCTTATCGGCGTATAAGTTACTGCAAATTGGTATAAGTTACCGAATAGGATAAGGGCAGTAAATACAGTTTAAATAATTCAAGAGGTATTAAAAATTATTAATTTTTAAGGATAAAATTATTCCTATAACTATGATTGGCACACATCTACCTACTTAGCAAAGAAGTACCAACAAGATGAGATCCCATTGCAATATTCTAACAACTGTCCACTATTTTCAGCAGTTTTCTTACGTAGTAAAACGAACGAAATAGTCTTCAATAGTCGAGCTGATAAAGTTATTAATTTCCTAACTCTAGTAGCTTTACAGAAGCAATTATACAATACAACCCATTACAATTTTTATTTTATTACTTTATTTGTTTTTAGTTTTTTTTACACAGCTGGGACGCATATTATTTGCGAATAACACCATACGAACCTAAACAAAATAAGGTTTATATTTTAGGTCTAGGACTCCATCTGGACAAACGTCTGACTCGGAATCCTCATACAATTCTGAAAAGACAAGAAACTGCTCGACGTTTTCGCCTACTTCAACATTCACTGGACAAACGCTCTAGGTCCCAATTAATCACAAAAGACTCATTTACATGACAGTTATCAGACCTATTTGGACATACGGAATTGAGCTTTGGGGCTCTACTATACCATCCAATTAATCTCGTATCCAATCCTTACCATCCAAAATCCTTCGTAAAATCCTCAATGCTCCTTATTATGTCACAAACAAGCTCATCCACCATGATCTTAATATCTCATATGTTGCTGATTTGGCCCAAACTAGGTATATAGGTAAATGTATATCCTTCCATGACAAGCTCCATATACACTTGAATCCGCTAGTCTCTAAACTTGCTTTCCATACTATTCCTGATAACCCTCCGAGGCGTCTGAAAAGAAGATGGTCTCGAGACCTTCTACTATAGAACTTTATTGGAGTTCTACCGATGGGTAGTTTCTCCACAAGTGCTTTTTGTTTTCATGTCATTTGTTCATAACAGCAAATCTACATGTTGTAATATTATTACAGTTGTAAATATCAATAAATTAATCTAAAAAAAGTATATATTTTAGGTAATATTTTTATAACAAAATAACGAAAACAAATCATATACTGAATTCAAATAATAATATTTTAAAAATTATTTGGGATTACAGACTTTTGTGATTATTTAAAATAACTTGCCCTAATATTTTCAAATTCTCTTACCCCCGAAAAATAAAATTAAAAATGTACTTCTTTTTGTTCGTTTTCTTCTATTAGATCGTTTCACAGGAAATGTTCGTTTTATTATTAATAAAATCCAAAATTGAGTTATCAAACTTCTATGGTTTTCTATCCTTATGTTTACATATCGTAATGAGCTGTGATTAATCGTCTCTTTTTTGACAATATTTACTACCATTTTAATTGAACAAAAATTATTTTGTATCCCATAAACATGACCATGGAAATACGCGATTTTTGTATTTGTTTTTATCAGTTTAAACTTGGACACTCGACATCCCAAGCTACAAGAACCCTCACCATCGTGTTCGACTAGAATGCTTCATGGAACGGACCTTCGCCTTTGGTTTGACAAATTTTCAGCTGGTGACACAGATTAATCCATAATGAAATAATTAATTCATAAATAACTTTCCCCCCTTTCTTCCAAGAGGTGAAACATACACCTTTTTATTTATTTTATTTTTTTAAATATTTTTTAAAGAGAAAATATTGGTTAATTGGAACAGACCCATACTCTTAGCAGAATACACAAAACCGCATATTTCATTTTAAAAAATATGGCAATGAAAAAACTAAACTAGCTTGGTTACGAAGTACTTCCACACCCAACTTATTAGCCGGACTTAGCTCCCACAAACTTCCACCTCTTCAGAAATTTAGACAACTTTCTTAAGGATAAAACTTTTGAAAATGATTCTCAAGGCCAAACACGTTTTCAGACTTTATTTCATCACAAAAACCTGTACTTTTCAGTTCTTGGATTGAAAATTTCATAAAACGTCAGGAAAAATGTATAGAAATTGTTTTAATAAATAACCTTATCTTTGAAAACGGACATTTCATACGAAACCACCCAATATTTATTGTTGCTTTGACGGTACAATTGATTCTCAGGTTTGTTTTTTTAATGATGTATTTCCTTTGGATGATATGCCTCGTAACCGTATCACTTGACTAGATTCTCCTCAAAGTTTCCAATTGAGGACCCAGTGTGAAGGCAGCAGAGCGTAGGTGGCCGAGCGGGCACTAAAGACAAGCGCTGGCCAAAGTGGAGGTTATTAGCGCTAGGATAAAGAGCCTTGATGTGCCAATAACACACCTGGTTTGCTGGCTTCATCTCATTCCCTCCCTTTATAGCTCATAAACCTCTAGTCGTCTCTCTCTCTCTCTCTCTCTCCCTCTCTCTGTCTCTCTCTCTCTCTGTCTCTCTGCCTCTCTCTCTCTCTATCTCTCTCTCTCTCTCTCTCTCTCACTCTCTCTCTCTCTCTCTCTCTCTCTCTCTCTCTCTCTCTCTCTCTCTGTCTAGTTTGCTCCTCACGGAAGTCCTTTCAGTCGCTTTATTACCTCCTTACTGCTTAGTGTCTCACCCTACAATGAATTTTATTTATATCTCCTCTCTCGGCCATTTTGGATGCCATTTTATCCAAAAGACAAATTATAGGCAAGGGGTGTAATAAATGTCGAATTTTAAATCCATCTGCACCTGTTTTATTTTTATGATGTTTTTTATGTCAGATTTATGAAGTACTTAATACGAAAGTGCCTTGAAATTTTTATTTTAATACCTGGTAATATTAAATGTAAGAGAAATGGATATGTTTATTGTATCGGAGTAATAGCTACCTCCAGCAAGGATCGGTTGTAGGAGTTAGAATTTGAATTGAGCCAATGCGGTTTTACAGAGCCAATTGAAGCGAACATTTTCTTATATATTTTTTAGGTTTTCGCAATTCCTAATATAATTATAATATGGTTGATTATTATTATCCGCTTATCCATGGATTCGCGGTTTCGAAACAGAGATGGTGGACAACTCCAACCATCATGCAGTAGTTAGCTTCGAATATTCAGCAATTTCTTTACTTTAGTGGCTGAGTCCAGGGAAATGCTTGTTGATCCTCCCTTAAGCCATCAAGCGGAAGCTCCAGATTCTCAGTTCATTGTTAAAGGCCTAAAGAATAGCCTAGCCGGTTCACAGACCACAACGTGCGCCAGGAGGATATTGCGGCTATTTGCGCGATCTTATTTATATATTTTATAGATCTTATATTTGCGGTTTTACTTAAAAACATTTAGTGGAGAGGCTGCATGCCCGAAGACAGCGCCGATCAAATGTGGGAACTGCCAAGGAGCACTTCCTGCTCGTGCGTCTGAAACATCGTTTCAGATTTAGCTGTGTCTACAGGAGCCCGAGGGCATCCTAATATCTGCCAAACTACTATTGCAATATGCCCAAGCGAGGAGTTGATAACATATTCAACGCAGAGCATACCGCTTGGCTGTGTGGCAGCAGAACCGCCACCGGTATGTATCACCAAGTCTAGGATGGCCGTCTTCCACCCTGGGGTACTGACCTTTCAACATGCATCTCGGCCCGACTAGACTTCAACTCTCGACCTACTCCTGATCAGGGACCTTCACTTCATGGCACTCCCGTGAGGACCATCAGATCACCAGACCTGTGTGACAGACCGTCCTATACATCTTTGAGGGCACGCCCGCCAATTCACCGGCGAGCAAATATTGGGTGCAGGGCTATAGTATTGAAATACTGCCACTGGTCAAACTATTGAATACAGAAGACGAAGATGGATGGTGCTGTTAAAGCTACTGCTTTCCTGGACTCGGCCAACAAGAACATCCCTAGTTTCAGCCCGCAGCCTAACGCGATCAGGAAGCCTTCAAAGCACATCCTCGCACTTATTGGCCAGAGAAACAATCTGAGGAACATTTTCAGCGCACTCGCAACTATGACTTGAAACCGGCTATCAATACGATGACACGGTAGATAGCCAGCCTGAGGAGTGACTGGAAGACGTTTCTCTGGCACGAGCAGTTACGGAGGACCCACGAAGACCATCGACAGTTCTGGAGGCTAGTCGAGACCTATGTGACCAGTTCCAAAAGGAGGACAGTTCACCTAACATCTGGAGACAACCTTCTGACACCCGAGGAACAGGCTGAAGTCCATGCTAAGAACATTAAAGCTAGGGAATCTGATCGGCTGAAAGACGCTCCATCCACTACCAGAGGGCCCCTTCCGCATCCCACTGAGAAGCCTCCCTACTCTACCTATCGTCAGCTCGAGTCAGTCTTACAGCGCACCAAAGGGAATAAAGCCTCAGGCCAGCACAATATCCCGTAATTAGGTTTGATGATGCTTCCTAGAAGGGGCAAAGCCTTCCTATTGAATATTTTTAATTCCTACTTGAGGACTTCATAATTCGCCAACATATGGAAACGAGCGATCGTAGTACCACTACTGAAGTATGCAGTTTAGGTTTCCCGCCACTTTATGCCGATTGGTCAAACATAACCTCAGTAAGAGGTCATTCATAAGATCCATGAGGAACTAAGGCTCCCCGTGGTACCAGAGTTCATTAGCCGGATGCACATAAAATTCTTTGATGGGCTGAAGACCAGTGCGCACCCATTCTTTAAAGATATTGCCCCACTCCCCAGGCTTGGGAGGTGGCAAGGGTCGTTCCCCTTGGTGGATGTATTCACCGAGGGAAGGGGTCTGGACTCTGCAGTCTGAACTCATTCCTTATCACTCAATAAAGAACCAGCTGGATGGTTCCTCCCCATTCCGTACAGGACAAGGCAACGGCTAAGCTGTAAATTGTAAATAAGTTGGACAAGAGTAAAGGGGCCTTAAAGTACTACACGGTAAAGAAGGCGATTTCAGCACCAGTATACACACATCCACAAACACACACGCGCGCGCTCGCGAGCTCGCGTTTGGGTGTGCGTATACATATTTAGTTTGTAAATTGTAAAACTGGAGGAGACGCAAGAACCAGGAGCTATATGACTTATTCAAAGAACTGAATATTGTCCGGGTCATAAAGCTGGGCCGATTGCGGTGGGCAGGGCATGTGGTTTGCATGAGTGAGGAAGATGCTTGCCCAGGAAGCTGCTGACAGAGCCTCTATACAGGCAAAGAAGACGAGGAAGACTCAGGCTTGGGTGGAGTGACGGAGTAGAGGCTGATTCAGGCCAGGACTCATCACTGGGTTATTGGGCCGAAGTAGTTAGTTAGTTAAATTTGTAAATAAAGGAGGGTCAGAAAAAACAACAGACTCTCAGTGTACTCCACTGAATATGTAAAGATCAGTCCATTCGTGGAAATTATAATTGGTGTTTCCAACATGCATTCCATCCGGTACAGCTCTTGTAGTTAAGTAGCAAGTTCCTGACATTTCCATAATTTCACTCCATCTGTTAAGTTCTTATTTTATTATTATTACTATTATTTTTTCATTATTAGTTTTTTATTGGGATTATTATTTTATTACTATTATTCTTTTATATTATATTTCCACCAGCGTATTTTCGCATCCGTGAAATTTGATCCCCATGATTTTTTATCGTCGATTTGGAGTAATATGTAATTTTTGATAACTGATTTATGGTTTCTGAGTAGGTCTCCAGGCTATTGTCGTTTTAGATTTCCCATTGGAAGTTATAGCAGCAGATAAGGTTGAAAGAGAAAGAAATGAAAAGAGGTGTATTGACGAGTGAAAATTGATATATTAGCTGTGAAAATTTGGTTTTACAATGGTAATGTTCATGTCGTTGGGTAAAGTGTGATTTGAAATAAACCAAGGTGCATTTACATTTTTTCTTAGAAATTTGTATTGTGTTGTTTGTATCTCGTGTTAATTGTTTATAGCATAATTCGTTTTTATAAAGTAATTGTTCCACAATAAAGTAAATTTGGAAATGAAGAGGCTTTAAAATATTTTTATACATCCGTAACTTACAAATAGTTATTGTAACATTTCTAAATCCTGTCATACTTTCAAACGGTTCAAAACAAGATAAGAGAATATAGTTGTTTTTTTTATTTTTAAAAATGTTACCCAACTCAAAACTATTTCTTAAGTACTTTTTCATATAAGTAATGAACGTTTTTAGTTTTGATCCAAATTTAAAAATAAATATAAATGATAAAAACAAAAGCGTGGGATGGAGTGATTAAATATATATTTAATACTTATAAATTCATCAATGGATTTAGTATATATAAATGTTCATTTTAATGAATTATATGATTTATTTGTTTAAATAATTTTAATTCTCATGGTACATTTAAATAAAATCGGGTGTTTGCTTAGTTTTATAATAAGGTTGATAAGAGACGGGTTTACTGTTTTTTCCTAAACAGATTGTAGTATTGTGTCAGCAATTACTAAAATCGTGGAACTAGCTTATATATGAAATTGGTTTTTTACTCTCATAACAAATCAACATTAAGTAAACATGCTAGACTACAGCTTGTATCAGTGTTCTGAGAATAGAAGTAGTGATAAATTTAGAAAGGATATACAATGGATTTTATTTTCACGATATAAACTAAGATTAAGAATATGGCTATGCGAATCCGAAGACTAGTTGCCAATACAATCAATCTCTGTATAATGTAAAACAAATTATATAAATATAATAATAATCTGAAATAAATATTTATATTGTAATTTTATTGAGACATCTAATTCAAAACTTAATCACTCACGACTCTCTATCCATACAAAGCATATTGGAATTGAAGAGCTCGGATTTGGTGAGGACACGTGTATTCCCTTTCTTATTTATCTGTTTACCCTACAAAGCATATAAATATAATAAATACTTGCTGGAACTATTTGACTTAGAACAAGAGGACAATAATTCCCGTGCAATATTCCTGAGAGTAGAGCAACGGTGGCGTGTATAAAGGAATTATATTCCCATACAATAAATCAGGTTTCAATATTGTTGAAAGGGGGAGGCCTCTGAGAGAGCTGCTCGCCTTCCATTATTCTTATTTGTCACTTCTCTTTCTCTCCTTGTTATTTAAGCCTTTATTTATTTATTTTGCCTTTATTGAAAATTCTGAGTGCTTTCAGGAAGATAGTGATACGCCCTAGGGGTCTATTCCATGTCTGCGGAAGTTGTTTATTATTATTATCATCAAAGATTTTCTGATTGTATAAGTTAAGAAATATAATGTAAAAGAGGAGATTCGACTTTTGTCCATACATTCGTTCGTTAAAATTCCTTACACATTGCTATATAGAATAGAATGGAATTGAAAAATAATTTTATTCTAGGACGAGGTCCCTTGAGAATAACTAATGCGTTAAATAATAATAGAATTTATATATCTGTCCATGAAGCTATATTATATTCTTATAGCTATATAGAACCATGTAGTATTTACACGAGTACTTAAAAATGAATATAAATTAAAAAGTTCTGGTCAAGAAAAACAAACAAACGGTATATAACCTTATGTTTTGTGTCCTTAGTATTAAGCTTAAATGACGAATTTAGCCCTATGTAAAATTTCAAATTTTTATATTTTATTTTGCCCAAATCTTTTGGTTGCATATTGTTAATCCCATTGGTATTGGGTTCTTTCAAAGGAATTTAAGTTAGAACGCCCCAAATGCCAATCCTTCAACTGCCACAAGCCATAAAGTTACTTAAATAATAAAATAATATTTTTGAACTTAATTTATGAAAATCTATCCAAATTACCCTTAAGCCTTTGTCCCTAGATTTGCACATCATTACACCCCGTTTTTGTTATGTTGGTAGGAAAAGGTATCTATGAATAAAAATAAATTAGTTCAATAATTAGACAATTTGACTTATCTGATGAATAAAATAAGCGAAACATATTTGGTAATGTTAGCATGCAAAGATATAGGCATTACATTTCTAACCATTACAATTTCGTAAATATGCAGTCAAAAGCACCAATTTTCAGAAATATTTTCATGAAAAATTGAAATAGTTAAAAAAATTGGAAAATTTTTTTCCTTTATTTTTTAAATGGCAAGTATTTTCGGATCCTAGAAGTTTTAAAATGGGAGAAAAATTAAGCGAGTTTATTATTTTTTTTACTTTAATACAACCTTAAATATTTTTCTAAGCAAATTATTTGGAATATTCTTTAAAACAATGCTTTTCAATGATTGCTTTTGATTGGTTTTGTCTATTCTTTAGTTTGCAAGACTGAAGGAGGATGACATTATACCAGGAATATCCACAATCGCTCAGTTTTTCTCTCATAAAAGAGTACCCATTTTATTGAGACTAGGTGACTCTATTACATACTTTTACTACCACAGCCAGACCAGGAGGTAAGGCTTTATCACTCAGCTATCTGACTCGCTAAAAATTGTATTAAAAACGAACGAAAAGTAAATATAATTGACAAAACGAAACATTGACAAATTATAATTGACGAAACATTTAATCACAAACTGATCGGCAGACAATTATACATATGTTTACACAGCCCCGGTGAATATGTGGTTATTAATTGAATTAATGGTATTGAGGAAAACGGGCCATAGTCATTCTTTAAGTTTTTGGATTCAAATGGAGTTGTGTAATAAGCAAAAACTCCATTTTAAGCCAAGGTCTTACTTAGTCTCTCATTCACTATGAAAATAACACGATTCCGCTTTCCTAAGTATACATACACATATGTATTTATGATCAAAGTATATAATTTAATAAAGAAATAAATTAAGGAAGTAACTATCTATAAAAATGAAGAGAAATATCCAAAAATTATTTATAAGAGCATGGATCAATAACGCTATGATGTATAAAATAAAATCTCAAGCGGAAGAAAGATTTGAATATTTTGTAATATCGATCTTAATACATATTATATAATATAATATACGCGCCCTTAACCAGCTTCCATTGGCGGCTTAACGCCAGTGACGCGGCTAGGATAGGGCGCAGGAGCCTCCCGGACTCCTGCATTGCCCTCGTTCCTGTGGAAGAAGCATAGTTTGGGGACCACAGGCAAAATGTAAATATTGTAGTTATGGTATGGATGTGAGCAATTAATGTACTTTTATACTTTCTTTTTGTTAAATAATTAATTAAAAATAAAATTAAAATTAAATTTAAATAACAAATAACAAATAAAAAGAAATGATAAACAAAATTTGATAGATCACAAGCTGGGAATCCGACCTTTGAGTCCCCACCTCTTATTTAAGAATATTAGTATTAGTAGCATTGTCACAGTGAGTGGTACCACATCAGATCATATCTACTTACCTATCTACTTACCTTAAATGCAATTTATTTTATTTAAAATCTGTGAGTAGCTACTCTTTCATAAGATATATTAAAATTTATTAATTAATAATAAATAATTTAAAGTATTAAAACTACCAACACAAGTATATGTTGAAACAGTTCGAATTTTTGTGTGTAAAAATATGCATGTATTTTATTATTAGTTTTTTTCTATCTTTTAATCAATTTTCCTTCTCTTTCAATTTCCTTTTTTTGAATGTTTCGATAAATAACTTAACACTTTTACTACCCGCATTTATATATTTATATTTTATTTTATTTATTTTTTACTATTATTATTTATTTTTTATTATTATTTATTATTTCTTTAAATTGTATTCATTTATTTACATTATTTTATTTATATGATTGTGGTATTTTTTCTTTTTATTATATGTTTGTATAGTTATTCATCGCTTATTGCCTACAAGTGCAGATTGTAATACTATTTCAATAAAGTGTACTTAAAAAAATATATATATAAATATACAGATATATGTTTCTGATCATGTTTCGACAAAAAGTGTATGCATGTTATTCCTTTTAGTTCGGGATGGAAAAAAATATTGAACTTTATTTCCAAGTCTACATTCCTTCCTAACTAAGCGTTGTGAACTGCTGCTGAATATAACAACTATCTTGTTAGTAACATAAGTATCTCTAATGGCGACGGAGATCCTTTGCTTAATAGTATTCTTTTACAGTAACTGCTTTAATTGGAATCAGTAAACTGTTTTTCTAGTGAAGTCATTGTGGCATGACACTTGACATGCAAATACACACCCCTAGAGTACATGAACAGCTTCCCACTAAGTGGAGGAACAATGGAGAGGAGCAATAGGTGATGAATAGATGGAACAATATTTGCATATTTCCAATTACACTAGAGGACCATACATCAAGAGTCCCCCTCCTTTCCAACTCTCAACCCGATCAATTAACAATTATTTCATAAATCAAACTTTAATTACTGTTGGGATTCGCTGTAGCGCGCTGCTCTTCCCAACTGTTGCACGGGGACCTATATATTTCTGGACAGTATTTCATGTCAGCGACTTCTGCCGTCCGGCAATCTGAATATATGCCCGATGGCCGCGTGGTTCTGATATTTTACAAACTTTATTAAAAGCGATTTGTTATAAAGTTTTGACCTTTTTTTTGTTTGGTCCTGCTCTACGGTTCGTGTTGGGGGAGGTTGAACAGGGTTTTGTTTAAATAACATTCTCAGAACGAGCTTAGCGATAACCTTGTATCTTGTAAATCAACACCTTATATTTTACTAATCTAACCTTATATTTTTTGAGACTTACCTCCTACTATAATAATGACAATTATTAAATGCAATCTATTTAATATTGTCTGTTTAATAATATGGGCCCAATAAAACACAGGAAGGCTTCAGGTTAAGATCCAACCAGGAAATATGCAGGGAGACGAAAGACGTGGAAATCGAAATCTGAATCAGAAGACTAAAATCGCACAGGTTTTAGGGAGATCAAACAAGAAAGTATTTGAGAAAATCCGTGAATTTAAGAGTGTAATAGGGCATGTAAAACAAATGAGAGGGGGGGCAGAAAAATTACAGACAAAGACTACCTAGATGGAAAACGGTAGTAGGAAAAAAATAAAAGAAATTAATGTTCATGTGGAAAATAAATAAAAACGGAAAGGTTACTGCGTGGTAAGATGAAAGAAAGCAAAGACACGCTGAAATTACTGGTAGAAATTAGAAAAAATACTGGGAGAAAAGAATGATGAAAATGAGGAAAGAAAAGTAGTGATATTCGTATGGTCTTCAAAGAAAAAAAAGCTTAGTGTACCCAAAGGCTATTGTATACCAATTGCTGTTTACAAGGTTCTCTCCATTAGATTTAACCGATTTTCCTCTATTAGTCATGGGAGGAAGCTGCCAGAGTTATATTAAGCAAGAAATAGTCTATCAAACATGAAAATTAAAATCCAACAATGTCCATAAAATCATGGAATAATACAATCATGGTGTCTATGAGAAAATCTAAAATGAAAAAATAACTGAACATTTTGTAATATCTTTGTTAATGTAAATACATTGACATGTATTCCTCATCAGGCACCAATTTGCCAGAAGTTCATGTACACCATTCCTTCGGGATTGAAAAAATATTGAACTTAGTTTCCCAGTTTATGTTTTTCCTCTCTAAATTATTATGAACATTCATTATTATTTTCTTTTTGTAGATATTTAGATGTTTTCTCATTTCATTCCACACGGTTTAGTATTGCTTCAATATTACCTTTAAACGGTGAGTCGAAGCTTCCTGGTTATAATATTTTATAAGCTTAAACCCAGATGTTTGGCTTCCCAGGCTAAAAGAAATATTCTTTTAGTGTTGGGGATAGGAATTGTGAGCGAGGGGATGATAATAATGGGAGGTTTTGGTCTTGATTCCAGACCACAGGAGGATCAGAGCTATCTTAAATAAGGCGTCTCACTAACTAAATTCGAAATAACTCTAACCATCGTATGATGATCAATGATGATCATCGTATGATGATTGGTAGATGAATACCAAAAAGCAGTAGATTTTTTAAATATCTATTGGTAAAAAATATCATTATTGAAAATTAAAAATTAAATGTTAGCGATATGAAATGAAGGAAACAATACTTACGTTAATCATTTATTTTGAAATAATTCAATTAAGTTGTACTTCCATGTTAAAGGACACTTTCCTGATGATGATATAAGTTATAAATTTGCATTTTGTATTTCCTCGTCAATGGGTGTATATCTGATTTTGTCAAATATTAATTATTGTGCTGTTGGTCTTGGTCATGAAAAAAGAAGGGAAGAAAAAAAGATTTCTACAGAAGGATTTCATACATACATA
Organism: Arma custos; assembly: GCA_037127475.1. NCBI lineage: Eukaryota > Metazoa > Arthropoda > Insecta > Hemiptera > Pentatomidae > Arma > Arma custos. The sequence goes on from CM073759.1 coordinate 152,850,594, forward strand.
TTTATAACATATTTCGTAACACTGATAGTTGAATTATTTATCAAATTTGATTTTCTCGTCATCACTAAAGTATCATTCCTCATTTTTAGTTATTTTACTCCCATTTATAAAAATAAATTTATAATAGTTTAAAGTTTAAAAATCTGTAAAACTAATTCAGTCCATTATAAAATTATTTCTAACAATTTACAATGCCCTGTAATCAGATACCGTCAATAATAAATCATTCGCATGAGAAAAAATCTAAATTTACGAAATGTATTGAATATTATGAAAATAAATCATTTTATTTTTTTATCAATTTACAGTTTGTTATTTTTAATATAAAAAATAAAGTTAGTGAGGAGCCGTCTTCAGATGTGCTGTCGGTAGGTGCTGGTCTCTGACGGCGCTCCGAAGAAGCTTCAATAAGGGGAAAGAACTGTTTCCTTCTTTATATTATTAAACAATTTTTTAATTTTTGTTGCAGATTTACTTTGTTATTAAATAATGAGTTTAGTTTGTTATTAAACATAGTAAGTGATACTAACTTTCTTAGGTATTAACATTCTTTTATATTAATTGCATTCGGAGAAAAGATTACCAATCCAATCCAAAAATAATTTATAATATTAAAATTAAAACTGTTCTAAAGTTGGTAATACATATTCATGTTTCTTTAGAACTGAAATGACAACTCACATAAGTAACCTACTTCTGTTTTATCAGTCTACAATTCCGGGTTTATAAAATATTGTAACTGCAAATAAAAATTTGAAATACAATATTTTATTTTCAGTTGCTAACATAGAATCATATATTAGTTAAAATCTCTTTTGGTGACGTTTCGAAATTATATTGTTCTCATAATCATGTCCTAACAGTGAAAAACAGGTTTTTAGTGGTTTATATTGAATCTACTTGTCTAAATATATAATTGAGACATGTCCGATGTTAATAAATTCTGAATTTCTAGAACGAATGTAAAACTTATATTTTATTAATATAGATACAAATTAAATATGTAATTCTTATTTCCATGTCTTGTTTTTTAAAATGAACGTATTACGTAATTAAAATTACTTATAACTCCCATTAATTTAAATTAAATCACGACTGATTTTTTCTTTTTTAGACCCTTTATTCCAACTCTACCACTTTTTCAATTCTCAACAGTTTTTTATTAGTAACTATTTTGCTAAAAATTATAAATAAATTAATTCTTATATATACAGTCCTTTAGAAATCAGCTTCGGGATTAGTTGAAAAAAAAAAATACAATGACTTATAAGTGTAGAATTATTTGATTATTGGAATTATTGGACGGTAAAACTGTCCGGTTACCCACACTCAATGTTGCCAGGCTCCTACAAGTAATAGAACTATATTTTCGTAATTTTTTTCGAGACTATTATTTTCAATCATAATCAGTCTCTATAACAGAATCCATTTATGTTAAACAAATTTACATACAACTAAATACAAACAACTAAATATTAAAACTTTTATTCTATTCTATAACCAATGAATTTCAATTGTTTATATACGAGTATATAGGGAATGAATAGTACATTATTAGCTCATCAGATTATTGTTCTCTAATAATAAGGATACCAAGGCCATCTTCTTTTCAAGCACCTCTCTAGATTATCAGGAATTGTTAGTAGATCAAGGTCACAGGATAATAGAAGGTATCTGTCTATTGCAACGTCGTTTGTAAAAGGAGTATGAAGGTCGATATGGATAAACAGCTCCATCAAGTCTAAGGAAAGGAATCTAATATTATAAGGTTGCTTTTAATACTATTGAAAAAATATAATATAAATAAGGAAGAAAGTGGTTCGGACTTTCTTAAACAGTGATAAACTATTTATTAGACATTGGTGTTACTAACCACATTGCACACAGGGTTGGATTGGCTTGGTTCAAAAATATTTAAAAATGAAATAATAGGAAAAGAAGAGAATATAATATAAATAAAATAAATAAATTAATATATAAAATGTATCTATTGGAGAAAATCATATAAAAAAGTAAAAATTATTAGATAATTTAAAATAAATATGCTATTAAAATATTTTAAAACAAAACCCGAGACATCATTATTATAATATAGTTAGACAGACACTTGCTAATTTATTCTATTAAAACATGGGGTTAATTTTTTTAAAGAGAAAATAGTAAAATAGTTAAATTTTAGCAAATTCTAAATTAAGTACGTACTGTAAATTTATCTTATTTAATTAAAAAACAAGTTAAAAATTTAGTTAATTTTTAAATGATTGATTTATATATTCTGAAATTTCCATCTGAAGAAAAAATAGTCGGGTAAGGGTTTATTCAAATAAATATTAAATAGAATATAAACTTTATCGATTAAGTGTTTATTAATTTTTAGTTGCTATTCTATATGTAATTTTTTTTTCTTTAATTAAACATGAAGAAATTATTTACTTAATAATTTTCTTATGATTAAATATAATAATTTCTAAATAGAAACTGTGAAATAAATTACTTATTTAAAATAAGTTAGACAGAAAGATAAATAATTCATTAATTATCAAAAAAACAAGACATTAACGAATTAAATTATTCTAAGTATATGTTAAGTCATTTATGGCAACAGTAACTAAAAATATAATCGTGAATAATTTCTGAATAGTTGGTCCTTTGAAATTTTTAGAAACAAAAATATTATTTTTTAATTAGTAGTTTTATATTGGTCTCTATTAATGTATTATATTATCAATAATGATTATATAATATTAGTAATGATTGTTTGTGATTAAAAACTTGTCAATCTCATATCGATTAAATTTTTCCCTCCTATGCTTTGAACGGAATTTTTGTAAACGTTGTGATTGCTTAATATGATTTTGATTAAAGAGTATGACGAAATGACTACATATAATATTGATTATATTTATCATCTTGGCTAAAAGCACCAAGAAACGTAAAAGTGCTAGAATATAGAATTTAATTCATTAAAATTCTTTCACATTAACATTGAAAGAGTTAAGGATTTTTTTTTCTATCCATACTGAATAAAATAATATGCAAATTCTTGAAATATGAGTGCTATATTAATAATATGATTTTGGTAAACATGAGCTCTAGTCATAGCCTATTTCTCCAATTATATTTAATACTACATTTTTATTATTATTGAATATTAATAAATTAGTAACAATAAAACAATTCGGCAATTCATTGAAATTTAAATGCTTCATTAAAAATAACATTCCATTTTCTAAATAATTAAAAACAAAATCAGTAATATTCATTGAATGATATTGACAATTGATATTGAATTGCAAATTGGTGGTGATTGCTATCTGCAATGCAATATTGTTGTTACCAGGTGTCAGAATCTTCTAAATATAATCTTAAGCAGCCCATAAACTGTTTTACACCCCGTCTATATATATACAACCCTATTTAAATCCAATTATCTACGGATTTAAATCCAATAGATTATATTTATAAAAAAAATGTAAAATTAAATTAATTTTAACATTAACAATTAAAGATATTTTGAACTTATAATTAAGGCAAGTTATATCTTTCTTTTTTTTTAATGATGTGAATAGCTTTTTCCTACATTTCCTTTTTAGTTTAATTTCCCCCTGCATTATAAGCTGCAATAAGTCCATAATTAACTTGCATTATGTGTCCTATTGCAGTTTGCATTTTATATAGTTATCACCACTTCTTTTTTCTTCATCGTCATCGTCTTCATAACAGTCTCTTTTGTTACTCTATTCAACTTATTTTGAGAATTCTTCTGTACAACCACATCTCAAACTCATGTAGTCTTTTTATATTTGTTTCCTTTCTATCCCGTAGACGTTGTTCTATCTGATGTTGACGTTTAGGTTAATAAGACTTCAGCCTGAAAAAAGGATGTCTAAGAGAAATACTAATAGAAATAATCCAACAATGATAGAAAATAGGTTAATTTTCTCTGTGGAGAAAACATTCTCACAATGCCCAACGATAATGACGTTTAATCTGGACCCTGCCAGTCACTTAAATTTACCAGTAGCCGGCTCGGAGAAGAGTCCAGCTCTTAAATCCTCATTATGATTGAAGGAGCAAGCGAAAATAGTTTGTTTGCGGCTAAGGAGGGCCGGTAAGGAGAGTCATTTAGATGGATAGAGTCATCGGAGCTAGTTGACCGCCTTAATGCCAGTCATCGACGGCTGTAATGATCGCCCTAGCACGGCCTCAGGTCGTGGGAACTCCTTCGAGGCTAATTACTGCTCCGGTTAGGCAGCTACTGCCACTGACCACGGCCAGTCGTCTTGTCCGATCAGCTGTTCTCTCCTCGTCCGATTATTAACCATGTCCGAGGTTGGTATTTAACCAATGATTGTCTCTGCGTTGTAAGTTGCTGATGCAATCATAGCTTAAATACCAAGTCGTTAATTTGCGTTTTTAAAAATCAGTCATTTGTCGAAAATCATAATAATCATAATAATTATTTCATTAGTGTACAAATGCTAAGGTAGCTTTCAGTGTAATTAGCTTTGTACTAGACTCACTGACTCAAATCATTTGTTTGCTTTTTTTTTGCTATAACGACATTTTTCATCTTCTGAAACATATTTGTATAAAATATAACTGAAGAGTTCACGATCCAAAGCGAATATGCTTCCGAAACCCGAAAATTCCAGTTCCAGAAGTGGATTAAAACCATGAGAAACAATTAATTCCGACTTTTAAGCGTTGTTTCAGACAATATTGCATGACCAACGAAGAATGAGAAGCAGTTCGAACGGTTCTACCAAACCTGTCATTTTTACTTCTTAGTAAAATTCCTCTACCACCTAATTTTGATTGTATGATTATATACCATATATGCAAATAATTACATAATATTGACATAGTAATACATAAATTAGGTAATATTAGTTATATTTTACAATTTTCATATATTTTTTTAATGTTGAACTGTACATGAATCATGTTTTAAAAAACAATTATGTAAAAAAAGTTTTATTTATTGAAGTTTTAATAAATACGAAATAGATCCAGTGATAGCATAACTAATTACTTAATTAAAACGTGCCCTCGTATATTCAAGACTCTTTAGTCAGATTATTTTTTTAAAAAGTTTAAACGGACCTGAAACTCATAACGAAGAAACAGTTAATTCCGACTTTTAATGAAAATGTATCATACATTTTAAAAATATGAATCAATTTATACCCCAAGAATATCATAGAGGAGCTACAGATTGATATCGGATAAAGAAATATAAGAAAGAACAGGGGACTTGGAAACAATTATGAGGAAAAGACGAATAAGTTTCTTGGTTTTACTATCCAGAGTGTTTGTGGTGATCAGATAAAGGAATAACCTAAACGACTTGGAATTACTGAGGAAGACTGCCTAGACTAATGAAGAATTAGAAGCCAACTCAAAAAATCAGGTTTTTTTTATGGATAGATCGAGGTATGTGCATAGGGGATGGATGAAGGAGAGGAATATGATATCTTCATACCTTATATATAACCTTTGTTAACAGGTCCTCAGAATGATTCTAATTAACTTAGTTTCGTAATTCCTTCACAGTTTATGAACACCTCATTATCTGTGGAAGTTCGTATGTGCTAAATCTATCACTAAAACAAAAAGAGTTGGACGAAACCGAATTTGCATTTTTGAGACAAAAAGCTGCTATGCTATACTATTATTATATAAAAATCATCCTACCAAAAATTCAGGTTTTTTGTGGATAGAACGAGGTATGTGCATAGGGGATGGATGAAGGAGAGGAATATGATATCTAAGTGGTCTTTTGTTAACAGGTCCTCAGAATGATTCCAATTAACTTAGTTTCGCAATTCCCTCACAGTTTATGAACACCTCATTGTCTGTGGAAGTTCGTATGTGCTAAATCTATCACTAAAACGAAAAGAGTTGGACGAAACCAAATTTTCAAATTTGAGATAAAAACCTGCTATGCTATACTATTATTACATAAAAATCATCCTACCAGAATTGCCAATTTATAAAATTGGTAGGCATGATAGAACAATTGATGTAAACTTAAAGTCTGCTAGGATTTGTCCTAATTAAAAAAAATGTCTCTGAATTTAAATGTCGAATTTCCATCATAATAAACGAAGGGAATGGATAATTGATCAAAGATAAAAAATAAATAATAATTATTTTTTCCTAATTTAGAACAAATTTTCGATTTTAACAGAAGCTAAAGCTTTCTAGAAAAAATGTTATCATGTAAATAGTATCTAACATGTAAATAGTAAGGTGATGGAGAGTAAGAAAAAAACGTTGAAGATAATTTATATTTTTATATTATTATGTTTCATAATGCTTAGTCTAAGGAAATATCACAGAGATTTGTGGAAGAAGGCTTTTTTTGTTATTAGTAACTTAGGAATAATGGCCGGTGGCAAGGACGCCTTCATTACCCTAAGTGTCAGATAAACTTTAAGTCAGATTTTTTAACGATCAGTGATTTGTGAACCATTACTATGATAATCTTAACCCTATCCCATAATGCTTTATCTGCTTAATAAGCCTCTCATATCTTAGACGAGAAAAACCAAAACCACCCCTCAACTTGAACCAGCAGTAAAGACCTGACAGGGGATCGAAGGTGGTTAACACCCCATTTGCAGGAAGCCGTAAAACAATCCCAGGGAAAGAGGGCCGAACCTCGGCAAATGAGAAGAAGGGTTGTGAAGTGGTGGTAATCTGTGGCAGTATCTTCCGGCCGATTTGGAAGAAGCCAGCTCATTGGTCGAGGCGCACTTGGTGGGGGGCGGCCCTTATCAGCCGGTGTGTGCTAACTCCTCGCACTTTTATTCCAAACAATCACCGCCTCCGTCGTTCCGGCTTCGGCGGAGAAGTCAATTACCTTGAACCTCCTTTGATAGGGTTAGCCTATCAAGGGAACCTCTGCCCTTGATGGTTTGTGTTTCTTGTATTTAGCTATTTATCCAGAAGGTATTATTTTTTTTATGGTGGAAGCTTGGGAATGGATAAAATATCTGTGGATATCTAAATTGTTGTAATATTTTAAAAGGTTAATGGCCTAAGATATTATGCTTCGAATTTATGGATTTATAAACCAGGAAGTAACGATAATGGGGAAGGGTTTCTTGTAGTCAGCATTGTAAACTTCCTCGGCAATCTCTCCTGTTTTAGTATGTTTATAATTTCTCTGAAAAATTAAAGTGTGGAATATAAAAAGAAAATATAGAGAAGATAAGAACAGACTAGTAAATAGTCATTTGTCCATAGTCGATAGACTGCCTTCTTGGTAGAATACATTGCATAAGCCATGCAAATTCAATTCTATTCAATTATAAAGACATTTTTAGTATTTTACCTGAAGCATTTGCATTTATCTATATGAACTCATGCATGCATTTGTAAGAATCTACATATTGATATAACATAACAACCTTGTGAGATAAAAATTAGTCGATCGTATATCTATTTGCAAAGAGTAAAGTGCCACTAAACATCATAGGATATGTTAAAAAAATTCACATTTATATTTACCTTCTATACTGCCAATGATGATTTTTTTCTATTGAAAAGTTACTGCTCCATCCATAATCACCCCAGTTGTCAGTAACAATGCCTCTCAATAAAGTTATCCTAAACCATATGATTACTAATCAATCAGGTGAATAAAATTATGAAAATTAATTGATATTTAGCTTAATGAATTGCAGAAAATATTTAAACAAAGTAGTAATAAATGAAGGCTAGGTGCCAAACTGAAGAAACGGCAATTTAATAATTTCTTTAAAACGAATTTTAAAATAAAAGATTTAAACTAATCCTGTAATGCTTTTATACCAAATCCATATTATTAATGCTCTACTTTATATACGTTGGATATTGAACAGTAAAATGTTATTATGAATTATTAATCCAAAACTACCTAGCTCCGCCTGACCTTGAAAAATAATCATTGCACCCTTTGGTACCCTGTGGGTTGTCACCTCGTAGTTATAATCATCATTATTATGTCCTACTATATTCTACTATGTCCTAGGTATATCGTATTTCATCCTATATCGTCTTAGATTTTTGTATACAGCATATTTTCATACATATGACATTTCAATAATTTTGTGAAAATGCACTTTAAAGTTAAAACGTATTAGTTTATGTCAAATTAATATTTTGGCTCTGCAGTAAATCTCTGTTGAGAAATACTGCTCATGAAAAGATTGCATATGCATTCTCTTTATCTATGAAAATAAATAGCTTGCATACTTCACTTCGCACACGCCGGTTTATCCTTATAAGCACCAAGAAACCTTACATTTGTCAAACATTTGATTAATTTTACACAAAAAATGAAAGACTTATTTGTAAGAAATGTTATAAAATATAATTTTGAATTATAAGCAATCCTTTGCGATAGGAAGGTAAATGTGAATGCTGTCTTCGAAGTGTTACATGAGAATGTAATTAATGATTAATTTTTTTTTATTAATTTAAATCTATTAAGATTTTTAACCAACGCACCATGTAATAGATGAAATCTTGTTCTAGATCCAATGAAATGAGATGTTTGGATATTTGCAAGTATACAAAAAAGGACGTAGCTGGAGTTTACAGAAAAACGCCATATCAGAAAAACATTGACTGGATTCTCTCTTTTCCTCATTTTGTTGTAAAACCGTTAAAAAATTGAATAGTTAAAAGTTAGCACACATCGTTGTTTATCACTATTTACTTGGTATAGTTAAAAAATAGTAATACTTCAAAGACGAAGCTAAAGTATCACCATCTATAAGCTAGGCTCATAAGAATTTTTGAGTCTTGTTGACATCATTAAAAAAAATACAAGAACAGTGCACTAACTTTAACATTTAACATTGAAAAGAAGTAAAGTATATTTTTATGTAAATTATTATATACGGCTATCCAATGTTAATATATATCTTGTATATTATTTGTATTATTATAAAATCTTTGTTTGCCCAATTTGAATTTTCGTATTTAATGTATTTTTCTTATAAGATTACTTTGAACTTCAGAGTACCTTATTATTGTTATTATTTTAAGTATTCGTTCTATAGAATTTAATTTAACGATAAGAGTTGCCACCAAACACATCATAAAAAATACGATATATTTTTTTCTTTTTTTGGAATAATCCTCTATGGATTACGTTTCTTCAACTCCCTGCTTCTGTTTTCTACCTCTCTTTTGTGCAAGCGACCCTCTTCATCTTTTTAGGTCCTGAAAAGAGGAACATTGTACTATTCTTCTTTCAGAAGTGATCCCTCTGTAATATCTGCTTGAGTTATCATAAAAAGTAAGCTCCGTTTTCGAATACCGCAAAGTATAAAATACGTCCTTTTACAATTTTTACTTTATTTTGTTTAAGTGTAAGCTGTTTTATTACATGGTTCGAGTGCTAATGACTTAGATGTTTTATGACTCAAAAAATTATAACAACGATCCAACCATTTTCGGTGATCTCGCAGTACTGAACGAAAAGGAAGCTTCATGACAAGAGATATTACAGCAATCTGATAAAGCCCTTCAACTTTCTACTGATAATGCAATAAAATTATTACGAAGTGAATATTTTACAATTAATGGTGAATGCCTTTAAGAAAATTGTTTAATTGATTTTTATAAATTAAGATTTACTGGGCTACGGATCATCGGGAATCTTTTTTTCCTTTTATTCATGTTTTTTTTTCTCATTATATTTCCATCCACACCTGTCAAATACAAGTAATTGACAATCAGCAGATTGGCTGACTGAAGAAAAACATACAAAATGACATGGAAGGCATGACGAAGAACAGTACCCAGCGGTACCTCTCCATTGGCTTGCTTTAATTTCCTACTGTAATATATCCCTCATCCACGTCCTTTTTAGTCTCCCCCTAGTGTTCTCAGGCATGAGAGTAGTGGCCATTTGTTGTATCAATGCGTTTGGGTGTCCGTATAGTTTTTCTTGAAAGCGTTTGTAGTACGTTCGTATGTGTTCGTCAACCGTTTGTATTTTTAAGTCAGTATGCAGAGTTTTGTTATTGACGTACCATGGTGCATTAGTGATAAGTCTAACTACTTTTGACTGAAAAGTTTGCAGTCGTTTTCTGTGAGCCTGTTTAGTGATGCCGTAGATTTGTTGAGTTGCATATGTCCAAACTGGTTTTAATAAGTAAGTCTACGTATTTAATTTCTGTCTTAAATCTAATTTGGAGTTTTTCCTAAATAGCGAGTACATTAATTTAAATGTTTTATTCATGCTTTTATACATTAATTATTGATTTATTATTTTTACGGAATGGAATAACCTCTTAAAGTTTGAACAAGTACCTATTTAATCTATGTCTTCAGGCTGACAAAAAAGTACTGATGTTTATGAGTTCGTAATGGAAGATTCTAGAAAGAAATCCTAGACGATTGCTACGGTGACAACTGTCCAATGGCGCAGCGATTGCTACCGGAAACGGTCGACCTTACCTTCTGCCTAATGAAAGGGAGCTGATTATATGAGACGGAGCACCTGATTGGCTGATTGTGGGAACGAGGAGCAATGCCGAAGGGGATCTTATTTAACGGAATCTGGTTAATTATACTCGGTTGCGTGGGAACTGGACGGCGCATCATCGGCGGGGACATGTGGCAGGCGAACGGGGTCCGGTAGGGTGGACCCAGGGGCCGCGATTAAAATCTTAACTCGCCGCGGTCAGCTGATGGTCATTACGAGCCTACTAATCACTGCTGGTCTTCTTAGGTCTTTCGTGAGTCCCTTGTCCTAGGCCACAATTACATCATTCCCTTCGCATTCCGGACTGTCCATTACGCTTTTTAGATTGGACCCTAGATTATTAACGTTAACTGTGGTTCTGAGAAGTATTGTAACGATCATATATGTTCCTATTATGGTAAGTCGTTGGTGCAGATTAAATTAAAAACAGAGTAGAGGTAATAATAAGGCAGCAAGATGCTAGCTTGAAGAAGCCTAATAAGTTCACCTATTGAGTATCCTAAGCCATTGATCCCCTCTATCATTAATTTTAGTGATAATACATATTTATTCGTTACGAAGAGAATATGGAGTATCCCAATATTTCGCAATGCCTTAAACAGATCACTGAATGTTAATGCCATAAACGAAGAATGGACATTAAAAACAATTTATTTATTTATTTCAGCAACAATAATTCGAATGAACGTCCAGAAATTTTCAGAAACGCCACCTCGGCTTTGGAAGAAACGATAAGGTACTCTTAATTACATTGATAAAAGAGATATCTCTTGGTAAGGACTACAGATTTGTCTAGAAATGAGTAGAGCACCCGTGAAGCAGTGTGAGTGGCTTCGACTACGATTGGGTAACAGTGTCTGAATACAAATACCTACGAATGCTACGAAAATCTTTCGGTAAAATAATATCATCTAAAAAAGTTACAAAATCCTGAAATAAAAAAAACTAAAACATTTATTCGTTATATGAGCGGTGCCTCTACCACTGGTGCTCACTGTGTTGCTTTGTCGAAAGTATCGAGTTCAAATCTGGCGATGGATCCTGTGGAATCTGGAGGTCCACCTGGTTATCCTCTATAAAGTGTGTACCCTAAAGTGGGGGAAAATGGATTGAGCGTGATCTAGGACTGACCACCTCCTTGCACAACTGTTGTCCTAGTAACTGTACAGTCTCTACTTACTGAATCCAAGACATTTCATGCTTTTTAATGTAACAGTTTTTTTTTCTAGTAATAATAGGTTTTTTGTTCATAATAATAGGAATTAATAAAAATTTAAGCATAAATCTATTAAGATTTTTTTTACAATTTTTGTTTTATGATCGAGTAAATTTATTCAAATAACCTAACTTTTTTTGGTATTGATGTAAAATCTAGCTAAGCATCTCCCTGTTGATCATTAAATGGACTGATCATTAAATATAGAAATATATTGAATATAATTCTTTTAAAATCTAGGATTTAACAGGCTTAGGCCAATGGTCGTGGCATATTTAATTGTAGGCATAGTTGATATACAAATTAATACTTTAATTGTAACTCTAAAGTGCTAGTGGAGTTAAAGGAAGAATGCTAAAAAATAGACCTACCGAGATAATCTTTTTTAGTAATCGTACTATTATTATTTATTAAATATTGATTAATCCTCTAACAAATAATAAGTATTAATTAAATAATAATTGATGCGTTACTTGCTGATTTTAATTGGGTTGAGAATCGATTATTGGATGACTAATCTGTGGTTAGATTAGATAATTGGCCTAATAGGAAGTCATTGGATGATGACGTCAGATATTCTTATGTACTTTTATGATGACTATCACCCGCGCTTATTAATAGGAAGTTACAATGCCTATTTTCAATTTTGTTAAAAAGCAGGCAATCACTTGAAGACTTTGTACGGGCTGGCCGATAACCGTTTTTAGGCGGTGGAAAAATGTAAATCAGTTTGTTTGAAATTATCAAAACAGTCTGTACTCATCTTGATTGGATGGGAATAAATCACAGTAGTGTAATTTGAACATTAATTGTCAAGTATTACTGAAGCTGAAGTGTTGGTTATGATTATGAACCATAAGTGGCATGAGAGGACGCAGATATCTCCGGCTAAATGTTCAATAATTCCTAATTAATAAGAGAAAATTATTGCATTGAGGATCAAAGGGAGGACAGTTATTAACAATGGCGTGGAGGATGTTATGACATTCCTCGATCTGATTGCCGGTCGCATTACTGACGCTCTCCCTTTGTCAATGCCTGTTTGATTACTGCCTCGCGGCTCCTTTTGCATGGTCAGCGAGGAATCTCTGGCATTCCTTTGGATCTAATTTATAATAAAAGGTTTCGAATCGCTATTTTTGAAGGGAATTTCATTGGTAGGCAGAAAACTGAAGAATAAATAATGATATATCATTGAAGATATTTTTTAAATTTCCTTCTTCTGTAGAAAAAATTATCAGACGCAGTCAGTGGTAAGAACGTTGAGGGATTGCACTTAAAAAAGAAATACACGGGTATGTGGACCAATGCAACAATAATCGATCAAGACAAAGTAAGAGGATTTAAAATAATTATTAAATATTTCAAAATAAAAGGATTTAACTATATACTAATACGTGATGTAATCTTATTTCAGGCATGTATTACTTGCAGGACCACCGAAACACTACGTCACTTTACTAAGTAAAATATTGCATCGGTCCATCTTTCTAAAGACGTAAATGCCAGCTCAAGGACATTGCCAAATGAGTCTAGATCCAGGGATTATGACTGTTCGGAGTGACCAGACGCATGGGTCGCACGTGGACCCATATTTCCTTCCCGTAATTCTACTGCCTCTGGGCCAAACTTCAAGCAACTATTTCATATACGGAAATAAGCGAGACACGATATAAGTGCCCGAGGTACGTAACACTCAGTCTTTGAGATTTACTTCCAGTAGGCAGATAAGACTTATATACCTTGAGTGGAGACTTCGAGCTTCGTACTTTTTTTTTTTAGATCTATCGATTTTGATCGGTTATACTGATATAAGTACCGCCAGTACCTTTTTAGGTCTACACATATTATTCTAACATTATTATATATTTAAATCTAAATTATAAATAATTCTACGAGTATCACACATTTGTGCGTTCCTCCTTTCATCGTACATTCCAACAAAAGTTTCCTCCAATTAAATCTAGGACGGAAGATATCTTCATCATTACTATTTTGAGGAAATAAAAGTGAAAGAATTTAGGTTCGATTGATTTCACTATAGAACGGAGATTATTGAAGTGGATGTCTTCAAGTGTTGATATTTAATCAACAAAACAACTAAACATTGTCAACTTAAAAATTTGAGACCGAATTCTTCTTATTGTTATATAATGTACTGGCTCAGCAGGCCTGGTGACACTGATGAAGCGGGCTTAGATCGCACAACATGATGAGATTTATCGCAGTCACCTCACAGGAGGACACCTCAGATATTAGATCAAACCCGGGCTACGAGGTTAGTCCCCGACACCCCAGTCTTCTTGCAATCTCTCTCTAAATTATGTTCGCCCCTATATTGCCTGCGAGCTGGCACAATATGCTTTTATCTTTCATCTCTTGTCGGTTCTTTAGAGGTAGGTGAAAAGCTTTTTATAGGAATCAAAAGGATGGTAACTCTGTTGATAATACGATTTAACTAAAATGACGTTTAAACACTGTTGGCAACAGATACTTAATAATCATTAAAGATATTTGGTATTTTCCTCTTATAGTGGCGTCGTCACTGATAAGGGTGGAAGGTATAGCAATCTAGTAGCCTTTTGACGTTTATTAGTTTTTCTGTTTACCGTATTTTTGTTTTTCATTTAAAGAATACAATAAGAATGTGAGATCTCCCGAAAACAGATTTCGAGGTGGTATAATTCCTAAAAAGAAAAAGAGAAAAGGATATTGCCTCGGAAGAAATGTTGTATAATGTCATGATAATCTTTCAACATATTGCTGATACACATTTTTTAATGCATTCTCTGTAGAAAAAAAGGAAAAAAAACAGCATTCACTCTCGAGAAAACTCGACTGAAAAGCACGGACACCCCCTGCCATAAAATTAGATTTTATCGCCCTCGAGGACTTGAAGGCAAGGGGCGGCCAGTTTTACGCATCCTGGCTCAGGACTGTCCTTTCGGCTAAGTGAATCATCCCAGAGTAAACAGGTCGTAAAGCCTGCATATATTCTATATGGGAGTGTCACGCCTGATTTTATATTTCACGAGGCCCAGCGCCACACTCTTCAATGCTTTTCAATAGATTCAGGCTGCATTTTCCGCTCCACAGACTTCCGAGAGGCTATAATGTTTGAGGTCTCTATAGAGAAATATGAATTTGTTTATACCGAGAACTATAGACAGCGCTGCTTTTGAATGGTGTAACAATGAATAAATGGGGTCGGATGATGATATTCGCCGACTGAGAATATGCTTGATAAGAGATCGTCTCCTTCATTAATATATATGGCACTACTACAATCCATCAAGGGCCTATTTTATTTCCAAATTGATCATTTGGCCCAGATCACGCTTAATCAATAGGTTTTCCTCCAATCGAAGGTATCGACATTGTAGAAACAGGGTGAGCTCCCTGCCTTGGCTCGACTCTCCCATGACTCCTACAGAATCAATCCACGGCTATTAGTATAATAAAACCCGTACTAAGAACTAAGCTGCCTCTTTAACAGCGTATAGTTAACATTAGATATTTAGGGTTTAATAATAAAGTTAACTTCGATTTTTTACATTTACAAATATATTTTTGATATTATCGGTGGAAGACCGTGGTGGCGTTTCTGTATATATTGAAGTTACACTTCATTTTACAACCTTTCAGATATCAAATATAAGTTAATGATCAAATACCTCACTAATTTTTAAATGAATGTAAATTGGACTATAAATCTTTTGATTTTTATATTTTGGGAAAAAAAACATCATCCAGTCATCTTGTCTTCTTAAATTGTTTAATTCTTTAAAACGTTTCGACAACTGTATGTCATTATCAATCATTTAAAACAATTTGTCATCATCGTTACAATTGTCTATACATCTCATAAATGCATATTTATTAAATATTTTCTTAGGGATTATCCATCCTCCATGGTCAAATTATTATTATTTACTAATATATGCTAATATATACTAACTAAGAATGCAGAATAATCTGATTAAGAGCTGAAGATCAGTAGGCTTCCTAATTATTGCCCTATTCAAATTCGTAAAATCACCCTTAACGCAATACTCTCACCTACGTTTCGGACGTTTGACGTTTCAGTCCGGTCAGCTCTTATTAACTTTTTAATAATTAGTTCGTTACTAATCCTAAGAGCTATACTAGGCGAACCTTCGTGATATTATCACATCAATGCTATTAAACGGGTGCAAACTCAGCTTAGTATACTCGCCAGTGGACTCTTCCTTTTGCTGACCGAATATTCTAGATAATACCTTATCTTCGAATTTCTTAAGATATTCTTCATCCTTTAACGTTATTTATATAAATATATTTGTATATTTGATATATAATTATATTATATAATGTTTATATTGTAACCTTAAACTCATAACTATACACGAAAGCAAATGTTCCTCAAAATTTCATCAACGCCAAAATGATATGTTAAAGGTCCTTGTGAACACATAAATCCTTCACTGATCATTTAGAGGAGTATATACGCCAATAACAATGAGCAGATCGATTAGCAAGTATATATCAATCATAATAGCAGAAGGAAAACACTGCACAACATTCACTCAGTACCAACATCAACTGATTCTGATCTTAGGCAGAAACACAATAGCTAGTATAATTTCCGCATGAGATAAAAATAAATATAGAAAATAAGTAAATATTGGAAATGAATGAGGTAGTGGCAAATCTATTTCAAACTACCTCTTGCTCCACCCAGTTGTGTTTCTAACGTTCACCGCACTCTTGTCACAATATTACACTTAAGATGTGTAGTAGGATATCGATTTAATCATGAAAGAAGTATGCTACTGGGGATATTGAGACTAAATTCACAACCAATAAGCGTGCATTGAACCTCCTCTGTTTTGAATATCATGGCCACCTGGGCGTCCCCAAAGCGTCACCGACTCAAATGGGATTTGTCTGAACCGCGGCTCTATGAAGGATCGAGGACATGTAAAATTGCGAGGAGGGCCGGGGTATCGAATTGTCTGGGTAATATTGTTATTCAGGAGGAGCTAACGACACGTCAGCCAACATGGATGGATGTTCTCCCGATCGAATCCATCATCCCGGCCCGAGCGAAATTGCTTCCTCCCTTTCATGGTTTTAGATGAAGTTGTAAACCATTAGCCGGGGATACATCTGTTCGGGTTCTTGCTCCCGCAGTGGGTCTTGGATTTATAAAACATTATCCTCCGAGGAGGGTGCTAATGAAACATCGGCTTTTAGGAAACGGCAACAATGGCAGTTTAATAAACGTCACTTAGGCCGCTACCGATGCAAGTGGATTTCGTTGAATTATTCAGTTTAGAAAAAACAGCAAGTTCATATACCATAGATTCATAAATATATTTAAAAACTGTGTAACTCAAGAAGACATACAATTTTAGAAAGGAGTTGGTCTTCTTTAGATAAATATGTAACGTCAATTGAAGCACACATTTTCAAACCCAACCCAGGTAGTGTGTTGCTTTTGAATTTATTGGTTTTACTTAGAATATGTGCATAATTTTAATGACCACAACTCCCGGTCATTTATAAGTATGATTTATAACTTATTTTATAGACGTTTAGGACTAACTTTTAGGAGACATGAAACAAAAGATATAACAACAAGTCAGAACGAATGATAGTAATAGAACTATTAATATTTAATAATGACTTGAATGAGGAAAGGATGAAATATGAAGAATAAAAGTTATTTTATTTAAACAGTTTTTTCTTTATATTTCATTACGCTATCGTTCCATAAATTTCTGTTTATTAAATATTTTTGATATTGGACTATTTATGTTATTTTTTATAAGTTTTACGTATTCATTAGTATAAATTCATTATAAGCAATCCCGAACGATTTCTTCATATGAAGCTTGTTAGTATTGATTTCTTTATTTCCTGAACCAGTTCAAGTTATTCTATTTTTGTATGTATCTACATATAAATTGATTCATTTTCATTAAACAGGTTGCGTGACTCATTCATATATTGTACTTTTATTATATAAAATTGTAATTATAAATGTCTATTATTTATTACATTATATTTTTTTGTTTAATGGTTGTTTTCGATTTTTGTATGTAATATATTGTTTTAGGGAGCAGCATTGCTCAGTTTGTAGAGCGCTAAAGAACGTGGGTTCAAATCTAGCTGTAGCAGATATATTGTTTAATGTGTAATCAGCCACAAGGTCACAAGATGGCACCTTTGGGATATGTAGACGTTCCGGGGGCACAACCGTTCTCCATGAAACAGTTCAGTCTCTATTACGTACTGAGGCCAATTATTACGTTCTATTACATTCATGGGTTGTAGGGGTATATTTGTTTATTGTTTCATTAAAACAAATTTTATGAATCTACTGATTTATTCATGTTTGTTGTTACTTATATTTCTGAATACTGTATTATCTGATATTTACCTATCTACACTTATTTTTTTTAGTAACAATTTTCCTGTTATTTTATATTGTTATATATAAAATATATAAAAATATTATAAGATATTTCTTTATAATTTAAGACCGTGGAAAAATTCCAACGAAAAGCCCTTAAGTCTCCAAAACCAAAACAGAAATCGAAAATACCTGTCCTGGACAGATATTTTCGATTTCTGTTTTAGTTTTGGAGACTTAAGGGCTTTTCGTTGGAATTTTTCCACGGTCTTAACATTTATGTAAGGTCTCTTTTTACCTTTCCCTTTTCATTATTATTTATAATTTATTTATTTATAATATTTATAGTTTTTATTTAATGTTTGTTTGATATACCATTGGATATTTATGTTTTATAAAAAATAGAGTAAATTTGGCAATCATATAATATAAAATGGCCAAAAACTTTAAACTGAGCAGCATACAAGTATCTTAAAACTTTCTAGAGTTCCAATCTTGCCTGTCTAGCCCGTCTGGAACTCTGTGCCGTCTATTATTCAACACACTTCTTCCCAATCCTCATTCAAATCCATGCTTTTCAACATCTTCCCGAATTCTCAAACAGATACTCTTAAAGTATTTATAATTATTGGCGATCAGCAGTAAATGATGGCTGTTTAATGACTATTTTAGCAACGTTATATATATACACTTTATGTATTTTTATGTTTTTCATGGTAAGAACTTATATATTTTGCTGTTTTTTTAAATATTTTATTTGAAAATAAAAGATATGGCCAGGACTGGGACTCGAGAGGTGAAATACCCGGATACTTTATTTTATTTATTTATTTACTACTTTTTTGTTGTTATTTGCTTTTTTGGTACCAATGTAAATACCATTTGATTTCTATTCTGCCTATTGGCGAGATTATATATATATATTTTTACATAGAATATTTTCTATATAATTTTTGAAAATATACTCCTCTTGCTCAGGTTTATTATCTTAGTTGTATGTATGTTAGGACATGTGTGTTTTTATATAAGTATACACACAGATTTCTTTTAGCAATATATTTGTATTTCTGAATTATTCAAGCTTTAAAGCCTTATAATACTGAAGTGTTATTTGGAGACAGAATGAGACGACGCAAACATAACGCCCTCCAGAGGCGTGAAGCCCTACTACTAATTAAACCCTTTGAGGACAGATATGGCTCTGCGCGGTCGTTGGTCAGAAGGGTTCACTTTTTAATATGCCAACTTGCTAATCTCTCTAATAGCGGCAGTGTTTAGCCGATGTTGAGGCGACCAGATTACTTGCCTTCCGCACCCACATGAGAGCACTCCGAGAAGGGCCTGAATTGTCTTCGTTATGGCGGACTTCTCTCAGACCCTAAATTAATAGAAGCGCTGTCATGAAGCGAGCCTTAGTAATCAGTTATTAGTTTGTTGAAGGGATTATATTACATGGTAACTATGTAAGACTAAACTTACATAGTCAAGAATTAATTACCTACCTTTATTTTGTCATCCAATTATTTTTAAATGAAAAAATACATATGAAACCAGTTACCTTTCCCACAAATATATTTTTTTATCCAGTATTATATGATTCAATAACCTTTTTGAAGTTACCGTATATAGTTTACTACTTTTACAATATGTAATAATTAAATTGTATTAAATTTTATACATTAAGTTAATGAAATTAACATTTTTAAGATTCGTAGAAAAAAAAGTCACCCATAATGTCCCACTTGTTGCCGATTAGTCCGACTACTGCATTCCTATAACCACAAACTTTTTTCTCCCTCAAACTCACTTTCAAATTTCAAACCTAGCT
This sequence comes from Arma custos, assembly GCA_037127475.1. NCBI lineage: Eukaryota > Metazoa > Arthropoda > Insecta > Hemiptera > Pentatomidae > Arma > Arma custos. The sequence continues at coordinate 152,870,524 of CM073759.1, forward strand.
ATTTGTTTAATTCCCGACAATCCTCCTGTAAAAAAGATGACCTCGTGGTCTTTTAAGTTGAATTTATTGAATATATAAACAGTGGGTAGTTTCTCTACTTGCCTCTATCACATGTTATTATACATCGTTCATTATATTTACTTGCATAATGATACAGTTGTAAAATTGAATCTTACTAATATTAAAATGTGAAATTTCGTATGTTTGTCTCTCTTTCACGCAAAAACTACTGAACGGATTTGGATGAAACTTTACAGTAATATAGGTTATACATCAGAATAACACATGGGCTATAGCAAGCACGGATTTAGGGGGAGAGTGCACGGGGACACATGCTCCCCGACAGTTTTTTAGGTACTGTGGAGAATCTATTATTGTACATAATTAAAGGCAAATCACATGATCATAGTTGTTAAAATAACAGACAGAACATGAGAGAAACTATTTGTTTTGATATCCTACTAATCTCACTAATATTATAAATGTGAAATTTTGCATGTTTGTCTCTCTTTCACGCAAAAACTACTGAACGGATTTGGATGAAACGTGGGCCCCCCTATATAGTACATAATTAAAGGCAAATCAGGAACTTAGCATCTTGAAATTTGTAGATAGGTTCTTTGTATATTTTAAGAAAGAAATTTGGATAATTCCACCTCAAGGGTTTCCCCTTTAATATAGTAGGGGTTCAAAGGTTGTATAGAATCCGTCAGTTTTGAAGTTAGACATCTAAAAATTTGGATGTACGAGTAACTTATATTTTAAAAAAATAATTAAATTATTTATTTAAAATGATCTTTCACGAAACTTTATGTGGCAAATTCCATGCGAGCGAAGCCGCGGGCATAAGCTAGTTAATTAATATATATAAAAAATCGTAGTAGTGAATTTAAAACTATTGGCAGATTTATTACATATTACAAATTAAAAACTTGTTTTGTTATCCTGTAATATTTTATGGGGATCAAACATCCTCTTCCTTTGATTGAAGGCAAACAGAAAGGGTCAAAATTACCATGTGAACAACCTAAGTGTAGCAATCTTTTCAATCGGTTTGGGAAATAGAAAAATAAATAAAAACCATATAAATAAATAAGTGTAAACGCATTTTTAAACTAAAAAAAATAATAGAAATTTAACAAAACCTTCTTTCTCGGTTGCATAATGCTGGTGTTCGCATTATGGCTTTTTCTAATTTTAGAATGATTAACTCTTATAATTTTTCCGGAAACCAAAAATAGTCTATCCAATCGTTTACCTGAACGAATTATGTTTATTGTAAATTTTGGCTAAATGGTTTTAATTTTATTTAATATCCTTTTCTAGCCACGTTATATAAATCTAATAGACATATTTAAGAGACAATTCTGCTTATCTCATAATGCGCATATTTTTATTTCATCGTCAACAATTAAACATAGATATACCTGTGTCACTGCAACCTATGAACGACTCTTCACGGTTCAGTACAAAGTAGACACTGCAGTATTTCTAGGAAAACGCTTGTGTAGGGATGTGACTTGTCCAAGATCACACCTAACCGCTAGGTTCAGGGGTACCCACTTTATAGGTGATGGTTTTCCCCGGGAGGGTGTGGAAAACAGCCGGATGTGAACCCGAGAGTTTCTGACTAGCAACTACTTTTGAGCTGCTCCCCTTCTTAATACTAAAGAACAATTTTCCCTTTTAATAAGTGTAACTTATTTATTGTGTGCCGACGTTTCGGCCTACAATGTGGGCCATCTTCAGGGCAAATATAGCAAGCGGCGGCGTGAACGATCAACTGCCAAATTCGTCGTCACACAATAAATAAGTTAATCGGCACACAACAAATAAGTTACACTTATTAAGGTGTTTTTCTTGACTGCACCCCCAACTATTTCTTCCTTATATTAGAAGTTACAGTCAACCAATTCTTCTCTAACAAATTTTCCCTTTTGATCTGAATAATGGGAATGTTAACTCTCTATTCTTTCCAATGCTTGTTAAGTGAATTCTATGCCCAAAGAAAAGAAAGCTCCAGACGCAAGAAGCTACCATCAAACACCGCAAACATCCGATGTAAACATATTCCGGGCCCTATAGATCTTCCCTTCACCCTTCACTGGCCATACATAGATCATGTACCTTGAGGGGCCGGCCCCAGAAGAACTGATTGGCCACGTAGTCAAACAACCTAAGGAAATGGAATAACAAAACGATTCTTATAACAGGGAGTGCTTTCAGGAGAGAGCGGTCTTGGGCAAGGAGATGGAGCACATAAAGCGAATAAGGAAAAGGGTAATACGTTTGCTTTAGCAAATATCTCCAACAACCATAACATGAGAGCTATAAGGATATTCATCTTTTAACATACTCAACATATTGGCTTGCTTTATGTACCTAAAAGCTCTCCGTTTATTCGTTATTGTTTCCGTTGTGAACACGGTATAATATAAAATTATCTAAATCTAGTGTCTCAACTACGTCACTAAAAATTATACGAGTGACATCCTAAGGAATTGTTAACGTAGTCCTAAAAGTTGTTGTTTCAGTTGAATTTATTCAAAGTCCATAATTTTGTTTTTAACCTTTCACTACTTATATTGTTTTACATTTTACTTGAACATTTTTGTGCCTTGCATGCTATCAACGATGAGATTCGTTTCCATTATTTATTATGACATGCCAGTTTAGAATCTCACCTCTCAGATTGTTACAATGCCTTAATCAAACTCCCTCGGCCATTGCGTAGAGAAGAAGCGCATGGGCACGTGGTGAGGAGGCCAGGTAATTGTCACCGTGTTTGCCTCCTCTGATTGGGCCCGGGGCTAATGAAAAGAAAACCCAATTCCAAGGAGAGACCTGCCTGTCTAATATCCTCACTCTGCTTTCTTCATTCCCATCGATAACATGGTCTGATGTTTTGGTCGTATTTCTATCTTCACGTCCAATATTCATTTCATTAATTCCCCTCTCTTGTTACATATATATATATATATATATATATATATATATATATATATATATATATATATATATATATATACACATATATATCTGTATTGTATATTAGTTTATTGGCTAGTATATGTAGAACGTATATCGCTCCTTCAAAACAATAACGACATAACTTAAAATTGGTCATTTTTGAGCTAAGCCTTCAGTAGCAATTGTATTGGTTGAATGTTTTTTATTCAGGAACCGCAGGAGATTCCATTTCTAACATTTGTTTTCGGTAAAAAGTTATATTTATAGTTTTATCATGTTTAACTTGAAATTTCACGGGAATAATGACATTAATTAAATTTAAAAAAGGTTTCAAGCTTTTAACAATTTTCTCCAGTTTAATATAAGAGCTTTGACATTCTTTTGAAGCAGCGATCAATATACCACATTTTTTCTATATATTTTAATTTAACATTAACAAAATATAGAGTTACGACTTATAATTTTCTGTTTAGTCTAATTCTGTTAAAAATCAGGATATTACAGGATAGAAAATGTAATATAATATTAATTTCTCAAAATTATTTATTTATCTTTTGTTTCATACATGTTGTTATTTTTGCTTCTATTTGTTCAAATATTGTTCTAAACATTTTTATTTCTTAGTTCATATAAGGCTCACTAAATAAAGGAGGTAATAGTGTAAGTTCCACTCTGCCCTTAAGGGATTAACTATCCCCCTGGATGAAAGGGTCGGCCAATGATGATTTTATTATCAGCATAGCTCTAATCAGTTGGCTGTATTTACTTTTTACTTCTTTATATATTGCTTTATATTTTTTGTTACATATATATATATATATATATATATATATATATATATATATATATATATGTGTGTGTGTGTGTGTGTGTGTGTGTGTGTGTGTGTTCGTGTGTGTGTGTGTGTGTGTGTGTGTGTGTGTGTGTTGTATGTTTGTGTGTTTGTATTTAACGGGGTGAAATATCATCTTAATTTTATTATGATAGAAATAGTCTGAATAGGCTAAAATGTCGAATTTTCAAAATTTCTCTCTCAGAACTACAATTAATTTAATAATGATCGGCATTCAGTATTCATTATAGTAACAGAATAGATAAATATGAAATTTGAAAGCTTTCACTTCCGGAAATATAAATAGTAATATGGTTGAATAACGTGTCGTTAAAAAAATAATGATTTGATAAGTAATATTGAAATCGTTGAAGGGACTAAATATTGAAGAGAGCGACGAAATATGAGCCTGAGCTATTATTCATAAAATTTAAATGAATAGATTGATAACATTTTAATTATTATTATTCTGTTTTTAATGGAAACTCAATTTTTTCATGGAAACAAAATGGAATTTTCAAAGAAACTAAATTTAAACTTTTAAAATAAAGATATGAAGGTTAAAGTGCGTTTCCCATTTTATTAATATTTTTTTTATATTAAATTAGAAGATATTAAATTTCTTATGTTTTATGTTAATATATGTTTTTAAATAATCTGTTATTAGATGGTAAAAGTGAATGAATATAATGAACCTAATACTCTACTATATATATGTAACATTTAAATTTATTTAATTATAACATCTAATTAACATTTATATATCAAATACAGGATCAAATACAGGATATTGTATATTGTAATGGTTATGATATGAAACATTTCCTTAAATTGGCCCTTTTCTTCGATCTTTGGCAAATATAAAACATACATAAACACTAACAAACGTCAGAAGGTTACAAGATTGCAAAAATTAGAAGATTACATACTCTTCCCCTTATCATTGAAGGGGCCCGTATAAGAGGAAAGTCCTGATGTACCCATACCATTTTTTTTTTCAAAGAAAATATTCTCTATCAAAAACCACTATTTCTTTCTTTATATCTAAAACATATTTTGGTATACGCCTAATGATTAAAACCCCATAAATATTTGTCAGTAGTTCGACAATAGTAATAGTTTTCTACATTTTTTTCTGTAGGTAGAATATTGTCAACCCGGACTGACATATATACATTACCGATTAGATAAGATACTCTTAGATACAACTCAGTCCCTGGTTAATAAGATTGTCGTGTCGATTATAGCGATAGATACGACGGAACTAGACCGCCCCCGACTGAACCGAACCACCCCCAACACCCCCGACAGCCGCCTTGGGACGCACCCAATAAATCAGAAGAGGATCCCCTAATCTGTTTCTATTATCATCCACCCGGTCACACTTCATCAGCCGCTTCGTCCTTTTTTATCCTCTGTCAGAATTTCTTTCCTTAATCCTTCTTCAGAAGGACCATTAAATCCCTATTGTTCCTCAGTGGCTTGTAAAACCATTATTGATACGCTCGTTTGCTTCATTGTTCCCTTATTTTGGCTTTAACGGCTATTATTAAGGGAATATAATTGATTAGTGCAACAAAAGAGTCATTATTAATGTCACGATTACAAGAATAATGACAATTTTTATTGCAACTGTAAAACTTAATTTTATAAATAACTGTAAAAATATTATCTCAGGACACGGTAAAGATAAGATATTAATGTTACGCACAATAAGTGCGTGAGGGAGAAAAAATAATAACTAAGGCCCGGATTTTTATGTTTTTGCATATTTTTTTTTATGCTTTGTACATCACGTTTGAAGTTTTTAAAACGTGTTTTTGGCCAAAAGCATTCGATTAGGGCAACTTTTATTTTGCATATTTTTGCATATTTAATCGTTTTTGCATATTTTTAATGCATTTTGTTCTATTTTAGGTTTTATGTGTTGTCAGAAATGTTCAGGTAATTTTTAAAAACGATGAATCAATAAAAACATTTAATTCAATAACAGGAAACAATTAATTATAATATTTCTTTTTCTAGGAACATTGGCAAAATGCTAGACAAAAGCACTATTGACAAAATGCTAGACAAAAGCACTATTCGAAAAAATTATCTCCCTGATATTTACCAGGAGACCATGAATAAAATACGCAACCTATTAAAGACGTACCAATTTGGGTGTCCATAGATGAGACGACTGATTCTCTGGGAAGGTACGTGGCCAATGTTATTTTCGGAAAGCTATCAGAAGACTTATCAAAACCCTTTCTTCTAAACATGAAGTTGTTGGACAAATGTCACCACGAAACCATAGCTAGATTTTTTAATGATTCCATGACTTTTCTCTAGCCAAATGGAACTCTACACGAAAAAGTTTTTTATTCACAACTGACGCTGCTCCGTACATGGTTAAGGCTGCAAAGTCATTGAAAATATTCTACCCTAAAATGATTCACTTGACTTGCCTTGCCCCTGTATTTCATAGGGTCGCGAAAACTGTCAGAAATGAATTTGAAGATGTAGACTTGCTGATTTCGATGTCAAAATTTTTTTTCTCAAAGCACCAAGTCGGGTAAAATTATTGAAAGGAAATTATCCATAATTAAATTTATCACCGGAACTAATAATCACAAGATGGGGAACCTGGCTAGATGCATCCCACTACTACTATCAACATTTTGATAAGATCAAAGACGTTCTTTCCAAATTAGATGATACAGCGTCGGCAATATCAAGAGCAAAGAAATTAATGGAAAAAACAACACGTTTTCGAAAACAGCTCTGGGCTAAAACAGTTACGATCCATTTGCGATATTCTAGAAGAAACTTTGGAGAAAAAGATATGCCAGTCAGCCCTAGTGAAGCATCATGTTTTAAAAGAGCTCCCGCTACATCAGTCGACGTGGAAAGATCATTTAGTAGGTACAAAAAACATTGCGACCTGATCGTCAGAGCTTCACATTCGATAATCTAAGGATGTACAAATTTCAAATATTAATTTGTAAGAGGAATAAGCGTTTTGTAACTATTTTTTATATTATAAGGGTGTAATATTAGAAATTAAAAAGTACGTAATACATTTTTTATTTTGCATTTTTATTTGGTTTTGCTTGCATATTTCCCTAAAATAAATGCATATTATAAGTACATATTTAAGGATTTTTATTGCTTATAAATCCGGGCCCTAATAATAATCAATACACATTACAAAAACATTTTAATATAAAAAATAAAATAAATAAACATTATAATGAATCCAGTCTTACTTTTTAAAATCACCAATTGTCATTTTAGGCAATTGACTATGGGCTGCCTAAGCAAATATGGAGAATCGTTAGAAAAAAAAAGAGAGAATTATTACAAAACTTGAATAAAGAACAGTCCATATACACCCACTTATTTATATGCATTTACATATTATCTTCAGCAAGAGCTAGAAATATATTTTCTATATTATTCATCACAACCCCAGGAACACAAGGAACAGCTGTAGTACTTGCAATACTACTCAATCATTCTATTTTATTATCAATCTAATAAGGTACCAGCTTGTGATTAATACTCCCGAAATAAATTCAATACAAATAATTGTAAATTATATTTTATACGAAGTATAAATTATTAATTGCCAAAAAATGGTTATTTCCCTTAAATTAATTGTTATATCCTCTTGTCCTAATGATTAATTACGAAGGTACATTATTGAAAATGTAAATAAAATTATAACATTCTTATCAATGTTTTACACAGCGCATATCATAGATATTGATAATGCCTTATTTACTGTCCACTAGTATTTTTTATTATAGTACGATGTATAAAAAAAATGACTGTTTTTACCAACTCAAGATTCCAAAGGACTGTAAATATTTTAATCCTATTTACTACTTATCAATACTTAATAATCCATTTAGAGCATTCTAAGCTAGTTTAGTCCCATTCCACTTCTTTAAAAAAATCCTCAGTTTACTTATTTGTTTCAAAGTAGAAACATGACAGTGCCGTCTTCTGTAAAAATTCTCCAATTTTTAAGAACATTATTGGAAACAAATTTCACAGCCACTGAAGCAACTCGTGAAACTAGTAATATGAAGGAGAAGGTATTCTTGACTAGCGCACTGGCACTGGCACAGTGGGCCGAAAACGCTAAAAAACGCTTAAAAATCATTAAATCCTCAGGAAATTGAAGTATTGCCTAGAACTTTGGCAGACTTGTTTGTGTTACCAAGTAGTTGGATGGTATATTTTATGAAACGAATTAGAAGATAATGAAATGTTCAGTATACAAGACCAATTGTCAAGAAATAGAAAAATATTTTTCAAAAAAGTTGTGTGATGTATCATTCCAATATATAAATTCATATTATATTAACTTGTGTGGGAGGCCATGTGATAAAAATGAAATTTTTATAGGTATTTATAAATGTAAGAATTTATATAAAAGAAAATTTATTTATATACAAAAAAAAACAAAGCTACATTAAAACTACTACATCCATTGCAGTTTCATTAATTTCACCTGATGCCCCCTCAACATGAGAAATTAACTGTTTAGCATCATCCTCAAGATCCAGTGCGATTGGTTGCCATAGAGTCCGTAATGTCAAAACTAAAGGGTCTGAAGAGATGAGGATGTTGTGCATTATATCCTCGGTCGTAGAAATGCGGAACATTTTGTTTTAAATTTATTAATAATACTAGATCTTAACTTACCTTCAACTAACTGTTGATGAAGATCGGACAGGTGAAGTTCATCCACTAAATATTTAAATAAAGTGTGCGCATTTTGCTCACTTCAATAATTCTTCCACAAGGACACGGATTTTCACTTTTATTGATGGCATGGTAAGCATTATCAAACGCTTAAACGAACACTGACAAAATATCAGAATGGAGTAAAGAATAAAAGGATTACGATCTCCCGTCTCTCATTTTTTTGTTTACACGGGCATGGAATAAACAACAAACAAATTATATAACAATGTCCATAGCAATATAAAATTATATAGCAATATAACCAATTTTGTTTCGATTTGTTTGGGCTCAGGATCCAAAGTTCGCAGGTTTACGCAGCTAATTTCTTCATTCAGACCCTTGATGACTAATTAATATTTATTTCAAAGAGTAGATAAGAGGCCATTTTTTGTAGAGTGTTTTGAAAAAAAAGTACTTTGGAAACTTTGAATTCCCTAGTTTTTCCGAGCTGATCAAAACCGATTTTCGGTTTGAATATTAGATTAGTAATTTTCTTCCTACTATTACTATCATTGGACATTATCTGGATGAGAGAAATTAAATTTATCCGCCTTTAATAAGAAAAAAAAATATAGACTATTTGCTTAAATGCAATTATTTTAACTCACAATTCTTCACCGTCTATAGGCTCCTTTAGCTTTGTAGTGGACAAAGAGCTATAAAATTCAGTTCTGATTGCCTAAAAGGTAGGCCAATGCAAATTTACTAATCCTCAATTGATTGAATATAGAAAATTACAATATTTTTCGCTTTTTAGCGATTTCGCTCCACTGTGCGTTGGTTTGAAAAATTTAGTTGTGGTGATTCGACGTTGGAAAGGAAGAAGGGCTCCGGACGACCATCAGTGGATATTGATGAGGGTCTGCAGGAAGCTGTTGGGTTAAGTCCATCCAAAATTATTCGTGCACATGCCAGGAAGTGTGGTGTGTCGAAAGATACTGTTAGTCGCCATCTACGCTCTATTGGAAGCGTGAAAAAGTGATGTAGAACGAACTTGCTCCTCAGCAATCAGCTAAGAGGTTAGAAATTTGTGATAATTTGTTAAAAAACCTTCTGATATGAGATTTGTTTTCATCTGCTATATAGTTCAGACCTCGTACCATCGGATTACTACTTGTGTCGATCCATGGCCCATTTTCTTCAAACTTGATAATTTTGCGATAGTTTAAATTATGGTCCATGAGTTCTTTGACAGCCATCCCAATGGAATGGTACCAGCGTTGGGTCGAGCAGTTGGCTAGCACATAGCTAATAGACGGTATAACAATGGACTACACTTTGACTATTAATTGTATTTTATATCAAAGAAATAATAATACAAATGATTGGTTGAAAAACGGTAATTTTTTACACTAATGTTGACCCTCCAATGGTAAGGCTCGGGTCAGATTAAACCATGCAACGTTCATTGAAGCCTCATCATTCATCCTCTAGCACTACCCCCACCAGACTTCAGAGACCCTTATATCCATTCTTGGTCTAGCTGTCAACAAAGCGGAAATACTCCGGTAAGTGGAATTTTTAGCTCAATCGTAACAATTTATGACGCACTTGAACTCTGGGTTACTTTGACCCACCCTTACCGTTAAGTGAAAAAATGTTTGCTGTTTCAAGATTTTAATATTTATTTGTTTTGGAATTTTTTTAGACCCACCATGGACCGAATACGCCTTTATACCACTCCCGAAGAGGTTTTCCAAGCACCACTGGTTCTTTTCTTACGAATTGGCCTAAGAGTTGAGAAAGAAAAACTTGACACGGGTCGGAACTCTCAGGAAAGACAAACCACAAATTCCTCTGTCAATGTTGGCCAAAATTCCAATTATGACAACCAATTTTTTATGTCAGTATGACAAATTATTACTGTCACATAGCCCAAAAAATAAATGAACGTCCTACTTTTGTCATCGATGCATTTTACAGGTGAAATCAACAAGCAAACAAAAAAGCAGGAAGTTATAGATTTTTATAACATGCCGAAAGGTGGTGTGGACGTTATGGACAAGCTTACCCATGACGTTACAACAAAAAAAAAAAGTCGCAGGTGGCCCATGCGATATATTTTGCTGTTGTCGACATTACCACTGTAAACAGTTTTGTACTGTTCAATTGGAATAAAAATGAGGCTACTTATTCCAATAGAGCCAGATCTAACTTTCTGAAGGAGCTATTTTTCGTTAACGAAACCATTCATGGCTAGGAGGCTCCAATGCAAATTCCTCCCAAGAGAGCTTCGAACCACTATCATTAAACTTACAAATAAAGAAGAGGAATTTCCTAAAGAATTTCCACAAGGATCAAAACGAAGGAGGTGTGAGCTGTGTGATAAATGTTAAGATAGAAAAGGGGCCAGTTCTGTAAAAAGTGCCATAAATGCATTTGTGGAGAGCATCAAATTGCTTTATGCACACAATGTTATGAGGAAGACTGAATAGTGACTTGATAATTATCTATTTTATTGTTCTTCACGTCTTTGTATGTATTCAATATTATATTTGCTTGTATCTTGCATTTCATTTATATTTTTACGAATTGTGATAAAAAATTAAGGTTCCTAAAACACTTGCATTATATATTTTTATTTATATGTCTTTGAATGAAATGTATTTTCGTATACAGTTTTCTTTATAACATATTTTTATCTTTATAATAAATCTTGTACTTTATAATATATATTTGTGTAAATTGTGATTTCGAAAAAATATTAAAGTTCTTATAACACTTGTCATAATTATACCTAAGTTTATTCTATTATAATATGTACTTTTTCTATTTCAATAAAAGATATTCTAGAATATATTTTAGGATTTTTTTTATCCCAAAAGTCTATTACATAGCTCAAAAAAGAAAATTGATGAATGACCCAGCCTTACCATTTTCGTTTCACCCTCAAGACTTACCATTAGAGGGTTAATTTGTGATACACCCTATTATATAAAAAATTATGTAGTTCTTAAGTACTAGATCTAATAATAGTAGTTCTTAGTGGCATTCTCATATTTTCCGATAATCACCATACTTTCCTATAATATAATTTGGAGGGAAGTGATGGTATTGGAGTTACCAATCCTTTAGAAACGATCTGTTAGAAACTGATAAGAACATCAAGTAACGGCGTCAAGTTAGCCCTGAAGTTGATTATATCCACAGATTCGCTTAAATCCCTGCCAAGAGAAGAAAATATATTGGTTAGGAGACAGTGCTCTTATTGTTGGTAGGGACGACATATTTGAATAATGAGCCGCTTTCTGGATATATCGCCCCGAAGAGAGGAGCCATATACAAACGATCTGCCAGGGACTCCTGCATCAATATTCATTCCCCCGCAGCCGCGGTCCAAATGTCAAGGGACTTCCTCCTTCTTATCGGCCCAGCCCTCCGTCGGGTGTCTTCCCCGAGTAGAATTAATTGTCGTCGCTTTGTGATATATGATAATGATTCTCTATCATTCGTCATTGCGTTGTGTGGTTATATTATTATTATTATTATATTGAAAATTGACTAGCCGAATAGTTAATGGACCAAAAATTAAATCTAATGTGTTGCGGATTCATAGACCACCCTTTACCTAGGCTATTAGATTGTCCGGAAAATAATGCAGGTTTGTTGGACTTTTGAATTTTATAAATATAAACATTTATTAATCCTCACACAATCAAACTTGAGTAACATTTTGCTAATAGTAAAGAGTAATTCAGTTTTAAATAAAATTTCAATGCGTGATGATTTTTTTTGTTTCACGAGTTCAAACAAGGCCGGAACGAGACCCAAACGGCCTGAATTATCAACGAAGTCTGGGACGAAGCTAGTATAAGCGAGTATACTTTTTAACGGTGGTTTCAGAGATTTGAAGAGGAAGACTTCAGCTTTGAAGACAAAGGAGACCGTAGTAAAAATACTGCCCTTGACGTCGATTTTCTCCAAGCTATGATGAATGAAATTACTCGAGAAGTTGCAGGGAAACTCGAAATATGTAATTCAACAGTCGGTGACCATCTTAAGGCGATTGGGAAAGTTTAAAGTTGGCAGAGCTTAATCTCCGTCTTAGTTCCACTACTACTGCCTTCTACCACTGACTTCGTTGATATTACACGGCGATTGAGCCGCATTCTGGCCGAATTTGAACTGGAAATACAAGATTATGCAAAAATCACGCTTTGGAGTAAATAATCTTAGTAAGGATAAATTACTTGCAGAGGTAAACAAACATTTTTGTTTAAAAAAAGATTAATAAGTGTCCACATTACATATAATCATAAGTGAAAAGTCCAACAAAAATTAACAGTTTAACATTTGGAGGCGTATTTTAAAGAAAACATAAAGCCCAGAATTATTTTCCGGACAACTCAATTTATATATTATAATTTATAATTTATATATAATATATTATAATTTATATATTATAATTTATTATAATATATAATTTATATATTTTTAACCATGATATGCCTCAGTTCATGTTAAATACCTGTACTACTAAAATCCAAGTAGAGTCTTGGGCTCAGTACGTTCTAGAGACTGTACTGTTCCTAGAACAAACCCTAGATCACGCTCAACTACCAGAAAATTCCCCAATTAAGGGTTTCCACTTTATAGAGACTGGGTGAGTTCTAGGAAGTTCTTCAGATCCCACAGGGCTAATAAATTATATAAATTATCTGCCACAGCCGGATTTCATCAAGGGACCTTTGGCACAGCAACTTAGCGCTCTTCACTAAGCTACCCCACACCCGTACTGTCAAGAACTGTCTAAGTAAGGAGTAAAATATATAAGGATATATCTTTTAGAGCTTCACCCCTATAATTATTCTTGAAATATAAAACCGACATACAAATCAAAGCACAAAAAGAAAGAATATTAAAAAAAAATATTTTGAAGAGAAAAAGATATGCCCCGGCCGGGATTCGAACCCGGGTCGTCCGTTTCTCCGTGGCAATGCTCTTACCAATTGAGCTACCAGGGGTCGCCTCATAGTCAGGACAAATCCGCTCTCTTCACCGATCCCATATCCCCTTATTCTATTGTGATGTATACATGAGGAAGAATGTTCATTGAATATTACTTTATTAAGGATCGTGTTGACTTACGTCGTTGTATTTTTTTATTATTTGTTTTAATTTTTAAATATTTCTATTTTAAAGAGAAAAGATTTTCCCGAGCCGGGATTCGAGCCTCTCCGTGGCAAATCTTTTCTCTTAAATGAAATATTTAAAAATTAAAATAATTAATAAAAAAATATAAATAATATAATCACTTAAGTCAACAAGGTCCTAATTAAAGTAATGTTCAATTAAAATTCTTCTTCGTGTATACATCGCAAAATTGCGAGAAAACGGAGATAAGGTAAGAGCGCTGCCACGGATAGGCGGACGACCCGGGTTCGAATCCCGGCCAGAGCAAATCTTTTCTCTTCAAAATAAAAATATTTAAAATTTAAAACAATTAACAAAAAAAAGTTATATTGACATACACAAAATTTGACATTTTAAAACTTAACGATTTGGGAATCATTCTTGCTTATCTAATTTGAATTATAAAACAGTAATGACATGTCCAATGTGGACACTATCACAGTAATGAATGCCCATGGGAGAGATTTATATAGTTTTCAAAATAAGTGAAACCTTTTACGGATCAAATTCAATTTTTTCTATTACAAATAAAAATTTTCTATTACAAATAAAATTTTTAATATTTGAAATGTTACTTTGTACAGTTCGACAGTTGTAAAATATTTAGAAATATGCTTATAATAATGTATTTTAGTTGTATTTTTTAAAAACAATAATAATTATTATTTTTGTTTTTGAGTACCACGCAGATATTAGATTTTTAGCTCTTCCTTTCTCCTCCTCTCATAATCCCTTATTCTCTCTCGATGTTGCCTTCTTTGCTCTTCCGTCCATCCATGACCATGGATGCTTCATTCTCTGTTCCACAAGAGCCGTAATGTTTTGGAGACGGCCCCAGACAGTGCTCATCAGTAATTCCGTGTCTTTCTAGAATTTTTTTATCTGCTTAGCATACTCACTCTGGCTTTTCAGCCAATTGAATATTACCTTATTGAACCTTGTCATCTGTCCTTTCGTTTATTTCTTTATTGGATCGCAATCTGTTGCACCCATATAATATATGATATTAAGAGCTAAACAACTGATTAATTTAAAAAAATATTTTTTGGTCGCCTTTTCTCTTCCCTACATCTTCGGTATAAGCCGAGCTCTACAGTATTCACAACACTCCCAGAGGCGCCACCGAGATAAGATCTGGGAGTGTTAGGTGCGACATAAACTGTCATGGCGATAGGGGCGCTGTCAGCGGCAGTTCCACTCGATGGGGCCTCAACTGGCAAGGAAAGCCATCCAGTCGGGTGCCGTATCGTATACCACCGTGCCGCTGCTGAGGTCTTCATTTCCGGGTATTATCCAAACTGGAGGGAGAATATCTTATACCAAGCGATCAGTTCTAGTAATTTTCTTCGCCTTCATTGAACAAAAAGGACTGAAAGCATTATGACATTAGTGAGCAGGGGATGCGGTTAAATATAATTCGCGAGGGGTATCTCCTAATTTAGTACTATTGCATTGTTTAATACTTATTAAGGAATTCGGTTAATATTATACAATAATATGAAGTGGACTTATTAAGTCCAACGCAGTATTTTAATGCCAGTAGGTATGTTATATTGAAAAATACCTGTACCTTCATATTGGTACCATAGTATTGTATATTTAAGTAAGTGTATTCAAATAATTGTATTTAAGTAAACAATATCACTTAAGAATGTACTGTTTCCTTAGTTTATAAGAATATGACGTGGTGAACAGTCTTGATTAAATGCGGGATACATTTTGACATGAATACGTCTTTAAAATTTCTTCAATTGTGGGAGGCAATTAAAAAAACGAATGATAACAAAATTGGGGGATACAGTTTGGTGTTCCAGCTAAATATTTATCACCTCCATACAAAATTAAGTTAGGCTACTGGATAGCTTAGGATTCAAAGAATTTATTACAAGTTAGGACCATGACGAATCGCGCGCGAAGGAGGGGAAAGCTTTTAGAGCTTTTTGCTGCGCATCGAGATTTCCATTCAGTATAAATTTTAACTCGGAGAAGCTACAACGTTCGTTTAAGTTTCAATCGTTATCTGACGTCAAAATTTATTGATTGTATGTAAAACATTAATGCAATAGTGATAGTGAATATAACAAGATGCTAGAATAAAAAAATATCATCAAATATATATATATATAATTAATATATATAAATATATATATATACCTAATTGTACTAGACTCAGGACTATCCAGCTTTCAATTTTTTGCGTGTATCGATCTACTAATTCTTGTAGTGTTCCAGCATTGTCAGCTTGTGTAAGTAAAATTATGTCATCCGCAAATGCCTGCACAACCACGCTCTCCGGATATTCTCTCATTAATATTCCATTTACGATTAAATTCCACAATAACGGAGATAGTGCGGACCCCTGCGGAGTTCCTAGAGTCTGTGTTTTTCGTAGTTGACAATGAGATGTTACAATACAAGCTTCTCTGTCTTTGAAATAGTCTGAAATCGATTTGTAAATGTTCCGTGGACAGTCCATTGTCTGTAAGGTATGTAGAATTGATGGCAACCAGGCATTGTCAAACGCTCCCTTAATATCAATAGATATTAGAACAACATGTAGTTTTCTACTCAAGCCATATTGAATAAAATCAGTTGCCTTTTTTAGTGCATCTACCGTAGAAGTTTGGGGGGTGAAACCAAACTGATTTTTATGTATGTGATCATTTGTATACAGATAATGTGACAATCTTCGATTTATTAACTTCTCGAGAACTTTGCCTCCCGTCGGAAGTAGTGATATCGGTCGTATGGCTGATATACTATCTTTTCGTCCTGGCTTAGGAAACAATATAAGTTCAGATTTCTTCCATTCCGTTGGAAAAATTCCATTAGAGAAACACTCTTTGTACAACTTAGTGAGAAAGTTGGGAAATATTTTAAAAGTATATTGAAATATTTCGGTGGTTATGCCGTCTAATCCTGGAGTTTTCCTTGTTTTCAATACCTAATTGTTCTAGACTTGGACCTAATTGTACAAACAATCAAGCTGACCAATACGCTATATTGAAAACACTAGAATATATACAGACATTTAATTTCCGCAGGACATCTATTTGCATACTAACTGACAGCCAGAGTACGTTATACAAACTCATTAATCGCAAAATTCATGAACCGCTGATTGAAGAAACCAGACTTACGTTACTCCACTTACAAAAAGCAGGATACAACATCAACTTCAGGTGGGTGAGAGGGCACTCTGGCAACGTCGGTAACGAATTAGCTGACAAGGCTGCTAAGTCAGCTGCCAAAGACGGCTCACTTTCAATACTCTACAGTAAATTGACTAAGACTTACTTGAAACACAGACAAACAGTTACAAATATGGATCAGTGGCAAAACACATGGGATACGACAACTAAAGGACAACATCTTAAACAATACATAAATGACTTACATGAATATTTTAGGAATAACAAAATAACAACTGACTTCTACCTCACACAAATGCTGACAGGACATGGACCCACAAAATCCTACTTGTATAAATTTAAACTTACAGATAATAAGACATGCCCTTGTGACTTTGCTATCGAACAAACTTACTTACACTTAATATATGACTGCAGACTAACCGACGAACCAAGGACTACACTTATCAAACATGTGACGCAGAAGGACAGTTGGCCAATCAGTGTTAAGGACTTGTACTGGAAGTATTTTCAGCAATTCAAGGTGTTTGCTAGAGCAGTGTGGTTAATCATCACTACACAAAATCAATATTATAGGTGAACAAGAATTTTAGTTTTGTTTTCAATTACTTTGTTGTAATTTTGTGCTTTCCTAATTCTTTTTTTGTATTTGTTCAAATGGCTTAATATGTACTATGAACAATATTTTTATGTTTCAGTTTTGTTTATTTTAATGATGCATTTTCAATTTAGCCTTTAGCTTTGTATATAAATAATTAAAAAAAAAAAAAAAAAATGTAAACAACATGTAAGTACACTTGTGTGTAATGTACTATAAATGTACGGAACATGCAGAACAATAAACGTCCTTCTCGTAGGGGTACTGCGTGAAGGGAAAAAATAAAAATAAAAAAAAATATATATATATATACATATATATATATATGCCTGTGTAGCGGCGTTTGCGCTGGTTCGGCAGCGACAACAAATGATATATATATAAAAAAAAAAAATATACATAAAATATATTAAAAAAATAACTTACAGACAGCGTAGTACACCACTCCACCGGCGTTCCCCCAAAAGTGGCCCCAAATTCCCAATGTTTAACTTGGCCAAGATAAACGCAAAATTCAGGGCACTTACCTCGTGGTAGGAATCTTTTAACATGGACTGTATTTTACTATAGTTTGGAAGCACAAATAGGCGTCAGTATTACAATCTTGATAAATACAATTCCTCTCCTCAAAAATGGATACAATCAGGCAGCCAATAATGTCGGCAGACGCGCACATTACACACTAAAGTTTAAAAAAGTAGAGGGGATGCGATAATACGCTCTAAGAGAAACATTAGCCCTATTAGTTATAGAAATTGAGGGCAGATGTCAGCACTATACAGACTGACACCTAGCGTTCTAAGTTTGAACAGATTTATTAGCGTGAACATAACCGCCCACCAAAAATTATAATAATTTTTTGAAAATTAAAAGTTCTCAGTTGTAGAACAAAATTAAAGGAACCACTTACAACTTCAAAAGAAAACAAATGACTATTTACAAAAAAGAGAGAAGGTAAACTTTACTAATCAAGTAGTAACGGTATTAAGTTGCTAACAGCTCTTGTCAGCAACTTAGAAGCGTTAGTTCTTACAGAAGCAACTCTAGGCACCTCATCAGGACCAGGAAACAGCTTCTCTATACGACCTATAGGCCATTCTAGAGGAGAGGTCTTGACACCCTTTATACATACAATATCGCCTTCCTTAGGTAGAACACTACTATACGTCCACTTTTTTCTTTGAATCAGAGTGTTCAAATACTCTTTTGTCCATTTATCCCAGAAAAACTGTAATTTCTGACGCACTTGTTGCCAATGGCAGCGAATATTCACTGAAGGTGAAATTGGAATTTCAGGAAGAGAAATTAAGGGTGAACCAATTAAGAAGTGTCCTGGACTGAGATAATTAACAGCTTCGCTGGGGTCATTAGACAGGGGGCAGAGAGGGCGGCTATTCAGAACTGCTTCTATGCGAGTAAAGAGCGTAGAATAATCTTCAAACGATTGAGGAGTGTAACCAATTAATCTTATGAGTAAATTTTTTGCCGATTTCACACCTGCCTCCCATAGACCGCCAAAGTGGGGGGCGTATGGGGGGTTGAATTTCCACATTATTTGTTTTTGGGCACAAAAATTACCTATATTGGGGTCATTTTCTTTCAGAAAGTTATACACTTGGTCTAACTGACGAGAAGCGCCAATAAAGTTTCGTCCTCTATCGGAAAGTATTTCAATTGGGAGGCCTCTGCGCGCAATAAAACGTTCTAAGGCTGCAATGAAGGATTCAGTAGATAACTCTGAGGCGAATTCCAGGTGAACTGCCTTAGTAGACATGCAGATAAACAAACAGAGATATCCTTTAGTAATGCGTGGTTTGCGGGGGTTGCCCGATTTAACAGAGAAGGGGCCGGCAAAATCAACGCCTGTGGAAGCAAAGGGGCGACTTGGTTGGACTCTGGAGGCGGGTAATGAAGCCATTTGGGGCTGAAACGGTTTCGCACGGAAACGATAACAAGTTTGACATTGTTTTATAATTCGACGCAAAAGACCACGAACAGACAAAATCCAATATTTTGTGCGCAATAGGGCCTGAACAGTATTGGGTCCAGAATGAAGTGATTTGATATGAAAGTGTTTACATAATAACTTAGATGAGTGAGCTGTTTTAGGAAGCAAAATTGGATGTTTGGCTGCTTCACCCAAAGAAGAAAAGGAGAGCCTTCCGCCCACCCTGAGGAACCCCTGGGGGTCGAGATAAGGAGTAAGGGAAACTAAATTCTTAGGAATTTGGTTCTTATTCTTTAATAAAGTGATTTCATTCTGAAAATAATGAGATTGAGTGATGAAAATTAATTTATGTTCAGCTGCATCTAATTCTTCAGAAGTGAGATAGCCTTGAAGAGGCGTTGAATTTAACTTATGTGCTCTAGAATTTTTTATAAAGCGTAAAACATATGCAAAAACTCTTCTGGCCTTATTGAACGTTGAATAACGCTCGATACACTCTGTGAGAGGGTTACCAGGATAGACAGTAACAAGAGATTTTACTTCAGGAAGAGATGAAATTTCATACTCTTCATTAAATGCGTTAGGCCATTGAGCGGAATCTAGAGTGAGAAATGGAGCACCATTAAACCATAATTTTTTAGTAGAAGACTGAAGAAACTCATCAGGCATAACGCCACGAGAGGCCATATCGGCAGGATTCAAGTTAGATGCAATATGAGACCAAACACAATCTTGAACATTTTCAGAAATTTTTACAACACGATTGGCTACATATGTTTTTAACAAATGAGGTGGAGTCAGCAACCAAAACAACACTATAGTGGAATCAGTAAATAATTGAATTTTATTTAAGGGAGCGGATAATTTTATTTGAGAAGCAGACTTAATTAATTCGCTCAATAACAGAGCTCCACAGAGCTCGAGACGAGGTATAGTAGTAGTTTTAAGGGGAGCGAGCTTAGTTTTCGCCTTCCAAAGGACGCTAAAATTACCCTGGAGGGTATGGGAGCAAATATACACGGCGGCAGCATATCCCTTTTCGGAGGCATCACAAAACCCAGCTAGAGAGTAGGAGACAACTTTTTCATCTGAAACAGGACGATGTATTTTTAAAGTTGATATATCAGGCAGCTTTTGATTAACTCGACACCAATCATTCTCTATAGCAGATGGTATAGGGTCGTCCCAATCAACTTTAGCTAACCACAGATTCTGCATAATTTGTTTTAAATTCATAATGACGGGGGCAAGAAAACCAATGGGGTCAAAAATACGAGCAATATAAGATAGTATATTGCGTTTGGTAAATTTACAATCAAACGGAGAGACAAAAAACATAAAGGAATCAGTAGCGGGGTCCCAGGTTAGCCCTAATATTTTAACAACGCTCTCATCTTTTGAAAAATCGAATTTGGTTTCTATACGCTCAGATGACAACCCTTCTAAGACGCTATGATGGCTACTAGAAAATTTACTTAGAGAGAAACCTCCCCTTTTTAAAAGTTCTGTCAATTGATGACGTAAAGAAAGTGCTGAATCAACATCATCAGCTCCGCTTATGATGTCATCAACATAAGTACTACGCAGAATAGTATCGGAAGCTTCTGGAAAGTAAGAGCCTTCATCTTGGACAAGCTGATGTAGAACTCTTATAGCTAAAAAGGCGGAAGGTGTGACACCATATGTGACAGTATTTAATTCGAAATCAATTAAATCAGATTCAATAGAGGGGCGCCAATAAATATGTTGGTAACATCGATCGGCAGGACACACCATTACTTGGCGGTACATTTTTTCTATGTCAGAACATAGAGCTACACGATGGAGACGGAATGCCATGAGAACATCAGTAATATCTCTTTGTAATTTGGGGCCTGGGAGGAGGCGATCATTTAACGATAGACCAGAGGAATCGGGATCTGACGCATTAAAAACAACCCTTATCTTGTTTTTACCATTGGATATTTTATTAACCACATGATGTGGAATTACATATGAAGAGGGGGTAGGTGCAGGAGACATATGCCCAAGAGAGACATATTCATTCATAAATTCTAAATAAGATTCATACTGGTCAGATTTTCTTAATCTGGATTCTAATTTAATTACAGATTGTTTAGACCTATTATTATTACATTCTAAAGGGCTAGCATCAGGTTTGAAAGGTAAGGAAACAAAATATCGGCCGCTGGAATCTCTATAATGAGTTGATGAGAAGTGATCTTCAACTATTTTATCGAGGGGGTCAATCGGTATATTAGTACTAAAATCTTCAATCTCCCAAAAGCGCTTCATCACATCTGCTAATGAATGAGTTGTGAGTAATATTTCATTACTTAAGTTATAAGAGGCGGCACTAGTAGGACCTACTATTACCCAACCAAAACACGATGATATAGCAGAAGGATAACCTTGAATAGGGGATTCAGATGTTTGAACTAAAATATCGGGGTAAATATCAGCTCCAAGGAGCATGTGAATTTCTGAAGGAATATGAAATGTGTCATCTGCTAGATTAAGATGTTTAAATTTATTAATTGTTTCATCAGAAACAGGAATCGAAGGAAGCGAATTCGAAATTTGTGATAAGACTAAAGCTTTGAGATGGAATTTATGATTCGAAATTGGAGACTGAATAAAACAATCAACAAAACCTACAGGTTGTGTATTAACTTGCCCAATACCGGAAACCGAACAAACAACAGGTTGTATTTTCAAACCTAATTTTTGGGCGCAAAATTGAGTTATAGCTGAGACTTGTGAGCCAGGATCTAATACAACACGAATAGGACGCAAATTTCTTTTATAATCTTCAATTAAAACTTTAGCTGTTCCTAACAGCACTTGTTGGAAGCAAGGAGCAACATTAGAGTTTTTAAGATTGGATGCAGTTTCTGTGAAGGCACATGAAAATTCTTGTACCTCAGAAGAACCAGAGGCAGCAGTGACGGCGGCAGAATTATTCTTATTTTTATCAATGGAGGCGGAAGAGGCGGCAGAAATAGTATTGGAGGCGGCAGGAGTTGTATTAGAGGCGGCAGGATGCAATGTAGAATGATGTTTTTGTCTACAAATTCTACAGACATTTGTAGATGTACATTGGATGCGTGAATGGCGGCCAAGACAGTTAAAACAACGTTTAGACTCTCTTAAGAATTTATATTTATCATCAATGGAAGACTGAATGAATTTAGAACAATTGCTTAATAAATGAGATTCACTACAATTAGGACATTTAATGCGCTTAACAGTAGGTGAGGGGTGTTTGGAAACAGGGTGAGGGGTAGGAGTATTCGACTCTACCATTAACATTTGAGTTTTAGAATTTTTCTGAATGAAATTATTATTACTATTAATACGTGTTGATTTGTCCGAAGGTTCATTCAACTCTAACATTCTTACCTGTTGAGTAATAAAATCGATAAGTTGTTGATAAGAGGGAATACTATCTGAACTATGTTTATTTTCAAAAGTTCGCTTTGAGGAAGCATCTAAATTTCTCCAAGTAATAGAAAAAAGTATGAAATCTGACAAATCTTCTAATGCTATAGCTTTAATTGCATTTACAGATGTATTAAAAGTATTCAACATAGCTTTTAAATTCGACAATGAAGATGACGGAATAGGTTTAAAATTTAAAATTTTATTCAAATACATGGCAGCTAAACGCCTTTTATTTTGAAATCTATCAGTTAACGCGTTGTATGCTAATTCATAATTTTCACTAGTCAATTGAAACCCAGAAATAATAGCTAATGCATCTCCTTTAATAGAAGATTTTAAGTACTGAAATTTGTGAGAATTTTGTAACGATCTGTTATTATGAACAAGAGAATCAAACAAAGAAATAAATTCAGGCCAGTCCTCTATTTTACCAGAAAAGGTAGGAATCGGCACTTTAGGAAGCATAAAGGCGGCTGATGGGTGCACTAGAGGAGCAACTGAAGTTATAGTTTGTGAAGAAGATAATTCTCTTTGAGCTTCAAAATCCCTTAGGATACTTTCTATGCCAACAACAACGTCTAGAAATGAACTTTGAGTTTGAGCGGTATCAATTCTCTTTGCATCAGGAAGCAAAAAATTCAACTCTTGAATATTATTCTGAATATCTTCGAATTTTTCCTCAAATTTAGTAACCCTAGCTGTGTAACATTTTATTTTAGAAAGATCATTAATCGTTAAAGTTTTAATCACATCGTATATTCGAGTTACATTAGCAAAAATATCAGCTCGTTTGCTGCTTAAAATTGTTAATTTTTCAATAGTTTCTTGTTCAGACATTTTTATTTAAGAGTTAAAAAAATAATGCAGAAAAAGATTTATTTAAAATTAAATAGGAATTAGAAAAAATATTATATATTTTATAGTGTACTATATATATATATATATATAGTGCATGAAATAATTCGCAATGAATAACAAGGATAAATGTATTTAATAGATTTAATTAAATATTCTAATTAATATCGGGCCCGGAGGACCAAAGATTTGGGTTCATGTAGCGGCGTTTGCGCTGGTTCGGCAGCGACAACAAAAGATATATATATAAAAAAAAAAAATATACATAAAATATATTAAAAAAATAACTTACAGACAGCGTAGTACACCACTCCACCGGCGTTCCCCCAAAAGTGGCCCCAAATTCCCAATGTTTAACTTGGCCAAGATAAACGCAAAATTCAGGGCACTTACCTCGTGGTAGGAATCTTTTAACATGGACTGTATTTTACTATAGTTTGGAAGCACAAATGGGCGTCAGTATTACAATCTTGATAAATACAATTCCTCTCCTCAAAAATGGATACAATCAGGCAGCCAATAATGTCGGCAGACGCGCACATTACACACTAAAGTTTAAAAAAGTAGAGGGGATGCGATAATACGCTCTAAGAGAAACATTAGCCCTATTAGTTATAGAAATTGAGGGCAGATGTCAGCACTATACAGACTGACACCTAGCGTTCTAAGTTTGAACAGATTTATTAGCGTGAACAGCCTGTGTGTATATGTCTTATATGTCTGGAGAGAAGAATTGGCAAAAAGAAATTTTCTAGTATCCAGAACGAAAAAGAATATGAGTATTCAAATTAATGGAAAGACTATTGAGCAGGTCCACACCTTTAAGTATTTGGGTGTGAATATAAGTGAGAATGGGAAATTCAATGATGAAATAAACGCGAGAATTGCCACATTAGGTAGGATGTTTTCTGCTATCTACAAAAAGTTTTTATGTAAGAAAGAAGTCATAAAATATACTAGATTGGCTGTTTACCACTCGACATGCGTTTCTATTCTAACTTATGGAAGCGAATCCTGTGCTCTAAAACACTGTGATCGGAGCCGACTCCAAAGCATGGAAACGCGGTACCTGAGGAAAATAGAGGGGGAAAGGAAAGAGGGACCGGATACAACGACGATAAGAACTGCACTCAAAATCAAACCCCTTAATCAGATAATCGAGGAAGGACATCTTCGATGTTTCGGCCATGTAATGAGAATGGATGACTGCCGGACAGCGAAGAAAGCTATGGAGTTTAAGCCAACAGGAAAAAGAAAGGAAGGAGGAGAGTGAGATGGAAGAATAACCTCCAAAATATCCTTAAATAAAAAAGGGATTGGATGGGCGGAAGCCTGGAGAGCGGTCCTTGACAGAGGCAGGTGGCGCTCATTAGGCAAAATCACTACACCAAAAGGTAGAAGAAAGAAAGAAAAATATATATATTGTGGGCCTCATCGAAAAACCAAATCCAAATACACAGACCGTTGCGGTTGGAATGGGCTTCTTAAGAGTGATCAAATGGTAACCATAAAGCACCATATGTCCGATTCCAGCAGCGCCATAACGAACTAGTTTTTGTGGTTTTGAGTTGCGTCACATCGTAAGACGGCCTTTATATGATCAATACTCGATACTATTTCAATTTTTATCACGGTTTTGGTCAGGTGT
Source organism: Arma custos (assembly GCA_037127475.1). Lineage (NCBI taxonomy): Eukaryota > Metazoa > Arthropoda > Insecta > Hemiptera > Pentatomidae > Arma > Arma custos. The sequence continues at coordinate 152,895,844 of CM073759.1, forward strand.
CTCTTACAGTTAGAAATATACGGGATGAGAACCAGAGATTTGCCGAAGATCTGTTGCCGACACTAGCCATCAAAGAAATAAAGTTTTGTGATATTTTTATAAAGTTTTGTGACATGTATATCAGCGTTGTTTTATACAGATCACCGCCATCAATGCACAAAGCTTGGTCCCGAACTCAGAAGACATCTCTACCGATTCCATCATCAATCGATCTGATTGTGTGGCAATCAGTGAGACTAGGTTGGAAGATTCCACGCCAGTGAATGTGCCTGGTTTTGATCTGAGATCATATGGTAATACTAATACTATGGTAAGCGCAGACGAATTGCAACTACGTTATCGATATCAAAGTCACCACATCAATAGCTTAACTGATTGTAACCGAGTTAACATTGAAATTTTGGATATTTATTAGGAAAGACACAAAAGCTGCTGATCTAGTAAACGTAAAGGCCAATGGGATCTTCAAATTCATAATCGGGTGTGTACACCCATCCGGGCACAGCATTAGCAGAAATTAAACTTTTTATGTTACGATGGCTATTCAAACTCCAAATTACTCCCAAAACATCGCTAAAATTATACCGATTCCTATCCTGATCTTACCACACCAATTATGATAGTTGGAAACTTTAATGTTAATGTCTCTCAAGACATTGCCCAGCGAGTTCAATTTGTCTTACATTGAAACTTTTATCGTTTACCAGAAACCTCGATATCTCTTGTATGGCATTCACGTACAAAACACGACCGTATACATGACACAGCCACACCCCATTTTTTCCCCTTTAAATCTGAACACCAAAAAAAATTATTGAAAATAATATACTTCTATCTACTCACCCATCTTCTTACTAGCACATAAATCTCTTTAGTGGTCCATAATACGAGTCAAAACAAATCAATACGTCGCCTCCATTCCTCTTTGTCTTGTGCAAGGGTCTGCCAAGCTCTGGTGTCCAGAAACTTCACTGCATCGGCTTCGACCTCATCCGCCCATCTCAGTCGTGGCCGTCCTCTCTTTCTTCTGCCATCCACGTACCCAAACAGTAGCCGCTTGATTGGTCCTTCCCTATCCATCCTTGCGATGTACCCAGCCCATCTTAGCCTAGAGATTCGTATAAATTGCACCACATCCGGTTCCCGGTAAATTTGGTATAACTCTGCATTATGCCTTAGTCTGTACTGGTCATTGACTTTAACTGGGCCAAACATCCTTCTCAGAATCTTTCTCTCAAAGACTAGCAACCTAATGGCGTCTGTTCGTGATAATGGCCATGTCTCCGAGCCATAAGTCAGAACAGGTCTAATAAGAAACTTGTACAGGATGATCTTGGTGGATCTAGCCAGCAAATGCCCTCTCAATATTTTAGCCAGGCCAAAATAACACCTATTAGCTGAAGTGATCCTTCTCTGTACTTCTTGACTGGGCATATTTTCTGCACAAACTAAGGACCCTAGGTACAAAAAATTGTTTACACTTTCAAACGTGTAATCTCCAAATGTAACTGTAGGTGGTGGTGGCCTTGTTGAGTTGGCAATCATGTATTTGGTCTTCGTTTGGTTAATACTTAGGCCCATTACCCGTCCAGCTGCCTCTATGGCTAAGATGGTCCTTTCCAAGTCCCTCTGCGATCTAGCTATAATATCTATGTCATCTGCATAGGCTAATATTTGGATTGACTTGGTGAGAATCGTCCCACTTCTTTGGACTTCGGAATCCCTTATCACATTTTCTAGTGCGAGATTAAAAAGTAGGCATGATAGGCCGTCTCCTCGTCTTAGCCCCCTTGTGGTCGTGAATGCCTCTGATAGGTCTCCTTGTATTCTAACCTGACATTTCGATCCTATCATCAGCAGCTCTGTTAGATGGATCAATTCAAGGGGAATATTCATTGTTTCCATCAGTGAATCAGTGAGACTAGGTTGGAAGATTCCACGCCAGTGAATGTGCCTGGTTTTGATCTGAGATCATATGGTAATACTAATACTATGGTAAGCGCAGACGAATTGCAACTACGTTATCGATATCAAAGTCGCCACATCAATAGCTTAACTGATTGTAACCGAGTTAACATTGAAATTTTGGATATTTATTAGGAAAGACACAAAAGCTGCTGATCTAGTAAACGTAAAGGCCAATGGGATCTTCAAATTCATAATCGGGTGTGTACACCCATCCGGGCACAGCATTAGCAGAAATTAAACTTTTTATGTTACGATGGCTATTCAAACTCCAAATTATCAAACAAGTCCATAATACGAGTCAAAACAAAATTTCTAATTTTTCTACAAATTTTCTAATTCATCAGCAACAGTTGTGGTTTTGAGGCTAATAAATATAATTCGTTTATTATTTCTTATATGATATTTATTTAATTATGTAAGAAGGTTTCTGAATATGTTTAGCATTTTAAAAAAAATACAGGACACGAAATTCATAAGTTAAAAAAATTAAAACTCCCACAAAACCTCTTGGTAAACAAATAATATCTACAACAAAAAATATCTTTACACCATATAGCATAATGAACTAGGAAACTGGATGAGTTGCCGACAATGCCGGGCTAGCTAGACCTAATTTTTTTAATTCCAAAAATCTGAAACTTTCAATTCTGAAGAATATTGAAAATGTATCTACACATTTACATAGATCAGTTTAAAGACAAAAAGTTATATAATTTTACCAGGCGGACTCCTTACCAGTAGCACTAACACTCTTTTGCACCGCACGTTATTTATGGCGTAAAGCAACAACCAATGTCAATAGCCAAGTTATTTTATTCTATGTGCCAGTAGTACCCAATGTGTTCACTTTATAGAATGCTCTACCTAGTATTAATAAAAAAATTAATAAAGAGATAGAACGCGCAAAATAAAGATACTATCAGATGGATTATATTGAAGCCAATTTACGAAATTATGAATTGATATATGAAATATAGAGGTCATACTATTGCTAAATGAAAAAAATAATAAATAAAAGCACCTAAATTTGATTTTCAGAACAAATTCACCTTTTTCTTATTAAAAAAATTAAAAAACATATAGGATTCTTTCAGTCTAGGTGTAATATTGACTTGAATTAGTAAGCAAATAGAAATTTACGAATTTTATACAGTGAAATTTTTACCATAACAAAGATAAAAAATAAATAAAGAGGGTTGGAATAATGGAGACTTATCTTGAATTCCTTCCGGATTCGGTCAGGATTCAGGTTCATCAGATTATAATAATCTCCATAAAAATTATGTACCTTCTGAAACAATATTTAATGTGCATAAATAATGCACGAACTTCAAGAGATCGAATTTGTGTTGAATTGCCTTTAGAAAGGATGTAATAGAGAAGAAAAAGCGTTGTCAATTTATCTGGATTGTTATTAATTGAGCGAATTCCATAAGCCGAGGAGGTCAGATAATAACAGGCTATCCTTTCTCTGACCATCAATCCTTCATGTCCTTTGTCAAGCTTGATGGGCATTCCTTCGTCCTGATGGAAATATTTTCACCGGAGTAATCTCACAGTTAATTACCAACATCGGGAAACCATTTCAGAAATAGTTGAACAGATTAGATCCTCTACCAAAGAGGTAATTGTTTTTCGGTTACGGTCCCGTCCCTCCAGCTGATGATGATAATTAATGGGGTTGCAACGCTCGGTGGCAATGCGCGTAATAGCAACGCTTCTCCGCGTCGTAAACCTCCTCGTAAACCATCGTCTTGAATCGAAACTTATCTAATGAACCGTGAGTTGGTAAAACCGCAGTCCTGACAACGATAACAGCTTCTCATAACTCCTTGATTTACAATCGCTCGAAATTAACACCCTTCAGTTGTCATTAATAGTCACTTACAACATTGTAAATTCCGATGCCGAGGTGGTCTCGTTAGGTTGAGATTGTCAGTTGTAAATCATGGCATCGTGAATGATTTTTATGACATTCGTTTCCCACGGTTCTTAAAATTGTCTGGTCCAAGGCTATAAAAAAAAAAAGGCAGTCATGAGAACTGCCGACAGAAGTGAAAACTCAAAACTTTTGAATAACTGTCCTTTTTTTTTATTATTTCTAAATCAATTATAGTCCGAATTATGATAATAATGGATTGGATTGCTCTATGATTACACGAAATAAGTTTGGCTTATTTTGTGTAATCATTGATTCTCACTCAAATAGTCTGAATTATTTAAATTTAAAATTTGTAAATTTAAATTATTAACATTAGTCTGGTTTTCATTTACAATGGCATTCTGAACATGTTTCTTCTTCTTCTTTCCCTTCCTCTGTATTCCTTTCAGTGTGGAGGAGCCTCTACCCAACTGTGCCAGTCCTGTCGGTCCCGTGCCAACAGCATCATCTGCTGTAAAGCTTTACCTCTATCCTTTCGCAACTTGCGAACATACTCCCTATACGTAGATCATGGTCCTCCTTGTAGTCTTGTGGGTGCAGGTCTAGGCTTCGAACACCTTCCTTGGGTCCCGATCTTGCCTCATTCGGCAAATGAGTCCAAACCACCTCAGTTGCCGTTACTGCAAGGAATCTTTTTTTGTAGGGATTCCCAAGTCTTGCCTTATTCTCATTAATTATTGTTCTTATTAATTTCTTACCCTGTATCTTCTGGTTTCCGGTATTTTATTTTTTAATCAATGATGGGCTGCACAAGGGCTATATAAAATATCAATATTTATTTTATTGAAATAATAATTAGTATATAGTTATATTATTTATACCTTTTTTATTTCCTTTCAAAGTAACCCCCGGAAAGTACCGTCTACTTACTTGCACATTCCACACTTGAGTATACTATGTGCCTTTTAAATTCATTTTTACAATAATTAACGACAATTTGATAATTCTATCATATATATCAAAGGAAATTATTATATACATGCTGTTATAAATTAACAAATTTAACAATTAACAAATTAACTAAGTTAAAGATACAATAATTATCTAATGATTATCTATGTTTTATATTGTATGATTATTCTTAAATGGATGTCAACTTTTTAAAATCTATACTATAAATAAATTTAGTGAATTTGGGTCGAAATAGATTTTTTGTGTCATGCTCAGCAACTGGCCAAACTTTTCCTCTTAATATTGTGGAGATAATTAATTTCGACCTTTTTCCTTCATACATTTGGCAGTCATATATTATGTGTTTAAATGCCTGTTCTTCTTTGTCTATTGGGCAAGTCTTGTCGTTGGTTATGTGAAATATGTGTAAGTATGATTTGGTATGTCCATGTTCAGTCAAAACCTGAGTTAGTTTGTAGTTAGTGGATTTTATTAATTTGTAGTTATTATTTGTTAGTTTTGGAATTAACCTATGAAAACTAGGAGATTTATTTGAAATAGTTCACCGTTCATTCCACCTCATAATTGATTCTTCCCTAATTTTGAATTTTATGAACGAAATTGGTGTTTTTTTAAAAGATTGAGACAAATCACTTTGTGCTGCCTCTTTTGTTAATTTATCCTCTACCAGAGTGACCCTTTACCCATATTATACCCCTTTAGTGAGTGACCCTTATACCATATTATTTTTACAGAGAAATTTAGAAGCCTAAGTGTGCATAAGTTCATTCTGATATTTTCGGTAAGCTCGTCATGTATTTCAGTGTGAAGAACTGATTGCATCAAGATTTTATTATCTGTGTGTATAACTATGTCTGTATGTATGTTGGTTGGAAGGTGAAGAAGGAATTCTGTTGCTTTTACGACTGCGTACTTCTCAGCTTGGTTGTTGGAACTCGTGGAGCCTAGTTTGTACTGGGCACTTCGCATCTTCCCATTCGTGTCCCAAAGTACACAGCCTACATTATTGCCTTCTATACTTCCGTCTGTGCAAATGTTAGTGATTTCTGTACCCGTTTCGTTAAGTTATGCCAAGTGCGTGTAAAGTTTGGCAAATGCTGATGGGTGTAACCAATCAAAAGGTTCAGATTCCCGTTCTATCATGGTATGTTCGGTTTCTCTAAAGTTATCGTTACGCAGTTTAATTGATGAGATTTGTACGATTTCTTTAATTTTAAGATCGATGGGTACAATTCCTGCTAAGACACAAGCTGCGTCATAAGAGATAGTTTTATACGCCTTGCCAATCCTGATCTCTATGATTCTTTGTAGTCTTTGAATTTTCTGAAGATGGCATTTTTTCTCAATTGCTTTATGTCAAATCGGCACCGCGTAAAGCATTTTGGGAATCAACGCCTCCTCGTAATTATTTATTCCGTGTATTTGTATTTACATAGATATCAAAAACTTTATTTTCGTTTTTAGAATTATTATGATCATTAATTTCAACAATATTTAGTTCATTTGAACTTTAAATAATGCCATAAAAATACATTACACTATGACAATCTAATGATAATGATAAACAAACATTTCAACTTTTTAAAAAATATTTTAAATTATTTTTAGTGTCAATTGCACAACTATTAAACGTTTTAGCGATATATCCTTAAAATTAAAGTTGATTAAAACAAATTGTATACCATAACTCATACACAGGCCGCTAGGCGACTCCAATCTTGCGCATACGCCACCAGCATGTCGACCATATCGGTGACGCGAACGTATAAGTTTCTCCCCTACCAAAAGTCACTAAACGCGGATAAAAAAGTTTCACATAAAAAAATAATACTTTTCGGCAATTATAAATGAGGCAGGGTTTTAAGGAACAATCATAGCAAATTTATAATAATCGTACAAGCCAGCATTAAAGGGACGACGACTGGTTGATAAAAAGAGCCATAGAAAGATTTGGGAAGTCAGCACTATTGACCGTATAAAATATTTTGAACTTCTGCCTGATTGCAATTATAATAATTCCTGATGTTTTTGAATGTGGCTTAAGCCATAATTGCACTTCCCTACCAACAATAGGATGATTAACGGTAGGGTCTCAATCTTCAAACATCATTAGACAGATATCTAGACTATTGGCCCAAGAGACGTGTTCCAACAACATCCCAAACATCATAAACTCCAAATCCACCGCCTCAACGACAACTTGGGAGATCTATTGAAGACAGAAGGAGGAATTAAATGGCCCAGTTCCGACGCCTTGGGATCCCTCCCCGGAAACATCCACTGCCTTACTAATTAATGTATTGGAATAAGGGAGAGTTCGGATATGCCTCCTAAATCACAACAATTATCTACTTCCTGTGCCTTGTTGTTTCCGGATCCGATTAACTCCAGTTTCTTCGTTATTAAATAGGAGAAATCTTATTGGTATGGCCTTGTAAGAAAGGAGTGATGAACATTAAGTGCTGTCATATCCTGGCAAGGATAATTGAATGTTTTGCGAGTGGAAGAATAAACATAATAAATTTATACTTTATTGACAGCATTTGAAAACAAAGGAGGAGAAAAATTAAAAAAAGTTGTAATTGTTGATAATTATATGATAAGTGACCTTATTTATGAAAAGTATTCTTTTCAGTTATCTTCTTAAATTCAAAATACATATCATGAAAAATGTTAAGGAATGAGTAGTTAAATTGAAAAATATCGGAGTTAAAAATATGTGTCATACATTTCAAAAAATAATTATTTATGATACATAGAACAATGGATGTAACCACATGTAAAAATAATAAATAACATATATATATATATATATATATATATATATATATATATATATAAAATATATTACCAGGAAATATAAAATAATACAGTGTACATATAAAGCAATTAATGTTAATTAATTTTTAATTTAGCTCACAAGTATAGAAACGCCATATAAAAAATATTTAATCGAAATGCTTTTTTCCATTATATCAAATTATTTGCTTAACCGTTTTTCTTTAGTATTCATTCTGAGAGTACCTATCGCTCCTTCAAAACAATCTCATAACTCAAAATAACTAATTTTTCAAAAGAGGTTTCTTAAAAGTTCCATGTGAGTTAAAAAATAAAACAAAGTATTCCTATTGTAATGATGGTATTACAACTCTTTTAGTAACCATTAGAAATTTGTTAAAAGCTTGAAACTTTTTTGATTTTAACTTATGTCATTATTCCGATAAAACTTCGAGTTCAAACATGATGCAACTCAAAATATGACTTTATTAAAAGGAAAAGATATACTGAGCTAAAAACCTTCAACCAATACGTCTGCTACTGAAGGCTTAGCTCCAAAATGCCAATATTTAAGTGGTTATGTGGTTGTTCTTTTGAAGAAGCGATATATTTATCACAGCTTTCTTTTTTTTTTACTCTTCATAAAGTTTGTGTATATTTATTACTAGCTTTTGCCCGCGACATCGTCCGCGTTAATTTTAAATAGAAATCTATGTTGAGTTTAAACGGAGAGTTAATTTTGAATTCCATAAATGAACTCCATATTATAAACAATGACTTAGACTAATAGTGTTCGATAGAAAATGACGTGATTCTGGTGTTTCACCAAGAACCAAAGAATGCAATGGCTCTGGTGGCAAGGGCAATGTTGGTAATTTAACTTGCCACTGAGACAGCACAATCCAGGCATTTCTCCAGCGAATTTCAATGCCCCACAATGGTTACACACAACCCCCATTGGGCCAATTTTAACGGAAGGATGCGAGCTGTGGTCAATTGTGCAATCGTCATGAAATGCTACTCGATTCAAATCATCACTTGAAGAACTTCTTACACGTTTATTTCGATTTTCACGTTGTTGAGTTGCTTGATTTGCTCGACGATTTCGCATTGTTAACTGAGCCGTTTCACTGCGATCTGTATTTCTTTTTGTGTTTGTGATGCACGAAGTTGGAGCATACTATCACAGCGCAGTTCTCGTACAATTTCTTGTTCATCAATATTCAATTGATTGGCCACGTTCCGAACTGTACTTGCATGACGGGTTCGATGCGAAAGATTAGATCTTCAGGGTAGCGGCATTGTGAATAACACTAAAAAATGAATGTCACAAAAGCAATTAAGGAATTATCGATACATAAATAAATGTCATAACCTCACAAATAAACATCGATGAAAACATGTGGTAAAATGTCATAACCTAACTAAATAAACATATTCGCTGGCTACTTACCGTTTGAAAATAGAATTCCAGGGAGGTTATATTGAAAAATTTAATTAATCTTATGCAATAACAAAGAACATAACCATTCACAATGTGCACTTCATCAAACTGATAAATCGTTTCAAAACAATGTATTAAATGCAATATTTGAAACTACAATTATTGTAAATAATAAATAAATAATTATTATTACTGTTAACTGGGCAGTTATTATATAGACAATTTTAATTAATCTTATGCAATCAGAAAGAACATAACCATTCACAATTTGCACTTTATCAAACTGATAAATCGTTTCTAAACAATGTATTAAATGCAATATTTGAAACTACGATTATTGTAAATAATAAATAAATTATTACCACACGCAATTATCAAACAGAAGAGTATGCGATGAAGCAATTGCAAATGAATCAGCTGTCTAAAGTTGATGCCTTAGTTCACAAATGTGTTAAGTGCAAATTTTTCAAAAATGGGTTTTGTTATATAAATAATATTGTAAAGCTGTGATCAGGAAGTCATAGGTCATATGTTGATATAAAATTAATAGAGAAGCTGTGAAGGTTACAAAAATATATTATGCATATATAAATATAACTCAAGAACGTCTGGACCCATTTCGATTTTTCTTGATTATTCTTCTTTTTTGGCCAAAGACCAGTCCTAAATGGTTCGAATCATCGAAATCGGTCAAGGCATTCTTGAGTTATTTGGTCAGTAACTAACGCCGCTTTCTTTTATATATATAGACTAGCTTTTGCCCGCGACTTCGTCAGCGTTGATTTTAAATAGAAATCTATGTTGAGTTTTAACGGAGAGTGAATTTTGAATTCCATAAATCAACTCCATATTATAAACAATGTCTTAGAGTCATTTGAAAGCATCCGTTATATTTCTGAATGTTCGATAGAAAATGACGTGATTCTGGTGTTTCACCAAGAACCAAAGAAAGCAATGGCTCTGGTGGCAAGGGCAATGGTGGTAATTTAACCTTGCCACTGAGATAGCACAACCCAGGCGTTTCTCCAGCGAACTTCAATGCCCCACAATGCTTGCACACAACCTCCATTGGGCCAATTTGAACGGAAGGATGCGTGCTGTAGTCAATTGTGCAATTTGTAATGAAATGCTACTCGATTCAAATCAACACTTAAAGAACTTCTTGCGGTAACGTTTATTTCGATTTTCACATTGTCGAGTTGTTTGATTAGCTCGACCATTTTCTCATTGTTAACTGAGTCGTTTCATTTGCCATCTGTCTTTCTTCATGAGTTTGGGATGCAAGTCGGGCCATACTAACACGGCGCTGTTCTCGTGCTATTTCTTGTTCAGCCATATTCCGAACTGTACTTCCATGACGGTTTCGATGCGAAAGACCAGTCCTAAATGTTTCGAATCATCGAAATCGGTCAAGGCATTCTTGAGTTATTTGGTCAGTAACTAACGCCGCTTTCTTTTATATATATAGATGTTTTTCACTTAATTATTATTATATGTTTTTTTAGTTTCATCGCTCTTTGGAGTTCTACTACTGACTCGGATTATGTTCTTGGCTGTTCCATCCCTAAATACATCCTCCTTTACACCACGTTCTTTCTGCCCCCCCTCTGCCTCCTTTACTAGTGCGGTTTAGTTACTTTATTTCTTAAGAATATAGGTATTGTTTTCGTTGGACCTTAATTGATTTGGAGAATATGTCCATAGAAATCAATCCCCTTTTTCCTCACTGTGATTTATTCTTTCGCTTGGTATTATTTTTGTTGTTATTACTGGTATTGAAGTCTGATTATTATTTTTAATCTATATGTATATATATTATATATAAATTTTGAACTGCCCCCTAACCATTTTAAACATTTATATTATTTTCTAAATTAAATAAAAAAATAATAAAGCTTAAAGAGAATCCGAAAGCTCGATGCCGATACCAGTAATCTCTGTGTAGAAACTTCTGTCCAAGGATCACTATCCCAACCCAAATCTATCAGATCACTCTTAACACAATCTTCCTACTTACGCCTTGGTCAACCCCTGCTTGCTTATGTGCTTATGAACATGTAGGAATTCTTTCGTTACTATGCCCAGCCCCTTTGCATGCCCATCTTTATCTTCGTGACGCTATCACTTTAATAATATTAACCGTGTGCATGCTTTGCAATTCCACGATGTGAAATCTCCTAAATTCGCCAGTGGTCTCATCCTTTTTTGGAATCAATTTTCTACGCAACACCTTATTTTCGAATACCTTAAGACGTTGTTCATCCTTCAGCGTTAGCGGCCACGTTTCATATTAGTAAAGAAGTGTTGGAAGGATGATGGTTTTATAAAGTCTGATTTTTAGATTTCGAGGCAAAAGACGCGAGCTTATTAATGTTTAGGCTGAATAATAACAAGCATTCCCTGCCTTTAATCAAGAATTTTCTTTATTAGTTTAAAAAAAATTATAAGTTAAAATAATAGTTACCCCATAATGCTATTTATTATTTGTATATGTTATGTTAATTTTTATATTATTTTTGTTTTACTTCATGGCTCTGTATCTCATATTCCATTTTCTGTAATATATCACGTACTGCTATGATGGATGCAGTTTTCCTCAACACGCGATTGACAGACCGAGATCTCTGTTCCACCGTGACCAGGAATCAGACAGCTGCCGTTTAAAATATATTTCCCGAACCATGAATTTAATCACAGCTCCCCGGAACTGTTACTCGAGACAGATGGTCACTAATTTCACGGTTGTGATCTTGCTAATAACTGAGCCTTAAGACTTAACGATAATCCTGTCCTAGGACTCTCCCCTCTACAGAGGGCAAGAATTTTTCTTTTTCCATCTCCTCTTTTGTTTCTTTTTCCAGTCCTCCTCCGACCTCTCTTCCCTTTTCAGTCCCTCCCTGATAGGGCAACTTCCGTTTTAATTAATGCCTAGTCATGCCACGGCCCCCTCGATCATTAGACAAATGAGACAATGGCTACCTCCCATTAAGCAGATTTAGTCAAGCACAATACAATTGTTTTTATTGTTTAAAATCCATTCACGAATTAGTAACGGTATGACTAGTTCTAATTGTAGCCAACTATTGTTACTTTAATTGGTGAGTAGTAATAAGTATGATGTTTATCCTCTAGGTTTGGTTGAAAATTTTAAAAAATACGAAAAATTAACATAAATAATCCAGGGTAAATAACTGTAACCATAACGTTATGTCAGGTAAAATATCGTTTCAAAATGATTATATGCCAGTTTGTATTATTCTAAGCAATACTAAGTATACTATGTTTTAATATAAGAGTTTTTTATAAAATAATTTGAACTTTTTCTAAGCTGCATTAAAAATAACTAGATATGAACTTTAATTTAAATTGAATTAATGAAAAGTATTCATGGTCGCAGAAAGTTGCTATTATTGATTATTTTTGTTTGAGTTATAAATGGTTCTTGAAGAAACAATATGCGGTTGAGATTTGAGTAAAAAAGAAATGAATAAAACCTGTTGATGTGCTATTGTAGATAGTATTTTTTCACATTGATACAAATAATTGATATAATATTTTTTCCCTGTCATAAGAATTCATTTTACAAATACAAATGGTTAAAAACATATCAAATCAAATAATTTCTAACACCAAATTTAATATAAATTAAATCCTTTGAATTAGTGGATGCTATTGGCTCAATTAAAATAATGATTTCCAATTAAAGTTATTATAATATTATAAATATTAAAGTTATTATTATTATTTCTATTTCTATCATAAAAAATCGAAATGACATTTGGAATTCTGTGGACTTATACCAATCGAAACTATGGCATATCTATCCTGTCAGACAATATTATTTAAAAAAGAAAACTAAAATTGTGATTATGATGTGGGAATTCATAAAAACTTTATCCAATAAAAATCTATGAAAGGCTCGTAACACAAATAAATGTTTAAACTACAATAAAAATAATTTAGTAGTGAAATTAAATATTATTAACACAGAATTTAATATATTCAAAAATATTTTTGCAATATCTAATTTATTTAAGTTAGCAACCAATAAATAAAATAAAGAGAGGGAGAATCACTAATCAATTGTAAATAAAACCATTAATCACGTAAGTGTATTAAATATATTTTATAAACCTGTACTATTACTAACCAATAAGGGTATTGGGCTAAGTACATGGTAGAATATGTTACCAACGGTTATGAAGGTAGGTGATTTGGACAAGATCACATTAGACCGCTAGATATCCCGTCAGTTAAGTAAATAAATTACATTGAAAACTATTTATCTTAATTATAATCACTTAACATGGAAATAAATACCTTTGGCTTTATTTTATTTTATTTTTTTTGTTAGTAAGCAGCCTCTATTGAGCAATTCCTGCATGTTTTTTTAATTTTCAACTACGAACATGTTTTATTTTTTATTTTTTTAGATTAATTTATTTATATTTACAACTGTATTAATATTACAACAAGTAAATTTGCTAATATGAACAAATGACATGAAAAAAAACAACTCTTGGAGAGAAACTACCCATCGGTAGCACTCTAATAAAGTTCTATAGTAGGAGGTCTCGAGGCCATCTTCTTTTCAGACTCGGAGGGTTATCAGGAATAGTATGGAAAGCAAGTCGAGAAACTAATGGATTCAAGTGTGTATGGAGCTTGTAATGGAAGGGTAGGTACCTAGTTTACTAGCTTAGCAACTATGGGATATTAAGATCATGATGGATGAGTTTGTTTGTGACATAATAAGGAGCATTGAGGATTTTACGAAGGATTTTGGATTGTAAGGATTGGATACGAGATGAATTGGATGGTTTAGTAGAGCCAAAGCTCAACTCCGTATGTCCAAATAGATCTGATAACTGTCATGTAAATGAGTCTTTTGTAATTAATTGGGATCTTAGAGCGTTTGTCCAGTAAATGTTGAAGTAAATAGGCGAAAACGTCGAGCAGTTTCTTGTATTTTCATTATTGTTTTATTTTATTAAATTCAGTTTTATTTTTAAATTCAAATTTAATGAGTTTTTATTTAGCAATAGTATGACCTCTTGATTTGATTTATCAATTAATTTCACAAGTTGTCTTTAATATGCTTCATTTGACATGATATTTGCGTGCAATATCACTTTTTTATTAACACTTGGTAATTCTATAATGTGAACACTTTGGCCACTTGTTTGCTTTTTTATATCATGAATAACATTCTGTGCAAGAGAGTGCTAGTGCAACATCTGCTTATGTTAAGGTGTCAGCCTGGTAAAATTATAGATCTTTTTTTTGTTTGTTTGTTTATTGTTTATGCTGCTATGGCTAATCGGACGATGCTACGGTGGGAGCTCTAAATTTTGCCTATCCAGGTTTAATTAGGATAAGGTTTTTAGCGTGTACCTGACATCTTGCAGGCTCGTCATCCCCGTTTAACGTTTTTTCCGAAGGTCGGCAAAACCAAGGATATTTACTGCCTTTTAAAAAATCCTAGGAGCACCTGCCGAGCTAAGAACCGTCATCTTGGGCTTAGTAGGTTGTTATACTGGACCGCAGGTCGCCCTATACAAAGAGACAGGGGATTGATCTGTGGCTTTTAAAAAAATAAATAATGTATCTGCCGATGCTGAATTCGAACCCGGAAACTATTGCTCAGTTACTCAGTGTTCAATTGAGATTCGATCATATACTCTTCGATATGTGAAAATATTAAAATGTAACTCATCTTCAATTTATAAACTGGCTGCTCGCTAAGTGGGGCAAGTCGCATATATATAGAAGCGACTCTACTATATTTATTATTGAAACTCGAGAGGCAATAAATACATAGGGACATATGCAGTGGCAACTGTTAAGTACTGTGCGGTAACCTCGTTATTCCATGCAATAGCCCCACTGGGTTGGTAGCCTTCCCTGCTATCAGGCTGATATTTGAGGTCGACTAGTTCTGATCGAGAAGCGAGCCCATGCTCCAGTAATCCATTTAGTAGAGCCTTTATGTTTTTTGTCCGAGTGCCACAAGTGTGACAAATGCAACGGGTGACAGGTCGGAAGGGTTGTCGTTTGGATGGCGGCCCATCTGTCCCGGGTGTCGCATCTCTTCAGGAAAAGGAAACTCTGACTCAAAGTTCATTTGAATAATCCCGCCCCCTCCGAATCAATGCCATCCATTTGACTTCTACTATTGCTTATTTTGATTCTAAAGTACCCCTTAGGTATTTCAGTGATAATAAAAAGCAACAATTAAAATATATATTGTTGAAAGATATATTAAAAAAGATCAATTTTTAATGAGACTTGTATATATAGGTACTTTTAACGGCATGTATAATATAAATACATTTGTAAATAAAGTCTTTAGTGAAGCAAAGAAAAATAGTGTCACTAGGGGAATCAGAATTGCTGAATTAAATACCGAACGGAAACATTTATTGCTACTACAATGATTTATTGACTTAATCTAATTTTATAATCATGAAAATTGAACCTATTCTTGAATGTATTCACAAAGTTATACATTCACAATACAAAGTATCGATTATCAAAATTATCTTTTAGTCATTAAAATGAACAAATGATAAAAATAATACATTTTATCTCCAGCTGGTACAAAAACATGTGTTTTTGACTCAATTAATTAGGACTGAAGTACGTCTTTTCTCCCTGTGCATTAGAAATTGAGTCAAAAAGTTAACTTTATTCCCTAGGGAATAAAGTAAAAAGATGACTACCTAATTCGTCTAAATAATGTAGGTTTTGTATTGAAAAAGTTCAGGAATAGGTTGATACACCGGCCATTATAATCAACTGTTGTTTCAAAACACCAAAACTCAATGACAAGTAAAATCAAAGTTGCTCAAAACCTTTTTAGCACTAATTCACTGCAATAACATCAAATGTTCATAACAACAATAAAAATACTTCTCAATGTAAATATCCAATTGCTGAAAATTTAACAATTCAAAATTGTAATAATTGCACATTAATTCCAGTATTTGAATTTATTGTAAAACATAATATAAAATATTATAGCGTCTAGTTTGTCTTTTTACATCCCACCTGGAGATAAAATCTTGCATACCCCTCGGGACTAAATTGATCATTATTCCCAGCTATAAATAACTAAGCTTAAATAACTATTAATTTATATTATTAAATCTTAATTTTTTAAATGATTATTAGAAAAGGAAATTATGATTTTTTTTTTTAGAAAAATCTCCAAATATTATATGATACTTTGTTGTAGGAATGAATCAAGAATTAATTATTATAAAACATGCTGGCTTAATAAAAAACTTCGAAGAAAGTGAACTTATGTGATGAAGAATATTCAAAGTTTGTCTTAGTTCTAAATTACATTTTATATAACATTATATGTACAATATATTTTATTTCCTCCTATC
The DNA here is from genome assembly GCA_037127475.1 of Arma custos. Taxonomy (NCBI): domain Eukaryota; kingdom Metazoa; phylum Arthropoda; class Insecta; order Hemiptera; family Pentatomidae; genus Arma; species Arma custos. Next base: position 152,912,282 of record CM073759.1, read on the forward strand.
TGGTATATATACTATTACTATGTATTGGTTATTTCGGGAGCTTTCGATTTTGATATTCCCTATAATCGAATAGGTTAATTAGTACTAAAAAGTACTATAGATAACATGGCCGTGCACTCGAGTAGTTATAGTTGTAAGAATGTTCTTATACTTGCTTTTTTTTTTATTTTACTTAATTTTACTTAAGTATTGTTTCACATCATTATTATTACTAACCTGTATCCAATTATTTAAAAAAACAAAAAGAACTTTTATTTTATAATTTTAATTATTTTAACATTTTTACCTTGTTCAATCCAATAATTTAATTTTATATAATATAATTTTATTTAAATTATTTCAGTTTTAAATATTTTTGTATGTTGTTTATTCAACTCTGAAGAAGATCTGCTATGTGGGTCGAAACGTCAGTATCTAATAAATATTTTACCAGTATCTTAGGAACTTTTTTTTTTACCTTCATCCATGCATTTTTCTTCTCCATATGTCTAAGGTCAACTAATAATTATTCAAGATAAAATCCTAGGTGTGTGTTTTACGCACATTTTTTTAAATATATTTTTTTTGTGTTCTCAGAAAGTTTGTGGTTTAAACATAAGTTTACAACCATAAGGAGTAATGATTATTAGTCTGCACCTCAAAGACACTACCACTCATTGCACATCAATTACCCTTCACCACCCCCAGTGGACAGCAGACCCTCCAGATGGCGGCCTCTTCAGGTGGATGCGGGTCCCCTAGGCGGATAGCCCTCGCTTCTAGTTTGCTCTCCCTTCTAATGAGCGCCTTAAACCCACTCTATTTAAATATCTATAGGGAACCGATTGTGCGCAAGTTTTTTTTTCACACGTGCGCATGACTAACGTCGAGTAGTGTCACCCTGACCGTTGTTGTACCTCCTGCGGTGCTCCGGCCCCGGTAATGAGGACGTTTTGTAATCTGTCCCCTGGCAGATGGCCGCGATCCTGCTTGATATATAGATGGATACGTGAGGCATCAATCCTATCTAGATCCTTGTTCATTAATTATGTTGACCATTACTATCACGATGCTAACAAGTATTAATGTAAACGCGTGCTCTATGAATGAAGATATTCCCTTTTTTTCTTTTTATGCAAATCAGACATGTTCCAGTCAAATATCGAATGAACAGAGCCATCAATAATGTCACAAATTAATCTTAAAAATAGATAATGCTAATTAAAATATTACTTATATTAGAACATTCAGCATTCTGAAATATACCATTTATAACGTATGTCGTATATATATTTGTAACGTATATAAATAAAATAAAATATTGAACAGTAAAGACTCCATATTGGACATTTTGGGATTTTTATAGGTTGAAAACTGTTGAATTGAGATTGAGTATTTGAACTTACGTGCGTGCTGCTCGTAAAACTCGTTCGTTCTTTGGTATTGAAAATCATTCAGTGTATAGCCATATCATGAAATAGCAGCGAAAAACTGATTTGGAACATACACTGTTGTCATTCTCTCGGATCCAATTATTTTTCAATACTATGGTGTTGGAGTGTAATGTATTTAGCCTGCTCGTTTATCGTTTGTCATCATGTTTTAAACGATTGATAGCTCTAATTCTGTTCTTGGATAAAAAAAATGGCCTCTGTCCAAATATACCAATTTGGTGTTTCTCATTTGTAAATCTGCCAGTTGTAAATTACAGTTTGTGATGTTGTATGTCAACTGATAGAAAATATCTTTGGAATAAGGCATATTTCGATCATTAAGCAGATCACAAAAATATAGAAACCATAGCTTCTGTTCAAAAAGAATACAATGTTCATTGGTCCTTCTTTACCACGGTACAAATATTTCTATAAAATTCTTAGCTTAAAATATAATAATAGTTTGAGAGCATATAAAGATTTTTTGAAAGGACGATTTAATGTCCGTAACGTTATCCCAAGAATATTTGTTTGCAATAGTTTTGGCTCGAAATGTTAAAGAACTATTGTATTAAATATATTTAATAAAATAGGTAGCTCAGGTGTAGAGTGCTGAATCGCTATGCTTGAGATTCTTGGTCCCAATCTGGCTGATACGGATGGATCCCGAGGAACCTGCAGACCATCTTGCAGCTCGCCCGAAATGGATACCCTTAATTGTGGAAAAAATTGGTGGAGACAAACCGTTGGTTTAGGTAGAAAAAGTATAGTCTCTACAATGTAAAAGAAGTATAGGAATTGTTCTAAAAATCATCTATCCAATTTTTTTCTTAGTTAGACGTATGCCTTTTAAATTTTTTCTACCGTTTTCTCTATAAAGTAACATCAGCTTATATGATGTGCATGCATATTTTAATTCTATTTTTACTGTTGGTGACATTTTGAGCCACTGATTTATAGTTTATTAGGCCTACTAGATGTGGTGCTAAACCTAAACATTTTTACAGCCCACTTCTCTATTAAAATAACAAGAAATATTAACTCTTTAGCTATTATAATGCCATCTGAGAATATCCTAGATTTACACAAACTAAAGTGGTTTGGACACCTACTAACGATGGAAAAAGGCCCAGGGGAAGGTCTCGCGGATCCTGGAAAGACATTGTAAGGGATGCTTTGAGGAGGAGAGGAATGAACTGGAACCGAAAAAGAGAGCTGGTTCAGGAAAGAGACACTTGGTCCAATAATTATACTCGTAAGCAGGATCCTCCAGCGGTAGGGGAGGGAAAAAATATGATGATGGTGAGCTATTATAATGAGAAAGTATACTTCATGTAGGTTAGTCATCAGAGCTCATAAAATTACCTGAACATGATTCTGGTACTGTTACATTAACAGCAAACAGCCTATACTTGGAGGGGCTACCCAAAGCAGCTCTATTGTAGGAGGCGATGAGAGTAAGCTGTAAATAGTGGCAGGTGCTGAGTGTCGTTGGCTATAATTGCCAGTATTATTGAGAGTGTGAAGTGTGAGAACCACTCGCGGGCCCATTGAAGAGGCGCTCAAGAACCTTCATTACCAGAGGTGTGATATTACACAAGAGGTAATCGTTCTCTTTGTGTTGGTACAATGCTTCCACGATCGGCGGGGAGTCTTCCGGTCAGGCCTTCCGGTCAGCGGGCCCTGGAACAGGCTGCCCCTATCCACCCTCTCAGCCCCGGATCACATAGTCCAGTTTGAAACATTTGCATAAACAATATCTATCTCTGTACCCAAGAGGAAGGGTTGCAGTATGACAAGCCAGAATTGTATTATAAGAAAATTATACATGCAAAACTAAAACTACAATATTTTTATAAAGAACGTGAACCCGTTTGAACGTGAATGCTGTTTTTAACATACAACTCTATTTATCCTAAGTTATCCTAATGGGTGGCTTAGTAGCGAAATAGATGCCCAAGGTAGTCTCAGGAACCTTACACACACTAACGAAAGTCAATACACTTTGTACGTTTACAAATTGTATATTAACATGCAGAGATATAAATATTTTGATATGCACAGGTGTATGATATCACGACAGGCAGTGAATTAAAAGATCTGGGTCACAAGTTCTCCTACACCCACCTTATCCGCAAGACTTATCTCCATCGCTTCATATCAAATGTCCGTGTTTATTGCTTCTAAAATTCATAGTGGAGTTAGTGGCGTTCATTTGTTTCCTATGCTTATCTTTATAATTTGTTATGAACTGTTAAAATTCCTTTCTTTTTTGATAATGTATACTAGAATTACAATAGAACAAACATTGATTAGTATTTAATCAAAGATTGTTTAACGTTTTTTAACTTGGACAGTTGGCAGCGTATTTTTTCAAAGTGAAATTCCTTTTTACGGGATACTAGCGACCAACCCCAGCTTTGCTTGGGTATTAAGCCTTTTTATTCCTACATAATTTGTCTCTGTGATGTATTTTTTTTATTACGTACCGGCCACTAAGGACCACGCGAATATCATTGGTTAGGCTTCTTTCGGAGTCTTGATTTTTTTTCTTCCCATCTCAGCTAATGTTCTTTATTATATAGAAATTATAAAAATAAAAACAAAACCAAATATTTCTTCATATACGAATTTATTACATTGCACGTTAGATAATTGCACGGAATATACCTAATTGTATACCTAAACCTTCCTGGTTAATCACACTCTATCTATTGGTGAAAACCGCACGAAATCAGTGCAGTAGTTATTGAGTTTACCGCGAACAAACGCGGCCGAGGACTTTGTTTTATGGCAGAAACATTACCACCGCCTTCAAGGAAGGGTGTTATAAAGAAAGGACCATTCGTCGATGGTTTGAGAAATTTTCAGCTGGTGACACAGATCAGAAATATTTCATTGCTCCTTTCAACCCAAAGATGAAATAATCATCTCTCCATCTTACTGCAGATATATTTACATAATGCATCAAACCGCTATACAAAACCGTTGACATAATAAAACAAAAACTTATCAAAAATAACAAGAACTGGTTAATCGAAAGGGACTTATACACGGCATAAGTAGCCACAACACAGCAGATAGGGAAGAAACTAATTGAGTCGAGTTACGAAATCTTCCCACACCCACCATACGATCCCCATCTGTTCAGAATCTTTTATGTAAATTTTTTTAAAATGATTCTCAAGCCAAAAACCCAGTTTCAGAATTTATTTTTTCACAAAACCCTGAGTTTTTCAGTTCCAGGACAACATGTTTGGCAAAATGAGAGTAAATATTTTAAATAAATTCGTTTTGATTTCATAAAGTTGTTTTGCTAAATAACCTTGCCTTTGAAAACGCTCATATCATGAAACGACCCAGTACTTCTAAAAATCGTTCAACTGCTCAACCATTTTTCAGAACCATTTATACTGGGCACAATCCTTTAGGATTCGAAGCCAATGTAGATAACCCATGCAGCTACGTATATATATTCCTTTCGCTCCTGATATAGACAGAATGCCTAACGTTGGGCGACATCGCACCCTTCCGCCGACCGGTCTCCACTAGGCTCCTTGATTAAGAAGCTCCCGATAGGACCCGCGGAAAGGAGGGGGTATCGCGAATCACCCTGACAGATCTCATTTTCATATTAATTAGTAAGGAATGGTAACGGAATCATTTACTCTGCATTGCCTGATGGATGATTCCTGACAGCCGCATCGCACACGCATGACTAACGACTTCTCCCTCCCCTATCTTCATTACCCATTATCTCCTAACCATTTCTCATTCGCAACGTTTCATTTTTTTTTTTTTATCCGTTTATAATAAATTGTTTGTCTTGGTACTTACAATCTGTACCTCAACGAGGGTAGGACATGGAAAACCCCTCTGGAAACGGTTTATCACGGTTCTTTGGGTTATTAATCCCTCAGTCGATTTTTGGCTTGACGTGTTGGTATAAGACCACTGAATATCTAACCAGTGTAGAAATAATTCTTTGCTTAAATTGGTTCTTAACTCAAATGAAAGTAATGGAATAAATTATTTATTGGACTATTACACATACTCGTAAGTGTGCTTTGAATTAATTTTCAGTAGTAATATCCCTAGGGCATTAATAATAGACGAGATAATTTTATTACAATCGAAAGCTCGTTGCTTGAGAAATTTGTCATAAAATTATGAGGCATTTGTCAATGTCCGAGGGATATTCGGCGGAAAATTTTTTGAAAAAAAATTTATAACTCAACACAACGAATCATTTATTGAAAGTACAGTTAGTGAAAGTATAATTATTAAATTACAATTGTTGCTGTTCTCTAATGTAAAAGGTCTATTATCACGCATAATATGTATGATCTTATTGTGTTCGCATTGCCAAAACGTGACATTTTGAAATTTATTTGGAATGAAGTTGTCAATCTCAACACGTATTGTCAAAGTGATTGATAATTGCTCTGAATGCAATTATCAGTGTAATGTTGAAATGATTGGGTGAAATTGTTTCATATGACACAAAATGACAAAATTTGAATGGTTGTTAGAACTGTCAAAAAATTTTCCGTACAACTAAATTGTGTTTCGCATGAAATATCCAATTTTTGAAACATCAATATTTAGGGAGGTTTATGGCGTTGTATATATGTTGTATGTTTTTCTTATTGAATAGGGATACAAATTTTAACTTCCATATCGAATGCAACAATGACCATTTTAAAAGACTTTTTTTTAGGTTAAACTAGATCGTTCCGGTGTACGGATGAATGAATTAATTCAGAGTTATCAAAATTTTTACAATAGCTGTAAAACTTATTCATACTGATGCATTTTAAAGTATAATGTATTAACATTTAAAAATAACGCCAAATTTACTAATCTAATTTTAAGAAAATATAACTTCTAAAAACCGTTTGAAATTATTTTTTAGTTGCACTAAATAGTTAGTTTTTACTATTCATAATTTTAAAAAAATAATTGGAGTGTAAGGTCAGAGTGATGATAATTTATTATAATGCTTATTATAATTTCTACAACAAATATTGATAATTATATACTTAGTCTTATAATTATAGTCTTAGACTAATAACAGCTAACATTATTATTTCTGTAATACATGATATAAATAAAATAGTATATTTTGGGACTGCAGCTTACTTAAAATTAGAAACAAATAATATAAAATAAAATAAAAATATCCAGAAATGAAGAAGAAAATGAAGAGTAGACAAAAAGCTAGAGAAATTATTAAGTATCAATAAAAAAAAAAAATGAAAGGCAGGGAGGAAGTAAGGAGTCTCCCTAATAGTAATAAATATTTATTTTTATTTTTGCGAACCGGCCATTGGATCCCATGTAAATATGATTTTCCAGCATTCTTTCTTATCCTCCAATAATCCTTCATCCTCTCCGAGTTTTGCCTTCTTCTCTCCTCCGTCCATCCCCCATGCTCATGCCACAAGAATCCTGATGTATTTGACCCCATGAACCATCCTGTCCAGGTAATTCTCATCAGTAATTTCAAGTCTTCTGCTTTCATCTACATAGCATAACCACTCAGCCTTTTACATCTTGTTAAATATTTGCTGACTCAAGTTTGAGGGCTACATTCACAACCTTAAAACCTTAGTCGTTTTTTCTCCATTGGCTTTTCCAAGTCAGTGTATTCCTTTATTTGATCTGAATCGGTAATCTTAATATCAACCTTTAGACCTTCAAGAGCCTTCCCAGGCTTCAGAGATTCGCTGTTTCAATGTCAAATATGAAATTATATATAATTTACTATAAATTTTGTGATAATAATTAAATTAATTATTATGAACTACTTTATTATTTGTATATAATTACCATGTATCAATAGATATTTAGCCATTTCTAATTGGTTAGCCATTCGTTGGCTGTTGAAGTGCTGTCTGTCGTAGGTCTGAATTTATGCGATTTTATGTTCGTAATGAAGCCCTAGTCGGTATTAATTTCAAGATATGCCTAAAGATGAATTGTAGTTTTTGTGAAATATACTAGCTTTAAATATGTCTATCATAACTCAAGAATCAAATATGTATATAACTCAAGAATCAGAATATATATTTTCTACTATAAGTAGAATACTATATTTTACTTATCTTGACACTATAAGATAAGTAGAATATATATTCTACTTATCTTGATTGCAGAAAATATATTAATATATTAAGTCATTTCTTAAATTTTTTTTGGCTAATGGAAATTGGAAATTTAAGAACTGACTGGAACTAAAGAATCATAATATATATATATATATATATATATATATATATATATATATATATATATATATATATATATATATATATGTATTTATGTGTGTGTGTGTGTGTGTGTTTGTTCTAGAGAAAAAAATAGTCAATAATCCCCATGAGATGAGACAATAAATCTCCGAGCACAGCAGTCACCCCGGAGACCAATGTCAACGATAACGTGGCTATTTACTCCTGTAAATTGGCCACTAAAGCAGCTCCAGTCCTAACTGCTCTAACACATTACCTGATTGGTTATCTCAGTCTCCGCCCTCTGTTTCTAGCCAATAGTAGCAATTAACTTAAAACACTTCCGATGTAAATTTACGAAATGGCCCCGAGGGTCACATAAGCCAGCCTGTCTGTTAATCCGATGTTCGCTAACCCGATCCCAGTCTTCGGACTCTTCTCCTAACACAATTAGTTTTCTTTTAATGGCCACTCTTCCACCATTATTGGTTTGTGTAGGTGTGTACTTTCAATCATCTTGTATTAGAGAACGAAGAATTGTATTTCAGAATTTTAAAATATCCTGATTAAAGGGCTGCAAAGTTTTAAATAGTTAGGGTTCTATTCTAAATTTCAACAGTAGAATATTTAATAAGAAGTATTATCAGTTTAAAATTGAGCAGTTAAGGCATAAGCTGAGTAAACCAAGAAATGTTTTGCTGATAAAGCTGACATACAATAACTATTTTGCTGTGGGGGTCAGCTGTAGTGGTTAGCATGACAACCTACTGTGTCATAAATTAAGAGTTCGCAGCCTGGCAGAAGGACTAAAGGATTTTTTAAAGGGAGTAAAAACCTTTAGTCCTCCCTTCCTTTGGAGGGGACGTAATAGGTTGGTCCTGTGCGATGTCAGGTTCACGTTAAAAATCCTATCATAATTATACCTGGGTAGGCTAAATGTAGGACTCCAATTGTAGCATAGACTATACTGGGCTATAAACAGTCATAACAGTATAAAGTAACGTTAAATGAGACAAACAAACAATTTTTTTGTAAAAATTAAACGATAAAAAATAGATTGAATATTTAAAAGTTTAAAATTCTTTCACATACGAAAATCCCACAAAAAATCCTAATAGGGTTTTTTAATTTCTTTACGCGTTGTGGCGGCCGTCTGCCTTTCGCAAATTAAAAGGTTGAGCACGAACCGTCAAATAAATGTTGTGTTAAAGTGGCTGGATAGTGCAATGGGCTCTTCATCAAAATAAAATAATGAGATTTATATAAAACAAAAAAAATAACAAAATATTTATTGCTTATTCAAAATAAATGATGTCTTGTGAGAAAACCAAAAATGAAAATAATAATAATATCTCACACACACATACTAATGACAAAAAAAAAAAATTCTAATAATCATAAATTGCAAAAAAAACACATAATAATTGCAATAAAATAAAAAAGACATAACCAAATAAAAATATTCTATACAAAAACGTGCTGATAAAGATTAAATGTATTTTGAAAATAGTAATAATAATGATAAAACCGTTTGCAGTTCATCACGACCAGAATCGTATTGATTGTTCCTACGCGGAAGATACTGGAGTGAAGAAGTGAGGACACGGTCCCAATATTATTCCACTGTGGGGACTCTGCACTGTGTTAATCCCGTCCGGCGGTGCGAGTTGCCGTAATATATAAGCAAGTCTGTTTACGCATCGGCCGCTCAGCTCGTACATAAACAAACTTGATATACTTTATACATATTAATTTATACACTATGTACAAATTTATGAGTAAAAACATTTAAATTAAATAAAAATAGACTTATAAGAAAATAAAATCAAAAATGACTAAATAAGTCGAAACGTATTTTTAAATAACGAAGAACAATTTTTTGACTGGAAAAAGGTTTTTTACTCACTTGAATGAATGATTCAAAAATAATTTATACAATTTAAAAATTTCAAAACATAATTATAACATTTTAAAACATTCTGGCTTTGTGGCCTCAACACGCGTTATATTTTTAACATTTAGAGGTTATAATCTTAAAATAACTACCACAATCCTAAATACTGTAATTTTTTAAACAAGTAGAGGAAAGGGTAATGGTAGATTTTAAAGATATTTTTTAACAGTTTCCTTACGATGGACCTTAATGCTTTATTTGAGCCTGAGGACAAGGACCCAAAAAGGAAGATCGTGAAAATCTTTTTAATAGGTACTCATTATTCTTCATACACGAAAAAAGTTTGATCGTACTTTAATCAAATATTTTAATCCTAATCTTGCTATTTCCAGTAAAATCAATCTGAACTAGAATTTCGAAACTCGCATCTTATCCACGTTTGTAGTTTCGAATACTAAATGACGCGTATTCAATTTTATAACACTATTAACACTACTCGTTTACGAACCATTTTAATTAGGTGTGTCAATTTTTTTGTTGCTTTAATGGCATTATTTATGCTTTGGGGCTTGTATATTCTCTAGGCTTCTTAAATAGTCTAATATTTAAGTCCAATATTAACCTTATTAAAAAAAAATCTGTCGATTTCTTCTACCATTTTGATTTTTATTATTTAAAATTTAAAGAGTGGATAATAATTATTCTTTCTTCGTATGATATTTTCAAATGTTGAAACTGTCCATAAATCCAAAAGCAGTTATCGCAGTATAAGATATGAAAGAATTGTGATGATTTTTCATTTATGAATGAAAACTTTAAATAAATTGCTAGTTTGCTAAGTTTATAGCAATTATTTAAAGATTTACAGTAAGTACTTACAGTAAATTTCTTTTATAATGATATTATATATATATTTATATATATATGTATATATATATATAAAATGATAATCATACTAATATTATGATTTGTATTATCGTTGAGTAGCATTGAGTAGCATTCTGGTACCGTTGCAGAATTTAACATAAAAATAAACAATGATAAGACCAAAGTCATCCTTATCTCGTTCACAGAATTTACCACTGCCTGTTACATCGAATAGTAAAATTTTAGAACTAGTAGACAAGATAAAATATTTAGATTTCTGGATAAACAACAAACTGGATCCAAGTCATGAAATTAAATGCAAAACTGAACAAACCAGATGTGCATTCACACTATACGACCCACATTTCAACTTGGGACTTAGGATTCGAATGTTAAGCTTGGTGAGTACTACTATATGGAGCCGAATCATGGACAGTCACATTCCCTGCCATGAATAAATTTGAAACGCCTCCTCAGCCTTTGAGATGTGGACATACAGGATATAAAAAATTCCTTAGACCAACCATGTAACATATAGACAGGTTCTCGATCATTTAATCCAAGAAAGACAATTACTCCATACCATCAAGGTCCGCAAAACATCTTACCTAGGACATTTACTAAGGAATCAAAAGTATTTTCTGCCACATCTGATCATACGGTAAAATTGAACGAAAACGCGGAATTGGAAGAAAAAAACTCTCTTGGACCGGAAACATAAGACATTGGACGGGTTTGAAATATGAAGAACTGATCAGAATAGCAAAAGATCGAGACAAATTTGCCGAATTAATCACCAACATTCATTGATTGAATAAGGTACTGTATGGAGAAGAAGCATTCTGGTCAATATATTATGTTTCTTTTTCTGTTCATGTTTGTTAATCTAATAGGACTTAGTCCTGTATTCTTTTGTCATTATATTCTATTCTCTCGTCCTCTCTCTCTCTCTCTCTCTCTCTCTCTCTCTCTCTCTCTCTCTCTCTCTCTCTCTCTCTCTCTCTCTCTCTCTCTCTCACTCTCTCTCTCTCTCTCTCTCTACATAAATATTACAGGCATTATTATTATAACTAGTGGGGATATAGTTACTCTTTCCCTTGAACATATTATAGTTACATCCACAGCCTGACTAATCATATAAGTAATGACGCATGAGACAGAGACTTGAGAGATTAGCCGGAGGGATGGACCCCACGTAGCCTCGATACAGTTACAGATCCTTTTGAAGTGGACAGTGCCTTTCAGAAATGTGCTCGTTATCTCGTTGCTCGCCTCAGGTAACGCCAGGGGATGGACACAGGCTCCACGGCGAGGAGGGTTTCCTTTGTGATCGCCGCCCGGACCGTCTTCTGCGGGGGAGGAAGCTCAAAGGAGTACGTGGAGATGGTCGCTTCGCAGCCGCTGATTGTGGTCCCTTTGAAGTCAGTATTAGAAGAAAAATACTATCGCGTTACACGTACAATGGAAGAATACCTTTATTTACCAGTTCAAATATGTCCCGTCAGATGCATAGTATTAACTATAAAAAAAGTATAAGCTTTATCTGTACATACTATAAATAAAAAAATAGTCCTTCGCCGCGTCTGTCTGTCTGTTCTCGATAAACCCAAAAACTACAGCACGGATTTTCAATCGGTTTTCACCAATAGATAGTGTGATTCATGAGGAAGGTTTGTACATATAATTGGTCAAGTTTTTGTATTAATGCGTTCATAATTGTAGGAAGTGTTGGAAAAGCCACCTGAGAGCATTAATCGAATACGCTGCCTAATCCCTTTGACATATAACAAAATAATGCAAGGTGGAGTATTGATCAAAAAGTCCGCGATAGCATATAACTTTCTTTTAAGGATAGCTTATTATACCATTTATATTTAAAAAAAAAAATGGTTTCGTACAATGCGGTAATTGAAACGCATATCCGCTTTTTAGACGGAAACAGTCTTAATCCTTATCAATTTAAATACTTTAGTTACCTTAAGCTTGGGAGTTATCGCAAAAAATTAACGCTCGTAAAAATAAATTCGTATATAAAGAAATATTTCAGTTTGTTTTTATGTTTATAATATCTACATAATAAAACTCTTCATGTAGTAGACATTATATTACATTAAAATCTATTCCATATATTCGACGCTTCAAACAGATGCGGCCCTACGATAGACATGGATTTTTTTTTAGTTTTCGTTCTATAACGTTAGCTTTAAGATTGATAATTGGTATAAAACTCATATAAAGTCTACTGTAAGGCACAAAAAAATTATAATGACATAGATAAAATATATAATGGATTTGACGATAGATACTGATATCGCATGAACCTAGTAATATTTGTTTACCATACTAAAAAGTGGTGTTTTGACTTTCGATAATTTGCATTTGTTTCTACGATGTGAAACACAATATTGTATACCCATACTCTCCGTAAGTTCCCTGCAAGCTGGCGCAGTCTAGCGTCGGCGAGAAGTAACTAAGTAACATAAACGCTTTACTTTCGGCTGTGGTATTGTATGTATATACTATAATAAGTATGCTTTTTCAGCTGTTATATAGACAAAAATAAATTAATACATGATTTTAAAAATTTAATAAAAGTTATAAATTCCTAAAACATTAGCTTTTTCAACCAAATAACCCATTAAATTGAATCAGTCCAAGCCTTATGTTTTTAGAAGTAGGTATCAGTGGATGCAAATAACTGAAAGAGGGTTGCCTTGGTAGGAAATACCCCAACCATCCTATTAAGTTACCTTTGAGCCTCCAAACCACTGAGGGAATCTTAATTTGAGAAAATAAACAGATCATTTAACATGCATTTTCTGTTAAGTATGTAAATTTGTCGTTGTTTATTCCCTACTTCTCTTTGAAGTCTTCTACGCTCTGGTGGCGTGGGCGATTTTATTTAACGTTTATAGCTTGGTTATTTATTTTTAAATTACCATTTTTACAAACGTTTTTATCAACTTTATTAGAAAAAAGGAAACTATTACATTATTATTTATGGCACTTGTATTTTTTTAAATATCAGCCCCCTATTTTTATTGTTAACCAAATATTTAAGGGAAGCCCACTAATTTTTCTTTTCCCCCTTGTAATTTTAAATATGTTTAATTATGATACTCTCCTCTCAACGATGCACGTATAAAGGGAATCAGAATCAGTTTACCTTGAGAGTTTTAAATTGTTGTGTGGTGAGAGAATAGTTTCTATTATTATTAACGTCATTCTATGCAAGTACAGAGTGAACATATCACTCATAAATGTCACACCAGAATATTTCCCGTCCAGGAATATCTTAAAGCGGCTTAGAGGTCAGAGGTCCCGTCGTAAACAACTGGAATTGCAACAGTTTATCCGTGACAATGATTTCCCCAACGACAGTTGGAAGGCCACAAATCCTGTCGACCTCAGAGGCACTTCTTCCAGGATCGTCGCCGTAAATCAATTGTTGAACGAGTTACTTTTTATAGGAATCGATCCTCCTCGAGCTGTCCGCCCGCTATCTCCCGCTAATAACACGAGGCTATATCACCTCCACAACCATATTGCATCGACATAAATCTCTTAGCTTGAGGTGTGAAGGGCACTTACAACGAAGATCATGTTTACAAGACATTCTTGTTGTAGGTTAATTTTAGCCCAACCGCTTATAGGACACATTCTTTAAGTAGGTGTGGAAAGGAATACAGTCTGGGTGTAGCATTTCGTTAATGTGAAAATACTTATTCTTAATATAAGCTTGGATGTAAGATAAAATACAAATTAAATAAAATATAAAGAAAAAATGTCTAAGTATGGAAATTTCCTATCACAATTATCAACATTTTATCTGTTTAAGTATTATACTATTCTGCTATGAATACTTAGGCGCCTTTAATTTAAAATCATTATCATTCGACAATGAAAAGTTATTGAGCACGCTCATGGGCGGACAAAATCTTAAGGTGTTTAAAAATAAGGTATTAGCTAGAATATTCGGTCCGAAAAAGGAGCCCACTGAAGAATCAGGAGATTTCCGGAACCGCTCGAGAACGCGTAATTGCCGTGAAAGTGACAAAATCTTGTAGTTTGTTGGGCTTAGTGATGAAGGAATTCCTAAATAGTTGAAAAGTACAGTTACTCATCTAAGGATACATACCCATCTATGGATGGTAGGATTTCGTTAAGGATAATCTTTAGAACTTTGGTTTGGTTGGTGACACGTGTACAGAAATTTGTAAATAGTAATTGGTGGTTATAGCATTGAAACTTTCAGTTCGCTAAATCTTAAAATAATATGCAATGGACGAATCTTAATGAGCCGTATGAATGCCCATTAAATTAAAATATAGAGCCTGGACCAAGTATCTCTTTCCTGAAACAGTATTCTTCTTCGGTTCCAATCCATTCTTCTTCTCCTGAAAGCATCCTTTACGCTGCCTTCCGAGGATATGCGATGACTTCCTCTGGGTCTTGTAGGTCTTTCCGACGATTCAATCTGGTTCCATCTAGGATCTAGGTAGATGTCTGAACTACCTTAATTTGTGTTCCTCCAGGATACTCTCCGCTGGTTTAATATCGAGATCAGTCCGTATTGTTGTGTTCCGTATTATCTTTTCTATCCGAGTTTTTCTTTCTACTTTTCGCAGGTACCCTATTTCAATAGCTTGTATTTGACTTACGTGTTTTGAGGCCAAGGTCCACGATTCTGAAGAGTAAGATAAGATAGGAAGGAAGATCGATTTATAGACGGCTAGTTTGTTCTGTCACCTCTCTTCTTCCCAGGGACCCCCCGTAGGATCATATTAAACATTTTTCCCGCTGCTCCAATTCTTCGCACCATTTCTTCGTCAATGTGTCCACTTTCGTTGAGATGAGCACCTAGATATTTAAAACTCTCTGCTTGTTCTAACCTCTGTCCGCTGTAATCTTTATAGTCCCATTATTATTCGGGGTTTCTTCCCTATAGCTCTAATATAAAGAAACTAGATTTTCATGTGTGGATAATTTAGTCAATGAATGATGTCACTGTACTCTACAGTTTAATAGAAAAATTGATTTAGTTAAAAGAAATAGCAGTTGACATTATTGTATATTTATTTTACTATGTCTTCACTTTGTGAGATCAGGAGCAGTAGATTTGAAGATAAAGAAGGGAATAGTAATTTCTTATCTCATTTTAGCCTGTGTATTTGTTTTAACAGGTTTTAAATATGCAACATTTGATAGAAATATGTTAACGCATGCATGTGTTATTTTTGGATTTAGTTGCGTCGCGCAATGATTAAATTTTTTTCCATCATTAGTGATGAAGATACTTTCAAAATTGTGTGTGGAATAAATAAAAAAATCTATAAATACAAAAAAGTACGGTTTTCATATTAAAACTTTGGAACTTATTTGATCGAAGGAGACTGTTTAGTGAACTTTGTTCAAGAATGGGAAGGTCAATATAATAAAATATATATCTATTTAAAATTATAAGGATGGAGAATAAAAATATGCAGAATATTGATCCATCTTTTTCCTAACCATTTCGAGGAAAATTTTTTTGCTGCCCAGTTTGTAGTAATTGCAAGCTACATTAATAAATTTGTGCAATAAGAACAATTAATCAAACAAATTTTTAATAATGAGATCGGATTTAACTGGGGCACGTACACTGTATGCGGTCTGCAGGTTGCTAGTTGGTTAATGTGAGCGGCTTCTTACTGAATTTATGCGTATTAGAAAGAGGTCATGGTGTATATACAGATATACCACCATAACAAAAATTTAATTTTAAATGCATTTTTGTTTAAATTAAATAATGGTACAAACATTAATTCGTTTAAATATCAGAAAAAAATAGCGAGTCACTGATGATCTTTAAAATACTTACATAGTAACGAAAGAAAACTAAATGCATGTTTTAAACATTTTGTGTTGTAAAAGCATAAATAAAAATACCATATAAGAACCGATGATCTTTTACTTTTTAGAGAATTCGATTAGTTGTTTATTGACAACATGGATGATTATAATAAAAAATATATAATTTTCTGCTTAAAAAGCACTAAATCGTTTTTCATATATTGTATACAGGATTGCTTAATTATTTTCATCAATTTAGGTATATAAAACCATTGAAATGATAGGTCATTCCTGATATAGATCAGGTATTATCGGAGACATGGGCTACTGACAAGAAGTACTTTCATGAAACAAACTAAAGATTATCGGTATTCAGTAATAGATAACAAATGTTCTTTTATTTTTGAGACAATCGGCTTCGAAATCCCTCCCAAACAAGAATGGAAAAAAAATGTTTCATTATAGACATTAATGTAACTAAATAAAAATATATTCAACAAAAATGTTAATTTCTCAATATTTTAGAAATTATCCAATATTGAATGCAGTATGAATTCAATTTGTTCAGTTGTTGTTGTTAAGATGTAATAATAGATATCTGTTAAAGAATTCTTAAGAATAAATCGGCATTCCATCACACATCATTTGATATAGAAAATCGATGTTGACAAATCATTGGAGGGCTTGCTGTCAATTAGCATCGAATGGGATTCCAAAGTGAAGCCAAAATTTTTGGATCCTGATTAACTAGCAGCTCCCAAACCAGATGTCACAGCAGGAGAGGACTAATCCCACACCTGACAGCGGTGTGACGTATAGCAGCTGTAATCAAAGAGAGTTGTAATTGGCATGGAGGTTCGTTAGAGAGCGAAGCCGCCACTAGTACCGCGGAGGTGGTCCAGATAGCGCTATCTCCTGGGGCACCTGGTCCAGATAAGAAGAGATTGGTAATTGCCAGTAAGTCAAAGTCCTCTGAGAAGATTTGTGGCCGCGGGGGGTGGTTTTTGCCTCACGTAGTTGGTGATTTGTATCCGCTCTAGTGTGGGCCACTTAGGGTTGTAAAATTAATTATTTTATTTCGGTTCTAAACCTTGTTGCTTCCTCAGGCGTTGTACTCATAGTTAGGGCTACAAGTTGATAACATTTGATTCCTTGTATAAAAAAATCTTCAATAAATAGTTCAATAATTAGCTATGGAACACAAATTTAAACTTCAAATGAAAGGAAACATCTTGAAGTATTAATTCTAAGCTTAATGGATTGAAATATTATTAAAAGTTTGAATTGATCGGTATAATTTGGAAATAGCGGTGTTACTAATCATGCCATGCTATTGTTCCCAAAAAAATTCATAGAGTGGAATCCATTGAGTATATTGGATCGGAAGTGGACTACTAGAGAGACGTACCGTAAACCAATGAATTAATTAATTAAAAAGTTTTTAGAAACTATGAGAGTTCGATCTACATTCTACTGCGGCAGCCGTAGAGAGGAAGCTTTCTTGACCCACTTAAGCGTGGGCCACACTCGGTTCACTCATTCAAGAATGTAATTGCTATTTATTAACAATAAATAAAATAAGACTAATTACAAAATTATCAAAGTAATCTGGTGACAGCGAAGGTACCATACGTTGGTTATTGGTTATCTCCATCGTCCAGTTTGAATGCGCTAAGTGGGCTTGTGAATGAGTTTGTGTGTGTGTTTTTATGTACAATATTTAAGAAATTTTTTATAAAGCAAACCAAAGGCTTTGATGACCTAAGAATTTTACACCTTTAAACACCAACAAACAAACAATCCAATAAACGTTAGTAAAGTTGGACTGATTACTTTATTTCTGGTATTTAACCAAAAAGTAAATTGTAGAAGGTCCCGATTTGGTCGTTGATTGCATGATGATCAGAAGCATGTACAGAACCATAAGATTATAGAGAGCTTAAGGGAATCACCGGAGAATGCGCTTGAAAGATAAGAAAAAAAGTTTGCATTTGAATTAATTGAAATATCTTGGAAAATGTTATGTTTTTGAAATTTAGTACTTAGCAGAGAGCGGAGTTTTTATCACAGTTCATCTTTTAAGTTTTATTATGAAATTATTATTTTTAAAATCGTTTAAAAGAATAAACGATTAATTTTAGGACTTTTTACTAAGTTTGTAGATGTTAGCTTTTCATAGTGTGAACGTGAAAATCGTTTAACTGCTTGACGTTACCAGTGTGCAATTTAAAATATAGGTAAGGTGAGCTTGCGGTGTATTTGCGGATGTTAAGAAGTAAAATACATAAAAGTAGAAATACTATTCCTGAAACTTACCTAATGCAATTGAATAGAATTAGATAAGTCCTTTTCCATAGCGTTTATAAAGCTAACAAATAAGTATAACCTATAATATAACCTTCCATGATGGACCAGATACTTAACATGTTCTAGCTACATTGATTGATCCATTGCTCTTTTACTTAGGATGCTAAGTGTATGATTAGATTCTTTTGCTTCCAATTTTCTTACAGTGAAGAAGTATTTGGCCGCAAAGATTATTGAATAGAGGCATGATATGACCGATCAAGAAGCAACAATAGCCCAGAGAGGGCACCCCATTGGTGGATATGTTGTTGGGGGGGATCAATCAGCTGTCAGCCTTCTCGTTACCCGAGGGCTGGAGCTGGTATTTGAGGGCTCCAAAGGTCGCCCAATCTCTCTCTCAAATGTCACAAACAACTCAAGA
Source organism: Arma custos (assembly GCA_037127475.1). Lineage (NCBI taxonomy): Eukaryota > Metazoa > Arthropoda > Insecta > Hemiptera > Pentatomidae > Arma > Arma custos. Next base: position 152,931,245 of record CM073759.1, read on the forward strand.
ATAGAAACCCCGCGATGGGTAGCGCTTCACTTGACTGGGACTCAGGAAATTATATGTGCTATTTATAAACAGAGCCAGGTCATGGCGGAGTCACTAATAAGTTCCTCCCCAAATGTTTCACCCTCGGCTCCTGTCAGCGGAAGGGAGTTTTCTAAATTTATACCCGCCATAGCTAATAAAGGTAATGGTTTCAACAATAACATTTACAGTCGTTTACCTCCCTCTACTGTTGCTTTTCCCAGCGTTTAAAGTATAGTGCTGCCATGAGGATATATGCCTGAGTTGTAAGACTACATCTTAATAAATCTCTGCAGTGAAAAATGAAAGTAGACGTTATTTCCGGAAGAGCAAAGAGTTGGTTTGTTCATTTAACGTCATTTTATGCTGCTATGGCTAATCGGACGATGTTACAGTGGGAGCTCTAAATTTTGTCTATCCAGGTTTAATTAGGAGAGGGATTTTTAACGAGTACCTGACATCGTACAGGCTCGGGACCCCCGTTTAACGTCCCTTCCGAAGGACGGTGTAACTAAGGATTTTTTATTTCCTTTAAAAAATCCTAGGGAACCCGCGATCTTGGGCTTAGTAGTTTGTTACGCTAACCACTAGACCACAGGTAGCTCCAGTTTTTGAAGTGAAAACTTCTTTAGCTGAGTTTAGCGACTTTTGGGAGGAGATAAACTTGTGTATTCGCATCAGTCACCGCTGGCGACACCTAGCGGACTGTGCATGAACATATTATTAGGCTTCCACAAGCTAGTCTTACCAATATAATGGTTACTTAAATACAAAAAGTCAAGCCATCGACACCATTTGGGCGACGGGCGATGTTGGTTAGCATAATTAGTTAGCATAATGTTGGCCATAATACTTATGGCCAAAATCGTGCGTTTGTAGCCCTGGGATTTATTACAAGGGAGTAAAAACGGGAGGCGGGAGCTTTGGTAGGGAGGTACAACGGGAGTCCCGATCGTGTAGATGCCGAGTACTCGTTGAAAATCCTTATCCTAATTAAACCTGGATAGCCTAATTTCGAACTGCCACTGTCATTATCCAATTAGTATAGCATAAAGTGACGTTATATGAAAATAGAACCACACCAAGGGCTAGCCAAGTAAAAATAGATCTAATAAAAGCTAAAGTAGAAATGATGTTACAATTTTTGGAAACAAAGTAGAAGAGTTTAAGTAATATAAGAGAAGGAATAAAATGGACAAAGTAGGGAAAATATGATGGAAGTATGGGGAACGACTTCTGAAACGACCCAGAATGCGTGATCCTCCGTTTTCCATTTGCAATAAATAATGTATATATTTTTAAATGTATGCTTTATACTAATAATCCATGTACTGAATGTAATACAGTTAAGTGAACTTGTTTTGTGCTTATAACTACTCAAATATCTAAAGAAGTTGTTCCTTCTTTCTCCTCACGTAAACACTTAGGGCAGAGTGATACATCAAAGTCCCTTTGTGAGATTTTCACGGGTTCTCGCTTCACAAAAGCTCCTCGGCCCGGTCAAATCTCATCGCCCGAATCGAGTTGCGAAGGGTCCAGCTGTAAACACGGCGGGGGCCTCAAATCTGTTTTGTCACAGGGGGAACGGGAGCGGTAGGAAGCCGGAGAAAATCTAATCCACGTTCGGCTCTACGTTAAACACGCACACGCAGGACATGAACACACGGTGCTACACACCCATCGGCGAAGGGGAAAAAGCAATACGGGGAAAAATTGTTGGTTTCCTCCGAGGGACACTTGAAAATATCCGGGCCCTGATTGGATTAGGATGGACAATCCAATCAAGGAGAAGGCGGAATCGAATCCTCGGACCACTTGGTTAGGCAGGGGTACATTAAGGCCCCTTCTTACCTCGGGGTTCTCCTTGAGTGGACTGAGGACGCCACTCAGCGTCATCCAAATCAATGTCCAGATATCTCTCTTATTAGATTGCGCTATGGAACGGACTCCATTATTGCATAAGTCCATTACCTTGTCCGTGACCGTGCCATTGGCAGGGGTATGTATCATATTCCGCTCAAACCCTCTTCGCAATGTCTTGCAACATATTTCAGGGTTCTTTAAAAGTTTTTTTTTTTTTTTAATTCAATTTATTGATATTTACAACTATAATACTATTACAATAAGTAAATCTGCTATATGTACAATACGACTTGAAAAGCACATGTGGAGAAACTACCCATCGGTAGCACTCCAAAAAGTTCTATAGTAGATGGTCTCGAGGCCATCTTCTTTTCAGACGCCTCGGAGGGTTCTTTAAAAGTAATTTATGAATATGTTTATACCACTTTATACCATTAGTTCAAAGAAATGTTAAATATTTTATAATTGGCTTCAATCAAAACAAATGTAATATTAACTTACTATAACTTTCTGAGTACATATTTTAAATATTTTATAATATAATATTGTCACTGATTATTTATTATATTGTCGATACGAGTGCAAGGTATCGGATATGAAAAACTGAGAGAGAATTATACAAATTTCTAAGGGATTTACGTGAAAGTGTGGATGAAGAAACAACCCACTGAAAGCTCTTGAGTAGATCTTTGCCCTAGATTCATGATTAATATAAAATCCATATTATTCTAATATTGAATGAATATGGAAACAAAATTTTCGAAGACTAAGAAGAGTTTTTTTTTTCACTTTAAATTCTTTGCATTTTTAAATTAATGTAAACTGGACTATAAATCTTTTAATTTATATATTTTGGGGAAAAAACCATCATCCAGTTATCTAATCTTCTTAATTTAAAAAACCACATAATAATAATGAAATCTCAGATAAATACAAAACTACAATCTACTCCAATAATATCCAAAGAAATAATCATTCTATAAAAAAAATATTCAATATATTTTATTATTATAATAACTTGTACTTAGATAATAGAGTAGTTAACTTAACTTCAAGAAAAATACCTAATAATATTATCAATTTGTTAAGTTTAGGTGGTAATTTTAATTATAAACCAACAAATAAAAAAAATTAACATATATCAGATGATAGCAGAAGTAGAATCAATAATCACATTTATGGACACTCCTGAAACCCATAAAAACGGTTTACGGAATAGCATTAGTAAAAACATTTTAAATTATTTAAATAGAGAAAAAAACAAACCTAACACAATGAACAAATTCACTCAACTTATTAACAATGATATCTTAACCAGAAACATTTTTTAAAAAAGAAATGACGATTTATGCATTATAAAAACAGATAAAACTAAAAAATTGGCTATTATAACTAAAATAGATTACAAGAGAAAGAATTTTGAGCTATTAAATAAGCAATATATTTATAAAAGCATAGGAAATGACCAAATGAATGAACTAAACAATAAAGTAAATAAATATGTAGATAAATTAATAAAAGATAAATTTACAGACACAATTTTTAAAAGTATACAATCTAATAAATATTATAATACCCCAGGAATACATGGTTTACTTAAATTACATAAAGAAGGCTATCCATGTAGACTAATTGTCGATGGTATTGACAATCCAATAGACAACCTTGCTAAATATTTAAATAAATCCCTAGATCATTATAATAACAATAATGAATATAACATAAAAAATTCTATAGACTTAAAAAACAAACTAAACCATATAAAATTGAAACCAGATGGAAAATTAGAAGTTTAGATGTAGTCTCTATGTTCCCTAATATACCAATAAAACTAGCATATAAACGTATAAATGATAATTGGAATGTAATGGAACCATATACAAATATAACAATCAAATCAATTTTTTTATAAGGTACCAAACTCTGTACTGAAAACGGTTATTTCACATTTCAAAATTAATATTTTGAACAAATTACAGGATTACCAATGGGAGGCAGACTCTCCGTCCATTTATCAGGAATTGTGCTTAGTTATATTATTAAAGACAGTTTACAAAAATTAAACAACCCCCTATTTTCATAGTAAAAACATAGACGACCTTCTAATTATTCCGACTAAAAATAATTTAGAAAAATTTAGTAAAATCCTAAACGAACAAAACAAAAACATAAAATTCACACAAGAAGTAGAAAAAAATGACTTATTAAATTTGTTAGATATCACTATCATAAAAAAACATAATAATAACCTTAAAACAAAATGGTATAAAAAAGATATCACCTCAAATAGACTACTAAATTATTACTCAAATCGCCCTAGGCATCAAATTAATAATATAGCTTCAAATCTAATTAAGAGATCAATTAAATTAACAGACGAAGAATTTTTAAAGGAAACAACAAAAACAAAATTTTAAGATCCTTCTGAGCAATGCCTTTACGATTAAACTTATAAATAATTTATGGTATAATGAAATCAATTTAATAAAGAATAAAGAAGAAAATAACTTACCAATAAATAAAAACAATCACTTAAGTACTAATGAATCTATTAATAATTCAAAAATCTAAAATCACAAACTTTTTTCTAAAAGAAACTAATAATAATGATCCTCAAATTAACAACAGCATAATCCACAAGGTCATAGAATCATCAAATATAGAATCAAAACAGAATAAAATTAAATATAAAAGTGTAACTTATATTAAAGGCCTATCTGAAAAAAATGGACCATCTTTTAAAAATTATGATATACATGATATAAAATTAGCACATAAAACTAAAAACCCAATTAAAAATATAATAAATAATCAAAAAGATAAGACAAGATAAATATAGTATATGACTTCAGATGTAATGCCTGTAACAAACATTGCATCGGGCATACCCGCACACATTTGAAAAACGAAATTTACCACCATAAAATCAGTTTAAATCCCAAATCTAAAACAAACACTGCTTTCTCAGCACACTGCAAAAAGGAACTACATACTTTCGATTTTAAAAAACCAAAGGTTTTACATACAGAAAGTAACACAATAAAAAGAAAATTCCTAGAAGCACTATATATAAATGATGAAATAAATAATTTAGTTCATGACAGAAAAGAAGCAAGTGAAATAAGTAAGCTATATTCTTCTATAATTTTAAAATTGAAAAAACAATAGTACATAAGATTCAGCTTTGAAAACATAACTGCTAGAGTAATGTAACCTGACTCTATAACCTACAAATAGTTTCTTTTGATGTCTTAATTTTTCCATATAATTCTTTTTGTAAAAGATCATAATTTAATTAAATTGATTAAATAAAAAATTCAAAAATATAAAGATTCTCTTTTTTTTTGTTTTTTTTATACAGTTTGAAATATTAAAAAAAATATTTAAATACAGTAAAATAAATAATTCATAATTACATACAAATAATATAGTATTTAAAGATCAAAGCTTATATAAGTTTAATATTAATAATTTGACCATGGAGGAGAGATAATCCCCAAGAAAATATTTAATAAATATGCATTTATGAGGTATCTATTCTTAATTTTTACTAATTATTGGGACAATTTTATTGAAATTATGTATTTTTCTTAATACAATTATCTTTTTCTTAATATAATCGTTATTTTTTACTGATGTATAGACATATAACTTCTTTAAAGTCATGTATAATTATTGTACCGATGCAGACAAATTGTTTTAAATGATTGATAATGATATATAGTTGTCGAAAGTTTTAAAGAATTAAACAATTTAAGAAGACTAGATGACTGGATGATAGTATTTTTCCCAAAATATAAAAATTCTTTGCATTTGAAAGTGTATGGTACTGGATAGGTTTTTTTATATTTAACATTTAATGTATAAATAAGGCACCGCTAGGGAGTCTAACCTGATATAAATATCAGGTGGACATGATTGTTATATCCATTTTGATTATAATAAAAGAACTACAGTTATTATTATATAAATAGATCGTAGAACCAAAATGCAAAATAATATTAAATGTCAAAATACAATCCGTGTCTTAGATTTTCTAGCAATAACATTCAGACATCATATCTTATTAGTTATCCAATCTTAATTTATCTATGGTGCTATTTAATTGGTCATACTATTTTTCAGTTTAGCTTTTTTAAATTTTTTTTACGGTTGAAGGAAGTATTAACATCTTGTAAGAAGTGTTGAATATATGGGATTTTCAAATTTGAGCGGACATTCTGACCAATGCTACATTGGTCTTCACTAGTTTCCGAGTAATCGTTCGCTAGTTGTGTAAGTTTACGTGAAGTTCTTTATACATTTTTTATAAATGTTCATCTCTTATGGAAAATTACCAGTTTTAAATTGATTGTTTAGTAATGTTTTATAAATGGAAACAGTTTATTAAATTTGAAAACAGGTGATAAACAGGGAGTGATACTGCACTTGAAACTCTAAACTGCCTTTAGAATTTTAGTTTTTCAGACTTCAAGGGATAAATCACATTACACAATATTTGTATTTCTATTCAATTATTATATTGATTTAATTATATTTCTATTTCAATTAGTTTGTTTTGATAATTGTAATTCTTACATATTTACAGATTTTGTTGTATTATAAAAAGTGTGCTGAACATTATGATCACATCTGTATCTGATGTTATGAATAAATGCAAATTATTGCAAATTATCAAGAATGAATAACATTAAATAATCTAGAGGCTTAGGGACTAAATCCAGTCCTCACGAAAGGTCTTAAGCTGGGCCAATAAACAGGGGTAGATTTGTGGCCAGGCATAAACTAGAACGAATTAATGGTAGCCCTGTATTAAGTTAATCGTTGTCTGTGCTTGAGGACTTAGGCCCTATAACGGCTAAGTTCTGTAATGAAAATTCATACTTCGGTCTCAAGGACCAGCTGTTATTATGCGGGTTTCAAAATCATCCAGTTTTAACTTTCTTGGAAGTTCTCGGGAAACTTTTCGCATTTAAATCCCGTAAAAATTATCATCTTTAACATGGTAACTTATCAGCTTCCAACGGGAAAATTGGGTCATTTTCTTTTATTTAAAGAAGAACCTTTATTATGAGCTTCTCAATAAATATTTTCATAAATTTAATTGATTGAAAAATAAATTAGTTCAACCTGAGTACTTATTTAAAAATTATCGCTGATATTAGATTTGTTTGTATTTAAAAACTTTCATTTTTATATATAAATAATTTTATTTAATTTTGATTATATAGAGTCACCACAAAATTAATAAATAAGCTAATAATTATTCCAACTTTCCATATTGGTTTTCATGCTTTCCTGGATTGCTGCAATTATTTTTAGTGGTTTGGCATCTTTATCTAATGATTCACTTAGCCACTTGTTTATATAAAATTAATTATATATGCCTGAAAGGCAATATTGAATTAATATAATTTTAAATCTAGATTTCAAGTAACTACAGCTATCAGAACTATAAGCTTGTCTTGATACCTGATAATATTAATAATAATAATAATAATAATGATATTATCTATTTTAAGGTATTTTTGCATTTGGTGGCCTTATGTAGTTGTACTATAGAATGTTCCACCCAAAAGTTCATCTATTCATTGATTTTTTAAAGTTAATTATTTAAATAAAAAGAATTAGTTTATAATAATTTATATTTAGTTTATACATATTTATAGATTACAGTACAAATTTTCGGAATAAAATACCATATCAGGAATAATATAAATCTAGTTCATGCTGAGCACTCTTTTAATAACTAAAACTGATATGTGAATCATTTTTTTAAGTCCTTCATTTATACATATAATATTTTATTTAATTATATCAAATCACCAGATAAAATAACCCGAAAAATTAAAGTAATAATTCTTCCAACTTTTTTTTTTGTTTTCATGAATTTCCATTTTTACTGATTCTTACTATAACTAATATTTTTAGTGGCTTAATATTTACTGACCAAATGAATTTATTTAAAAGAGTGATACTTCAATATGCAAACTCCGACATGAATAAGTTTTACGTATATATGAACACCCACAAACATTTGTTTGTTTTTAAATATTTTTATTTTAAAGAGAAATAATCATAAAAAAATGACCAATAATTATTTTAAAAAATAAATAAAAAATATTATATGTTTGGCTGTGTGTGCGGGGGAATATATAATAATATATTACTAATTGAATGTCAATTCTCCAATCCCTAACACTTGTCCAGGGTCAGCAGTCGGAGATCCATCCCTTAGAATTAATCTAAACCCAGAATGGTTAGAAAGGTTGGTAATCTGTGGTAATCCGCCCTGAATGCCTTAACAGGAGCTGGAAAAAAATAACCTCTCCGTTATTATGAACTTTTAAATAACCTTCCAAAAGAAGCCTTAAATAATTTATAGAAACATAAATGGACTGAAGTTTAGAATCTAATCAAAACAATGTCCAAAGCCACAACCAGAATCAACATGGAGAACGGAGATAATTGAGGGTACAGTCAAAAAAACACCAAATAAATACTAGACTTATATTTAGTAAGTGCCGACGTTTCGACCTACAGTGTAGGTCATCTTCAGGGCGACTTAACCGGGAGAGGAGCCGCTGGGTGCACTTGTTGAACAACAATCAATCAATCCAAAAATGGATTTTTGTTCAACCAGTGCACCCAGCGGCTCCTCTCCCGGTTAAGTCGCCCTGAAGATGACCTACACTGTAGGTCGAAACGTCGGCACTTACTAAATATAAGTCTAGTATTTATTTGGTGTTTTTTTTGACCCCAACTATCTCCGTTCTTCATTTTATCATCCAGTCAATCAAGAATCAACATGGTTCTGAAGTATAGCAAAGGTAATAGTCATTTTCGCCAATCAGTTTCTCAAACGTATTAACGTTTGTTCTTTTATACGAGCACAAACACTTCTCAATAAAGGATAAAAAGTAAATAAAGAAAAGATAAATAGCAAAGATAAGAGGGAGGCAGGAAAGCTTTAAAATAAGGGATCGAGTGAGTTCCTTTGTTGTGGAACGTCTTATCTTTAATAGCGAGGACTCCTGGAGCAGACAAATGACCGAGTCAATCATAAGCTGCCTCTTTTGATCTCCGCCGTGGCTCGCACAAAAGCTCTTCCATTTGCTGCTCGAGGACTGGGGGGGGGGCGAGGGTGGACAGCAATTTTCCTCGAGATCAGTTCGAGACTTCTTCTGTTCGCTGAGACCTCTCCAAGTATTGAGGGTATCATCGATTCCTATGGGCTCACCCTCTTACAATTCGTCTGAGATTAAAAGTGAAGATAAATTCACTTACAGAGGCAATAGCATCGCTATAAAGCATATGAATATATTACATAAGTCATATATATGCATACATTAAGTCATATATATATTGTTTTATTTATTTATTTACTTAATAGTATAGGTGATGGGGTAGCTCAGCACACAGGTTGTTCGGTTACTTATTTACCTTTATTTAACTTTAGATCGAATTGTCGAAAGACATTATTGGGATTCACCCAGCCTCTATAAAGATGGTACCTATAATTAGGGGAAAACCAAGCGTTTATCCGTGAATTCGGCCGTATTAGATATTTATCCTTCTTCCTTTTATATCTTACCTATAACCGGTATCACGAACCTAAAACCCTAACACTACAACTCATGAAAAGTCTTGGATTCAGTACTTTGTAGATAGTTTCTAGAAAACGGTTGTGCGGGGATGTTTTAATTATCCGAGGTCACGCTCAACCACCAGGTTTTTCCTCTGTTTGTGTTACCCACTTTATAGAGCCTGGTTGAGTCTTAGGAAAGTCTTCAGACTCGAAAGGATCCATCCCCGGCTGTTAACAAATTAAATAAATTAGCTGCCATAGACGGATTTGAATCGGCAACTCGACTCTACTACTGAGCCCCCTCCCTAATCGTTTGAGGAAACATGTTTATTCATAGAAATAACATTTCAGCTTTACTTTACTTACGTAGTTTAACACATACGTTTGGTGAAGTCATTTTTATTGAAATGATTATGTTTATGTTTATTTTTATATATTAATTTCACTAAATGAGTAATTAAGTGGCCCACCTCGAAAATGAACCATTATTTTATTCAATAATTAATTTTTTTTGTTATTCCTCATTGAACCAATTAAAAATATGATTATGCCCAAGACGAACGAGAACCTCTGTTCTACTATAATGAAAGGAATAGCCATGAAATATCACATACTACAATGAGATCCATTCATATTCAGTCTTTGTAAATCAATGGTGGATCATAAGGGAACATGAACTAACTATTGATAAACTGAAGAGTGATCAGTTTTAAATAACGGATATAAAATCTGATTTTCTTAAGCTACAGTCGAAGAAACACAAATTAATTGTTTTGCCTGAATAATAAATAACATGTTAAAAGTATTTCATTTACAAAAAGTAATACATAATTAATCTATGATTTAAAACTATGTTAATAAAATAAGCATATGTCTTTTGTTCCTATGGATAGGTTGATATTTTACATAATGGTCTAATACCAATTATGAAAAAAATCATTATTTAGTTACTAAGTATAAGTAAAAGAGTAAATAAATAATAAATTATAAATAAATAATAAATTGTCTAGCCGGATTTCGCCTGTTTGACAAACATGAGAAAGGATTCTCCATCTTGGTGGTACTTGCGGTTCAGGCGGTAACCCTTGCCGGCCATGTAGTCGGTCGTCTCAACTCTTTCCCTTTTCGTTCCGAAGCAAACTGCTATCATCTGAGTTATAATAAGAATACGTCATTAAAAAGTTGGCTAATTACAAGATGTTTGATAATAAGGACTTTAGGTATCATACTCACGTGAATGTTTACCCTGCTCCAAGGCAGTGTCTGCAACACCTTGACTTCTTGCCCGTTGATGTTGACCACCAGGAAGTCAATGTCGGTCCTTCCGACGGCGAGGAGGTAGCTGTAGAGCGGGTAGCAGTTAACTTCTGCCAGCTCCGAGAGGCCTTCGTCCCACTTGTCGATTAGCTTGCTCCGGGCTATTTCTTTGATACCAAACCTTCCCTGCAAGAAGACGTTCACGATCATTTACCCATCTAGTTTAACGATGCGGATTGGACCTATGCTACCGATCATATACACACTAATATGCATAGACAGATATTTATCGCAATCTGATACTGATATTCGATAAGCAAAAGTATGGCATGTATAATAAAACAAACACATATTATTACTCGATCAAACCTTTCTTTTAAATTAAACATAATAAAAATAAGAATACTTTAGAATAACAATGTAAGCAGTTGCTGTTGATAATTCAAAAGACTAATTGGGTACTCAAAAAGGAAGGAGTGAAATCCTGCGTATAAAAGCTCAACTTAGTTAAGGTCCTTTAAAGAGATTCGAAATACGTCACAGAAAGAACGCGAGCATATCGTGCATAAACTGCACAAGTGAGAAGGTTTATATTATTTTATTATTTTAATATTGGTGTTATTCAAATTCATTGATTATTTATAGTAAACAGGAATATGTTAAAAAAGATTCATTATCCTATCTCCAATAAGAGTTACACATATTTAGTAGCAGTAATAGATTGATCAAAGACATTGAAAAAGGACCATAGAGAAACTTAGGTTCAGTACATGGTTGCGATGTGTCTACTACTAAAAATGTCGTTAATTAACATCTGGCATGTTTTAGGTAAGTATAAACGGTTTTTAAGTTTCTGTAATTTTTGTAGATCAACAATGAACGAGTTACTAATGTTGGAGGAAATTCAATCCTACTTCTCGACAATTGTAATTGAAAATAATTCCAATCGTAATTGAAGTTACATTTTTCCCAATGCCGTAAGTTACAAACAATTTTTCAGCCGACAATTCTAAGTGCTATAATAAAAAACCACATTGTTTTTACATCCCTGAAATTTTATCTTGCAACATCAATAAATACTTGTGGTTATTTAAAAGGTACATAAGGTTTCATTACAAGCCACTAAATCTTACATTTCTAATATGTTATTGAACACACATTGGGTTATTTGTTAAACTGGATTTATAACTACAATTTTTATTTGTAAGAATGCTACATCAAATTAAATTTTAAAAACTGTTATTTTCTATTTCCTATTAACAAACAACATTTATTAGTTAAAATAAGGATCAATAACCTTTCTTTTTAGACCATAATTCAAACATACACGTAGCTTCCCCAGTTTTCGAATTTTTCAGATACATACTTTGTCTATAGAACGACTTTTTTTCAAATTATTATTTTTTGCCTGATAACTAATATTATAAATTCAAATAAAATAAAAATGTTTACCACATAGGAGCGGTTAGTGAGACCGACACAGGAGAGGCCTAAGGATACCTTTCTCTTCTTGGACGTCAGGTCGCTCCAGAACCTCATGTCCGCCTCTATGAGGAGTCCAGTCCACTTATCTTCGATCTCGAGGCAGATCGTGGGCGAGCGCGATTCACCGTCCCCGGCTCCCACCTCCACGAAGTACCCTCTCTGACAGCAACAAATGATCACTTTGAATATTTGGTGATAAACAAAAAAATGTTATTGGCTATAAAAATGTTTTGCCAAAATATTTATGACCATATTTTATGATTGATTCACAAGAATGTTCGCATTTCGAGTTTCATCATTGCATTGAGATTCTTGATAAAGCGAACGTAATGTGTAATATATGATGGTTAAGAGAGGAGGATTTAAAAAAATTAGAATCACTTTACAACACGCAGATTTATCATTTATTAACTAATCAGATATTTTGATTTTTGTCAGTATTATTGATATATGTTCTACGACAAAAAGATTGTAATTGGGAGGAATGCAGAGCACAAATCATGCCATTGCCACTTTGACATGCCATTGGAATGCATAGTCACTGCACTAAGACTCAAACGATATCGGCCACAGACTCATTCCGTTGCTACATCTAGAGGGCTGGTGATCGGGAGTACTCTGGTTCTCTTATAAGAGGATACATCTTGTTGCATGGTGCTCATATGATGGGATGACCACCATGTCCATCTAATAGATGGATCATATCTTGATAAGTGCTAGATTCACAACGAGACTAATGGGAACGAAACTCTACTAAAATTTAACAAAAATATTTTATTGTTTTACATTAAATACCACACAGCTTTAATATTAATAAAAATATTTCTAATTTACTGTTTGTTTTCCGGGGAAATTTCTACGGGTTATTTGTTTAAGCCGAGAATCAATCAACAAGACAATATTTGCACTATAAACTATGCCTCATTGTCATGAAACAAGTTTACACTGTCAGATTAGTCAGCGTTAAAAGTATTTATTTATCGTGGAATACTATGAATTTTTAAACAATATATTTATATCACACATTTTTTAACTGTACGTAATTCTATCTGTTACCGAGAAGGTCTACATGATTTTACAAAATCATTTTATTGTAAAATATTAATTTATTAAGATCAGCGGTAACTGATGATTTTCATTATGAATAGGTTTAATGTCAATCGATTGAAACGTGGTTAGTTATGGTTGAATAATCTTAACTCAAATTAAATCATTGTTATTACCAAAAATAATTATACTTTTTTGATTCCGTACAGGTTTACCAACATCTTCCAGAGTTTTCCTCATATACTCGCAGCTGTCTCCTATGTGTTCGCTTTTACCATGAATAATGGAAATGACGTCGTCTCCACACCTGACCACTTCTTCGTGGTAAGCTTCCATGTGCACGTACTCAAGGAGGGATGGTATGATATACTCTTTTTTGCAGTAAATATCTGGGTTTGTATCATATTTGCTTCTGTACATCGACCGTCCCCATTCCGGGTTTGTTACCTGAAAACGTATTTTTTGGGTCGATATTATCGGAATCATATGTGGAGTAGAGACAAGATTTGAAAATAAAACGATAGTCAGAAGATGGTAAACGGTTATTCGCAAAGAGAACGGGGCCATTGATAGCTGATTTCGTGAAAGGCAAATTTAATAGATCCAAGATCATTTATTCTGTTTATTCTTAAGGAGTATGGGAAAAATCTGTAGCAAACGTGTCTTGTATCAAAGTTTTCTGATTAAATGTCATGGGGTTGATGCATTTTAGTGTTAGAACCTTAGCAGTTATGTCAAGACCGTGGAAAAAATCCCAACGAAAAGCCATTTAGTCTCCAAGTTAAAACAGAAATCGAAATTATCTGTCCAATATTCAATAATCAGGGATCCTAAGGGTAGATAGAGAAAAAAACAACAAAAAAAACATGAATAATGCACCCAAGAATCATCCCACCACCTCCAAGGCTCAAATGCAACTAATCATTAGCATAAGTTATGTGGTTATGTGGTTTCAAATTTTGAATTTCTAAAACTAAATCTTTTTGCTAATAATATTTTCAATAATACACTTACCCCTAAGTCCTTGAACTGCCGTACCGCCCTCTCCAAGACGTGTTCCTTGAACGGCGTCTCTCCCCTTTTGAAGTTATATCTTCCGAGAAGGGGAGGTAGGATTTCAGACTTGAGTTTCCCTACGAGCTCCATATCGTTTTGTGTGAGATTCAATAGCAGAAAGGCGCTTGGTGATTTGGTCTTCGGATTTGGATGAGAGGTTTGAATTCCTGTAAAATATTCATGCCCATGGATATTTATCAGCTATCGATATTTTTAAAAAATCCTTGAAAACACCAGTCTAAAAACAGAAATATGGAATCTTAATGCAATATTTTCTTTATTTGTGCTTACAACATGGATTCCTAACCTAACCTAAACGTAAAAATAACTAAGGTATAAATTTCTAAGGTGTTAAAAATCCTCTTCTAATAGCGTGTAGGTGTAGTGGTGGCTTACTAAAGTAAAAGTAAACGTTCTATGAATATTATATGTACATCAGTTGTAGAGGAATTATGAATTCTCTTTTGCATTATAAAACGTTTTATTTTTTTTTTCGGCTTTCTCCAAACATAATTATATCCTAATACAATTTGGTTAGGGGAGTTTCAAGTTTTTATAGGAATGCAAACTCCACATATTTTAGAAACCATGCTGTCCAATACCTACAAGGTAATGGTAATAAAAGCGTACTACAAGAACATCTTACCCTTGTAAATTGGATGGACACTATGCAGGAGGAGAATCATGACACACAGGACGCTCAAGAACAAAGCACACAGGAACAAGGATTTCATAATGTACATGGTACATCCGCTTATGTAAGACATTTTAAACAACCTGTACTCTCAGGGTTATCCTTGCGTAAGACTAGAAACCATGTTACAACTTCTAACAAATCTAAATTACAAACGATTTTCTTATGTTTATTTCTTAAAAATTAAAACGATAGGTTCATTTTTTAAACATTGTATTAATTTACAAACTGTGCAATCCACATTTTAAAAGAGAAATGTTATTTATGGCATTATTAGAATAAAAACAATATTGTGTAAACCAGATGTTAATAGTTTAAATAATTCAATAATTTTAGTGAAAGTTGGAGTGATGGAGTCCCAAATAACACTTCATATGCTTTTATGTATATCAAAATAAATTTTTCATACATTTATTTTGCAGTATACGCCTACTCCTAGTGATTTTTGATATTCAATAAATTAGTCTACGCTGGTCACAATAAACTGTAATGATTATTTACTGATATAATAAAATGACAAGACAACTGAATAACATTATTTTATACTATTTGTAAGAACATTTTACAATAAATCTTTGAAAAGTATGAAAGATTAGTACTTGAAACTACGATCTTGCAATTCGACTGTTACTGCAGGAGTACGTTGCGTAGCACTTGTATCAGCAGTCAGAACCTGTACTTTAATGATTTTTTTAAAACAATGTATGGGTTTATAAACCATAAATATGGCCAAGTTTTTTCTCCTATAATTGTTTATAAATTTATAATCATATATGGAAATTCGGTAATGATACTTTATGTTCAATGAAGTTTGAAGTCTAATATAATTCAAAACTTGGTATATTGTGAATTTCACTGTATAAAATTCTTAAATGTTATTCCATGGCTTCATAAACAATATTTGTACCTCATACATAACCTTCCATGAATAACTTATAAATCAATGCAAGACTTTAAAGCATGAGAAGTTTATCAAACCTTTATTTTTTTGTTTTTGTATAAAGCTTATAATTTCCAAATTTTTTTAACATTAATTATGCCTGATATCACTATTAACATTTTAGAGAATATCTGATGAAAGAAAATTTTAAAACTGACCAATGCTTAATATTTTTATATAACCTCTGGTTTCCTCACATATCTTTATTCCTATTACATATATAGATAAATACATAAAGACAAAGAACCAAAATAAGTGTTAAACGTATTAATATAACAGAATGCCGTTTACTAAATAGGTTAGCTTATCGACTTCAGTACAATTTTATACATTGAAACAAATGACAGCGTAAAATAAATTGAAACTAACTTACCGATCAAAAAGTTGTCAAGTTCATGCATTTCGTACAAGTTTCTGAGGATGGAAAAGCATATTAGGCCGAAAAAAACATATTTCATGCATGGCAATGGTGAAGAGTTGCCTAGAACCTCCATTTCGTTAGTGATTTTAAGCCAGAAATGTGGGTTAACACTTTGAAAAAAAAACATATACACTAAAACGTTTTTGCGAATTCAAAATGATACTAGCAACTAACATTTGTCGATAGTAGAAGGATTCGCGTAGTAAGCATGATATAAAATGATTTGAATTTAATGTGATTGGCTCTCAGGGGTGGAAAATGGCAATGCGAGAGGAATTAATATGCAAGGGATTGTACAAGATACGAATCTTCGTTTCTATTTTCAAATCGTTACTAGTGCTTAAATAAAAGTGGCAAAAACTGGGAGGTTTCAAACGTTTGTGGTCAGTAGCGCATCGACAAGATTTTATAGATAGCGTTTTATAGATTTTAATGCGTGTATTTCGATTCTTTTAACCTTCTTATGGAACTTATTGGTGTAGCATTTCAAGGCTATATTTGTATCATAGTCAAGGCAATTCCCTCAAAATGGAAGCCTGTAGACTATGCATACAAAAGTTTTAGTAGTTGGTAAATTATTGTTAAATATGAATACTACGGATAACAAATTATTTCTTCATTTGTTAACTAAAGTAATCTTTGTCGAATAAATCTAATTTATTATTTATATGGTAAATTGTTTTTTAGATATAAACATTATAATATGGGTTCACCAATGCGGCAATATTATGTTAGTACAAAAAACTTCTTCGTTTAATCCCCGCATTTCTAATTCATGGTTAGAAATAAAACACATGTTACGAAAAAAATAACTACATTTAATAACAGTTATTCTAAATACCAAAATGATACTTCATTCTTCTTTACAAAATAAGTTTGTTGCATATTTTTTAGTCCAAGCATAAATGAATATCTATGTCGTAATTAATTGGAACTTAAAATCTTATCGTTTAATCGCAATATAAAAAATGAAGTTATACAAGAGTAAATCCACACAGTAGGTTTTCGGTGGAATATGCCGGGAAAAAAAAGAATGCTTCATTTATGACAGTGCCGAACAGGAATGAACACACCATCAATATGCATTAAAGAATGCATTCATCCTATACTTTCACATAGATGTGGGGATTAAATTAAAAATACTCAAACATTGTTCCTCTTATATGCCGTTTATATTTTCAAAGTATTAGGGAGGGAAATAATGAATGTTTAATAACAAAACAGATTAACCAAATGTATATTAGATGTTATGTATTCTGTTATGTATGTGCTTTTTTTAGGTGTTTTACTATGAAAATTTTTTCGATACATAAAGTGATAAATTCGCATTTGTAATCGCTCCTTAAAATCCTCAGACACAGAACTTCATATATTATTATAATAGGGAATTATGTTGTCATAAGTAGTTAAAACGAATTATATAATTTTTTTCAATTTGCAAAAACAGCAATTTACGAGTATTATAACGGAACTTTATATGTTACTTAACGCCAGTGTAGATATTATAGATAAATATTACGTACATAATAGATTATTGATATATTTAAATTAAATACCAATATAATAGTTTGACAAAACGTCAAGCCTTACGTTACAATTTAGACTAACCAAAACCATCTGTCATCCATTACAATGCCTCAAGTATTCATTTGAGTTATCGTACTCCCAGGCTATGGAGTACATTCGTGGTTGTACAAGACCCCACTCATTCAGAGCGGACAAAGAAATACCGCCGATCAATAGCCAGCCGTCAGGAGAGTAAGCTCTGAGAGGACTAAGAGATATTAATGACAGAGCAGGACGATCAGTAATCGAAGCCGTTAATCAAGTGTACATGATCGAGTGGAGGATTCTGTTGAAAAATGTAGCTTCCTGTCGACAGCTGCTTGCCGACCGAGCTCCAGATAGAGCACGGAGGATCGTGGTCAATCGGTGCCATCTAGATCGCAAGGGCCTCTCCCTTCGCCAACAGGTAGGAGGGAGTCTTGTCCAGGTGAGCCCTACCTATTGGAGGACTCTCTGCAACATCAGCAATTCGGGATGGGGTAACTGTCGGATAGAGTGCACAAGTACGGTATTGTTGTCTTCTGAAGGGAGTGCAAAAGAGCAGTAGTGACGGTTGGAAGTATCCTATATATGCAGTCACTCAGTTAGGAGCTCAAGGAAGAACCTATTCATCGACATTTTTTTTTTTTATAATAGTCTAAAAAAATAAATATAAATATTATAATAATAATAATATAATATAAAAGTCTATTATTGGTTACCAGTATATGTCGCACAACTTTCAAACTCAAAACTATATACATTATTCACACACTGCCCTATGGATCTCCGAGCGAAGTGGGACCACAGGTCATAGCGCTTAAGAATGAACTCGTGAACTTCATGATTACCTGTAAATCATTACTCGCCTTATGTGTAGTAAACAATGAAGCGATGAACGATTTAATGGGTGGTCATTTACAACATTTTTTTAAATATTATTTTTTGTTGAATTTTAATAAAATCTAGTTTAATTTATTTTTAGTTTTATTAATCACAATAGTTTTATTAATTTACATTTATTAATAAATTAATTCATAATGCAATGCATTGGATTTCATATCTGGCAGTGACAGATAGTTATTTAATCTGTTAACATCCTTAAGTAGACCTTGTGGGATCTTCAGACCCTCCTGGTGCTCACTCAGTCTCTGTAAAGTGGTTGTTTGAGGAAAACACCAGGCAGTTAAGATTCATTAAGATCAGTCACTTTTGACCCTACAATTTATAATTTAATAGGTGAACATGTAAATCATGCATTGTCAACATTAGCTGTTTTTATTGCCTTCATTTTTATAAAGCAACATTGCCAATTCTTCAATATTAGATGATCGACTCCTCCTCCCGAGTTATGAAGTTCATCCCTTATTGTCCTCCTCGCCGCCTTCAAGGACACCTTACTCTCCCCTGTAAATCAGATTCCCTCCCTGCAGCTCCTCCTGATAATTTATTCTCAGTGCAGCCGTGCGGGGAGTCTTCCCCAGGGTGGCGCCGACTGATGCCTCCTGACAGCCTAATCCCTATCCGCTGCTTCCGTCGTAAAGCGACTTTTTACTGCCTCGACAAAGAGGAACGCCTCGCGCCTCTGCGGATTTTTATCGCGTACCTATTGCAAGGCCTCTTTATGACGGAGCGGTTTAAAATTCAATAAGGAGCTGTTTTCATCAGGCGTCCGGGTTACGATTTCATTTCGAACTCAGGAGCAGTAAAGGAGGTTCATTTGTCATTGCTGATTGGCTAGGAGGACATGAGATAGGGCTCCAATAAAGGAGGGCATAAATGCTTCAACTCTCACGCTTGATTGCCCTAAACCTAAAGAAAACTGTAATGTCAGAATTTGCCAAGTATCCGTTTAAGCTGTCTTTCTAGCTAGATAATTGAGTATTATATATCTTGTAAGTTGGAATGAAATTAACTTTGACAAAAAAAAAGATATTAATTGAATGGTAGATGTAAGAATTGTTAATTCCAAAATTGAATTGTTATGGTATTGATTATATCACACTAGTAAGTGATAATAGTAAAAAACCTACACTTTTGGAAAAACGGGAAAACCACTGAGGTTGGAAAGTTCCTTCTTACAAACAAGATCTGAAGCTAGGCTCATGCAATTTAGATGAGTGATAAAGAAATATTTACCTTTTACTTCCATGGTAATAAAACACCACCGAAAAAATACCGATTTTTAGTTAGTTAGTTCGATTATCCAAGTGTGCTAAAATACTATATAATATTTTGGAGAAGCCTTTTTTCAGGCATAAAACACCTGCAAAGGTCGCTGCTACCTCTATAGAGACCTATCTTATTATTCCCAACGCCTAGGTGCGCTGTGCTGTACGGCTACGATGGATTGGATGATGTCCCCCGTGGAAGACTTCCCTAACGACCACTGCCATCATTTGTTGAGGCCTATCCGAAATCACGCCCATTAGAGCAGAATCATCATCAACAAGGCCTCGCACTGACTCTGGATAATGCTGGATCATGAGGCCCTTGTCAAGCGCCAAGATTGATATCTCAGCCAGCCTGCACCATCATCTTTTAATCTGTTGGCTCCCGGACGGTCCTATCCATATTTATAAGTAATTGGGCCAGATCTCATCTAATGTAAACAATCACTAATGGCCGCTCAGATCGCATCTGGGTGACATCTCCCGTGATCGATCGGTTCCAAATGATATTCATTTTTATTCAATTAATGCGAGCACTAAGCTCCGGAATCAACAAGCGCCTGGAGACGGTACCAGGATCCATTTGTTATACCAACAGTCCACTGACGTATCACCATTTGTTATTCGAAGGCTCGTGATATTTCTATGCGCCTGATTATGCTTAACATACCGGCCAGGCCTAACTTAAGAGACGAAGTTCCATCGTGATCTATTAATATTAAAATGATTAAGTAATGTATCATAATATGGAAATAGCACAAAGCGTCCAACATCGTATAGACAAAACATAGATGAAACATTTTAACGCTCACTATCTGGATTCGATTTCAATTAAACAACTATAGTTAATTAACAAATAGTGATAAACATTAAAGTCATAAGCGATCTGCTTTCAAGATGAAAATGAGGAATGTAATTAGTGATTAATGCTTTATAAAGGCTAAGCAAAACTAAATGCTTCTTCCGCAAAGAAACACGCAAAAATCGAAACGGTCAATTAGTACGACAGGGTGATTTAGATAAGACAGAACAAGTTAAGACAAATCATTAATTAGAGGTTAATTAATATTTTGAGCTAATGAGGAATGGGAAATTCATTAGGAAGGGATTAGGCTTAGGATCGAGTCCAATTCGAGGCTAATAGGACCTTCATTAAGGAGTCCGTGGCGGGCAGGCTCTAGTTTAACTTTCAGATTAGTCGGCTCTACTGACACCTCGCTTTCTCACTCCCTCTCTCTCTCTCTCTCTCTCTCTCTCTCTCTATATATATATATATATATATATATATATAATTTAATTTAATATATATATATTTATATAGTTAATTTATTTAATAAACAGATTTGTTATAACTTCATAAATTATATAACGATTTTACGCTGGGATGCTAAATATTTAAAAGAAAAAATAATAACAACAAGAAAGTAATGGAAAGGTGATCAACATATTTCCACTTAAGTGTTCTTTTAGCTAGCAATTTCTACTTTTACATGATTAAATGGCTCAAATGACACTATTAAGAGACTTAAAAGCTTTGATACTGTTAACTAACCCTTTGGCAGAAGACACTATGCTAATCCTAGATAATGGCAGCGCAGATCATTTGTCTCAATCCGCTACGGGCCAGGGCTCAACCCTTTCCTAATAAGAAAAATAATTAATCAGGCTCACCGGTCACGTGACTATAATCCAGGAACCGTACCCGAGGGGCTTCTGATTGACCTTTAACGATATTTATACTGCTCTGGTGGAAGTAATCTATTGTGTCGAAACAGTATATCTACAATATAATATTATATTAATAATAATATATATATAATATTATCTCGATACATGATAATAAAAACTAAAAAGGAGTATATATGTATAGAACCATTAGTTCGATATGAAGCATAAATACCTTATCAGACCTGTGATTTGATTTGAAATTTGAATTGAAAAATGGTAAAAACATCAAACAGTTATACGTCCCTTTTTTATTTTGACCAAGAAATATTTGTATGCGTTTCGCTTTTATAATATAATTTATGTGTATAATAATGACCTATTATATTTATTTATATAATAATAATTATAATTATTTTTTCCGGGGCAACTGCAACTAAAGAATATAGAACATAGAACTGACCTTCAGGGCTAAAACAGCGTAGTAATAAATAAAGCAATAAAATCTCAAGAAAAAAAAACATCATATGGTAACAAACTAGTGACTGAATATTTACAGATATATGTAAATTTAGAGGAGAGAGAGATGCTTTATTTTTTTCAGCAGCGCTGTCCAACTACATTGGATTGCCATATCACACAGCATACTTATCAATCCATCCTATTCCTTGTAATTACATATATACATTAAATTATACATTATACATTACTAATTCTATTTACAATTGTTTGGGAATTGAAAAATTAAGAGAGGGATAAAGAAGCGAGACCTGAAATTGGAGAGGGTATGAGAGTGGCTAATGGAAGACGGAGTAGAATTGCAGAGATCAGAAGAAAGGAATGATCTGTCAAATGCAGTAGTGCGATGAGCTGGAGTTTATAGATCTGATGGGTTGTGACGGGAATAGACACAGAATTTAAACAGAAGTTCGAAGATAGAGGATAGAGGGTTTGTTAGAATTACTTTATATAGAAAGGATGACAGAAATAACACAAGGGAACAACATTTTTGTTGCATGAAATATTTTGACTAATATTCTACTTCCTCGAGGTGCTGATTTAAGATCTGAAGTCAGTTTGTTTGTATCAGCTTTACTTTTGGGGTTATAATTATAAACTGTTTTTTAAGATGAAAATATTTTTTATTAAGAAAACTATTAAAAAAATTACCACTACATATCAAAAAATTTTCTTTTTTAAGATTTTCTGGCTTGATTCGGTTCACGGGGGCTGTTTTTAATGCTCCAACAATAGTCCGCCATCATGTGAGCATTCCAGTGACCTTGGTAACGTTCCTCCATAGTTCGAATGTCCTGATGGAACCGTCCCCCTTGTTCTTCACTCAGATCACCAAGATTTTCAGGGAAACGGTCCAAATGGCTGTGGAGGAAGTGTACTTTGATGCTCATATTACAACCAAGCTGCTGGAAGTGTAACAACATTAGTTCAATATGCTCCGCATAGCTTTCTTCCTTTTTGTTTCCCAGAAAATTTTGAGCAGTCCAAACGAATTCATTCCAGGCATTTTTTTCAATATCAGTCATGTAACTAATAAAGTTTTCATCCTTTATCAACCTTCTTATTTGGGGACCATCAAAAATTCCATTTTTAATTTTTTCTTGGCTCAAATTAAAGAACTTCTTAGAGATGTATTTATAGCAATCACCACCCTTGTTCAAAGCTTTGACAAATTGTTTCATGAGCCCTAGTTTGATATGCAAAGGTGGCAGTATTATTCGATCCGTGGGCACAAGGGGCTCATTTATTACATTCAGTTGTCCCGGAACCATAGATTGCCTGGAAGGCCAATCTTTTCTAATCCAGTGCTCAGACCTAGCTCTGCTGTCCCATAAACAAATAAAACATGGATATTTTGTATATCCACCTTGTTGTCCAAGAAGAAAATTCACCATTTTTAGATCAACACTTATCAACCACTTTTGTTCGTTGTATTTGATTCTATCCATTACAGAAGCTACAGTAGCATATTCTTCTTTGACTGTAGTTGAATGTGCAATCGGTATCGAACCCAGCTTATTGCCGTTATGCATAAGTACACATTTCAGGCTACGTTTAGAGGAGTCAATAAATAAACGCCATTCATTTGGATCATACTTCTGTACTCCCATTGCTTTCAATAAACCAGGAACATCTGAACAAAAAGCAAAGTCGTCATCTTTAGAAAAGAATGACAGCAATTCTGCCTCTCCGTTACGATAGTATGAAATTCTTGTTTCTGGGGTTAAAAGATTTCTTTGCTTTAATCGAGAAGCTAGAATCTCCGATGTCTTTTTAGAAAGACCAAGATCTCTGATTAATGCATTGAGGTCTTCCTGATTAAAGAGCTGGGGCTCAGAAGTAAAATCAGGGTAAGAATCACTTGTCCGACTTTCATCACTTGAAGAATAGTTTTGTTTTTGTATATCATGATCATTTTGTACAGATGAAGAAGCTTGGGGTACTGGTGCATCGCCAGAGAACAAGACTGGTCGAGTAACAGAGAACAAGTTTGGATAAGACCATTTCGACCGGTTATTTTTATTAATTCCATTAATATCAATCACACAAAAATAACAATCATCTTGATGATTATTAGGTTCCCGCCAAATCATTGGTGTTTGATACTTAAAATGGGGTCTTTTCTTATTTGCCCATAATCTCAAAGACTCAACACATGTTTTACATACCATATGAGGGATCCAGTACTTGTCACGGATGTCCAAAGCGAATCCAAAGTAATCAAAATATACCTGTGTTATAAACTCTGACACACTTAGCCTACAATTTTTGAATGTATATTCACCACAAATGTTACAGAAATAGTTTGGATCGTTTCTACAGGTATTTCTTAACTTGGACATTGTTATTTAACACAAGAGCACAAACTTTTTCACTAAACAACTCAGTTGAATTGAAGTTTGAATGTGACTAGTACAAATATATGTCTATCAGCTGTTTGCCAAAAACAAAAGGTGCTGGAGAAAAACTGAGGCTAGATTTGTAATCACCAACCTCTAATTAGTAAACAACAGGCCTAAAACTCCATGCAACAAAAAATTAATAAAAATTTGTTCCCTTGTGTAATCGGTGACAATCGAAAGGATAAAGCTCCTTCATCCCTGCACAAAACCGGACTAAAGCATCCTCAGATGAGATGTACGGCCGAGATCTTCCTGAATTTTTTCCATTGCCGACAATATGTCAGATGGTGGAAAGGAGAGGTATACTTGGAGGTCTTTGTCGCAGAGGCAATAATGGAAATGACGTTAGACAAGTCGATGATGTTGATGGCAAACAGAGCGGGAGAGAAGAGATGACCCCTGAGGAACTTTAATGTAATAAATTAGTATCATAAATTGCTTGATGAGTTATGTGCAAGTAAAATTTTATTTTTTCATCAACTAATTTAAAAAATTCAAATAGATTATACAATAACAGTGAGCTCCACGCAGAGCAAATGTAAAAAAATATGGTATAATTGTATTAGAAAACCTTCTTTTTCTGGCTTCTTGAGTAAACGGTTCTAATATTCTGGATCATTTTTTATGATAATGAAAAATCAGCAATTCAACACCATATAATAGGAGAAGAAAAGATGACTTATTGTTGGTAAGTCGATTTAGCGCAAAATAATAGAATAATATAAATAGAATAATAATATAAAAAAAATTACCGTTTTATCAAATTCCAGAGTTAAAAAGTCTGTAAATATTTTAATGCTATTTATTATTTATCAACACTTAATAATCCCTTTAGAGTATTCTCTAAGCTTGTTTACTAACACTGGACTTCTTAAAAAAAAAAACCTCAGTTTAGATATTTATTTCAAAGAAGAAACATGACAGTAACCAACGAAATTCTCTTAATTTTAAGACATTACTGGAAAAAAAATTTCACAGCCGCTGAAGCAACTCGTAAAATTATTAAATATGAAGGGGAAGGTGTCCTTGACCAGCGCATTGCGCGGCGTTGGTTTGAAAAATTTAGCAGTGGAGATATGACGTTGGAAAGGAAGAAGGTCTCCGGGCGACCATTAATAGATATTGATGAGGTTCTGAAGGGAGCTGTTGAGTCAAATCCGTCCACAAGTACTCGCGAACTTGCCAGAGAGTATGGTGTGTCGAATGATACTGTTATTCACCATCAAGAAATAATAATACAAATATTTGGTTAAAAACGGTCATTTTTACATTTTTAATATGCACCAAGAATTTTACCACAACCTCAAGACAACCACAGGTGCTGATGACCTAAGGGTTTTTACGCTTTTAAGCGCCAACAAACAACAACGACGGTTTTAAATTATTAAATAAAGCCGAAACTGTCAAGGAGTCCTAATTTAACGTAAAAACGTCCTAAAAAGTTTGAATTTTTTAGAACTATTATCATGATTCAATAATGGCAATTGCATAAAATATTTTTGTTACATGATTACATAGATTACATAGAAGATTATAAATGATAGTTCACGATTATCTTTGTTAGCTTTGGATTAATTTAAGGCAACCGTTTTCCACGTTTTTTGGGGAGCATTTAGGATCAATTCCGAAAGCAAAGCGTTTATTAGGTAGAGAATGAGGGATGGTATTCTGCCGGTGATCAATAAAAACACGCGTAAAAGCTACCGGTAATAGGGTCATTACATGCCTTAATAAATTGAGCAATATAGACTGTAAGGAAAACATCATTGGCGCAAAAGCCATCATGAAAAAACAAGCACAATGAAGTAATGGCGGTGAGCTCGATGACTTACCAACAGCATGATTCCTGTCATCACTAACGAGCTAACAATAGCTTTTTGAAAAATGACTTCTTCCAACGGTTGTGTATTGAGCGCGGGGAGAATTAAAAGTGCATTTGTGAGAGGTTTTGTTAAATAATTAAACGAGCGGTAGCTGATTTGTCACGGGGAACAAATGCTGTTCGTTTCTAATCCCCGGAGTAATCA